>JARVLU010001354.1:29753952-29774964 GCA_031762415.1 Simpsonichthys santanae
AAGATTTGTTGCTTAATAAAACAAAGTGACGATAAGGTCTTGAATTTATTTTGGAAGGTCTTTAAAAAGTCTTGAAACGGTATTGAAATTAACTTCATTATTCCTGCATATACCCTGTAAACTGAAGGAAGTTGTAAATGAGTCTTCTAGGCTCAATTTGACTTATCTGTCTAAATAAAGGTTGAATGAAAAAAGAAAAGTCTTATTCCATAAGTAGAATATTCCATGTTGTTGAGTACATTTTGGTTTTGTTTGTTGTTTTAGGTTCTCAGTTCGTTGGCAAACATGGAAAGCGGTCCATTTGTTAGAAAGTCCTGGGTGACGCAGTCCTTGCGTGTCACAGCCAGAGAGATGTCACTGGTAGGAGGGCGTGGGAAAAGCAACGCCATCGCAGAACGCTTCTCCAAGTGAGTAACAACTGGTTTTCAGCAACGTTTGCTGATCGTTTTTACTTTTTAACAACCCTTGACGTTAATAAATGGTGTAAAAACACACTTCTGTTTGTTTGCCTCTTAGATCAGGGAATCAGACACCCAGCTTCATTGTAATCCAGTCTCAAGTGAGACAGTCAGTGGAATTAGCTCAGTGGGTTGCTCAATAAGAAAGAAGGCTAACTCCTATTGTATGAGCCAAAAGAAGCATGTTACTCAACATTTCTATGGAGTCAAACACTGTAACAACATGTTCAATAATAGAGAATGGACAGTGTTATATCTGTGACTGATTGAATGAAAAATAAGTTGGCAGAGGAGCAAAAAAATACTTTATTACTGCAGATTTTAACACTTTTGAGTGAGCAGAGCAGCCATGTTTGTTTTTAAGGTTAGCAAGAATACTCTGGCTTTCCACATTAGAGCAATTTCAGGAGACATTCAAGTTGATTTTACAGACTTGCAACTCAAAAATCTGACTTCAAAATACAAGTAAAACACAAATTATATTCCATCACATGAAACAATTTGGAATAGCGATGGTGCTGATGGCAGCAGTCAGGATAAAAGCTGCTGCTTATGCCGCAAGAACCAAGAACATTGTTCTCTGTCCCAGTTTATTTATTTTTTCTCGCAGCCCTCGTTTGGAGTTCCTGCAGCTCATTCTCAAACCTCCTGGGCAAATGTTTTTCTTGTGGTGTCCAACAACTATTCTGTGATTACCGTACAAAGTATTTTCCGGTGTATAAGTCGTATCAGTTGCTTTGGCGTGTAAGTCCCATTTATTATGCGTCACCACTGACCCGTCAAGTTTATTATGCGTTTATTTAATGGTCAAAACAGCTTAATTTCGCCTGGGCGGCACAGCGCCATCCATCCATTGTGACCGGAGCCCCTAGCTCTCCAACGTTCCTCCACCTGCACCGGCTGAGTGAAGCAAACGCGCACGGGAGCACTCACTGTTGCAGTTCTTCGAAATTTAACAAGATTAACACTTAAAAACAATTATTTGTTTGCTCTGAATTATAGCAAAAGGTGTGTCTCAGTTTAACTTTTCTTTAATAAATGCACTTTAATGGTCAAAACAACTTCATTTCGCCTGGGTGGAACGGCGCCATCCATCCTTCCATTGCAGCCGGAGCCGCTAGCTCTCCAGCGTTCCTCCACCTGCACCAGCTGAGTGAAGCGAATGCGCACGAGATGATTCGCTGTTGCAGTTTTGAGAAATTTAAAGCGTCAGTCAAAGAATGTGTTAATAAATATGGGGGGGGGGGAAACATATATAAGTCGCAGGACTGACAAATTTATGAAAGAAAACCTTTTGACTTATACGCTTGAATATACAGTAGTCAGCAGCTAGAACTGGGCGGGGCCAATGTGGAAAAGCAGAAATGCTGACATTCTCACTATGAGGGTTTTCCAGGAGCTCTGAGCTTTGATTTCCTCATCATTTATAAAATATCTTGGCAAGAAAAAAGCGTTGTTCCTGTTCTTGCTACTTCAAGTAATTAAGCAATTTCTTTGGTTGGTGCGGATTATGCATGAAGCCTAAACCCCTCATTTCTCAGAGACAAGATTCCTATCTGTCTGCAGTTTTCTGAAGATCCTGTGGATAAGCAAGAAAAGTATTGAAGCCAGTACTGAGGATGATAAAATCAAAATTTAGTCTAGCTTGTTTGCTTAAATAAGAACTGGTATACATGAAAAAAAGTGGATTTAGTCATAAAAATGTTATCCCGTGTGTGGAAAATGGTGGTGACAGCATCGTTTGAGTCTGTTTTACTGTGTTTGAAAAGTTATTTTTGTTTTAATTATGGAATAATACATTTTCAATGAAAGTGGCAAAATTATTTTGAAAATATTTAAGATTTTAGCATTGGATGACTGTGACAAATGTTACTCTGTAGTTAATGATGCACAATGGGGTCATTCTAGAAAATGAGATCAAGGGTTGTAAATTTTCTTTAATTTACAAAATATTAAATATTCATACTGCTGTTGTTTGGCGTATTGTTTTTGTACAACTAGTGTTTAGCATATTTCTTAGTTCATATCTTAGATCTATTTTTCTTTACATTTTATACACTGGAACCCTGTGTACACAATTTCGTTCCACCACATGTACGACATGTCGCGCAAATGACAACTAAAGAACCTCTGACTTTGACTTTAAATGCAATGTTTTTGTTTGACTTACGTTTTAGAGTTCTTTATATTTAATATGTTTGTACCGTTTTCAAAGTAGACATTTGAAGTCAGCTCTTACTTTGTTGTTTAAAATACATCCAAGGGTTTTACTTCATTTGTGTTTTGTGTTCTGAGTCAGCAGAGGTCAGTGTTGTTTTTTTCTGCCTCTCAGGTATCAAAAAGCTGCTGAAGAGGCGAGTTCTGAGAAGAAAAAAGGAGTAAGTATTTCTCTACAGCTCTTAAAACACGACAGGAAAAAACAGCTTGTTTTCCTGTGACATGAGTGTAAAAGTATTTCTAACTTTGACTAAAAGACACGGACGTAAAATTCTGATTTGATACAAGACGAGACAGCTGGAGATTTTCTGTTCGCGGATTAATTAGCAAGTTACAATTTCTAGTTGTGTTTGAGCCTCTTAAAGTGAACGGCATGATTAAATAGTGTGTGTCTCCTGCACGACTCGTTTAATTTGCTGTTGCCTCTCGTGGTGGTAAACTAATTAAAGCCTGGTGAGTTGAGGAACACACACACACACACAGTGTCAGTGTGCCAACACACTACTGTCTGGGCCAAATGTCTTGTCCTGGCTGACCTCTCATTGGCTACTTGCTGCGACAGGCAAGCTATCAAACCCATAATCCTACTACAGTGTAATCCCCCCCCCCCCTCGTAAAAGGTTCTGGGGTTCAAACTGCAGGTTAGCTGCTCGCTCGCTCGGTGTGAGAGACTGATAATCAAACCTGGACTGGGATCAGATGAGTAACAGCTGAGCGCCTGCCATGANNNNATGCAAGGTAATTTTGCAATAGTTGTGTTTCTTGGCATGTTTTCTTGGACAGCTGCTTCTAAAGATGAGCGTCATTGTGTTTAAGGACACCGCTGGCATAAAATGCTCCTCTTGTAACACGATTGTATTAGAAGGAGGCGTCACTGTGCTGCGTACACTAAACTAACAAAATGTTCATTTCTGCTAAGCACACGTTTGTCCCAATTCACTTTTTAGTCGGATTTTTAACACTTTTTTTTCAACGCTTCCAATTTAAAATATATCAGTATGTGTTTTATGAAGCAGTAAAGAAATTTAGACCTGTTTAAATTATTTCTGAATGAAATTTGGTATGTTTTAGTCTAGTTTGAATGAGCACCAGGAAGGGCCATCTGTTTGTGAGGGTTGTTGTAGGGGGGGATGGGAGGTACCTTTCCAACATGCTTAAAAGATAAGTTCATTGGGTGAATGACAAAAATAAGCAACAATGTGTTAGTCTTGGTGCATGGGTCTTGCATACTGTAATATTATTCAAACAATTCAAATAATCCTTTCTTATCTTTGACCTTCTTGTATTTTTTTTTTAAAGTGGCTGTGATCAGAAGTTATTCAGGATTCCAGAAAATCTGTCAATATGTTTTTTTTGGGGGGGGGGAGACTTCCACATTCTATCTGTTCTATCCATTTCTTGTTTCCTATCATGATACTATGTGGTGCAGTTTGTGATTTAAAAAAATATGAAAAGCTGACAGAGGACAAAACCTGAAGCGTCAGGACTAAATAAAACGTCAGATGAACAGGATTTTTAAAATCTTTCAAGAAATAGAAAAGATTCAACAAAGACCTGACCCAGGTTCTGAGTGTGACATCTTCAGCCGGTTACCTGTCAGGTTTTCAGCCAATAGTCTTTAAGGTTCACCTTGTTGATGCTAATATACAATTCTATGTGTCAAACTGAGTGAGCGTTGGTGTTTTTCATAAACCCGACGTAAGTTAGAGCTCATTGTGTCTTTGTCACTTGTCCATTTTAATGTAGGAGTCTTTTTATGTCTAAACGATTCATAGATCAGAATTATTGTAGTGTAAAGCACTTTTTGAGTATTTTGATTAGATAGAAAGACGCTATATAAGGACAGTCCCAAAAATTAACTGGCTTAACAAACCAAAAAAAAAAAAAAAAAAAATCATCCATCTGGAAATGGTCAGACACTGAACTGAAAATGAGATAAAAAGCAGCCAAAGTCCAACGTAATCTTTAAAAGTCCTCCAGGAAGCCTGGAGAAATACTGAACTGGACAAGTAAAATATTACAAGAAAGTCTGGCTGCTTGCAAGCAAAGTTTAAAGAAACCAAGAACAGCTCAAGACTTTTGCACAGTATTGTCTAAAAATTAAAATGTTGATTGATGGGGTTGTTTCTGTCTTCTTCTTTTTTTTAAATAGAATATTGTTGACTGTTGAGATTTATTAGAATGAGACAGATTGAAGCACAAAAAGTAAGGACATCTGTCCGTCTGTCTATGCTTTTTGACAATAAATCTTATAGATTAGAAAACCCACGCAAACACGAGGAGAACATGCAAACTCCACCCAGAAAGACATCTGGGGATTGAGCCCAAGACCTTCTTGCTGTGGCAGCAGTGCTAACCACTAAGCCGTCGTGCTGCTACAATCATAGGTTTTGCTGATGGAAAAACTAGTCAAATCTCTGCCAGTACAAAACAGATGTTTCTTCCATTGACTCTCATTTTGAGTTTGTACTACCCCAGGTGCCTGACTCTCAGCACCTGTGGAGCAAGCAGTGATGATCCAACATGTCCACAGTCTGACCAAACTCTGTCCTCCAAGATGAACAATGCACCGTATTTTTCAGACTATAAGGCACACCGGATTATATGGTGCATTAAGTGAAACAAGACAGTCAGATAAGTCAAACTTTATTCAGCTCATTCACAATAACCACATAAAATCGGTCTGAGGTCAGTAAACACGACCAGAATTAATACATAAGGTGCACCTGGTTATAAGGCTTACTGTCAATTTTTGAGAAAATTAAAGTATTTTAAGTGCAACTTATGATCAGAAAAATATGGTAACTAACGCAACTAAAATGTTTGACATGCAACAAATAGTTGAAGAATGGGAAGTCGTCCCACAGCAGTGTGTGAACAGCATGAGGAGGAGGTGCCAGTTGTGGCTGTGTATGGTTCATCCACATGCTACTTGGGTCTCTTGTTAATGAATAAATAGTTAAATTGCCAGTATGTTTATTCATCCATTCCAGTAAACAACACAAAACTAGAGTCAGTAGCAGAATAAGCTGATGACATTCACAGAGAAGATTTGACCATTTCCCCATGGGCTCAGTTTGTTTCTGTTGTGACTTGGCACTAAATAAATAAACTGAATTGAACTGAATTATGCTGCTCAACACACAAATACACCTTTTTAACAAATGTGGCTTGATTTAAAGAGAACTAAACAGACTTTCCAATGGTATGAAGTTTATTGCAAGAAGTATAGTTGCAAGAAAAAAAAACGTATTATTTTTTGTGCCAGATTTACATAAATATGTCAAATATGTCAAAACTTTTTCAAGTTTTTCAAAAGTACAGTAAACTAAGTTCTTTGGTTTGGTAATGTTTTTTAAGATTGTCTTCAAAGCTAATGACGAAATTGATTATTATTTTCCAAGCCTGCTGAAATGATTTATTTATTTTTCCTTGGAAAGAGTTGGTATGTGACCCACAAACCCACAAGGACCATTTTCAACTGAACAGCTGTTGTTAAATCCTTTCACAGTAATTACTGACCCAAGCAACACAATTTCCATGTTTTTTTTTTTTTAAATGTCTAGCTTTTACTTTTTTTGTGGGTTTCTATTCTCAGTTAGTGCCTACGTAG
Organism: Simpsonichthys santanae; assembly: GCA_031762415.1. NCBI lineage: Eukaryota > Metazoa > Chordata > Actinopteri > Cyprinodontiformes > Rivulidae > Simpsonichthys > Simpsonichthys santanae. The sequence goes on from JARVLU010001354.1 coordinate 29,760,241, forward strand.
CATTAAGATAAACGGCATTTATTGATCAAAACATTCATATTTATTGATGTTTTAACATGCAGATTGTAAAGAAGTTAGTTCTTAGGAACGAGTGGAAACAACTGTCAGCTGAAACAGGGAAGAAAGGGTTAACTTTTCCCTGAATGTATCATTTCCTGCTCTGGTTTCCTGCTGTTCTGACTCTGTCTTTCACTTTCCTGGCGTTGGAGGGTTTGGACCGGCTCTCGCAAGTAGATTCAGTCCAGCAGCTGACATCATGCGGTCTCACACACTGACCTGAGCAGGAAGACGGACCGAAGGACTCTCACCGTACCGGCTGTTTAGCTGCGCCTAGTTTGGCTACTTGGTCACATAAACAAAGGTTTCTCTTTTGTTTGTATTTGCTTTGAAAATGAGGGACAATCTTGTCACTCCGATTTTTCCATTCGCACTGGAGTTGCTTCACAAAGAGAGTGTTACTGTTTTTTTGGCTCTTGAAGTTTCATCTGTCTTGTTAAGGATCCTTTAAATCCCTGTTTTTATGCGACTTTCACTGGGTTTGAAGTTTTACTTCTATTTTACATGTTGTGGTTTAGATAGGAATGTCTTTTGGTTGCACTGTGCTTTTTTTTCCTAAAGCCTTATATGTTATATATTAGTTATTTTGAAGGTACTGCGATTATTTTAACATTTTTAATTAATATATTGATGTTTGCGTGGTCACCTACTGTGTTTCAGTCAGGAAGTTTTAATACAAAAGGCCATTTTGTTCTCCGGGACTTACGAGTGGATTTATTCTCATGTCCACATCCTCTTTCTTCTACGTGTCGTTTCTTTTCTACGATTAAGGAACTTCCTGTCTGGAGTCGTGCGCTCTACTCTTGAAGTTTTGTCTTTTTGTTTGCTGTTGAAAGTTCAGATTTTATAAAGTTATGTTTTGTTGAAATGTCATGAATACCTAATATCTTACCTGTTGTGGATAACTCTGAGTTAACTTAGTTTTGACTGGATCGAACAGATTAGTTGAGCGTGTCCAAAACCAAAGCAGATGGCTGTCAGAATAAAACAATTCCAGTCTGAAAATGTTGGTGATTGTTGCACATTGTAATTGTTTTTAATTTCATAGCTTACCTAAAAATTGGCTAGCACTAAAAGTGGCAGCTGTAGCTTTTCTGGTGCAGTCTGAGGCAGTTCCAGCAAAAATACCACAATATTTCTGCTGAAATAATTATATTATGTGAAGTAGGTCATGATGTAAGGGTTTTTAAAGTAGCATTTACGTAAAGTATTAAATTTTCTGTGAAGGTTTTTAACCTCTGGTTAGTTGCTCGTCAGTCCGATCAGAATAAAACTCCCAATTTGAGGATCTAAAGATCTATCTACAACAGGTAGGATAATAATTGTTTATAACCTTCACACAAAAATCCCACTTCAAATAAATCTGAATTAAGACAGCAAGTGAGCGATAAACAGAACCAGCCTCTGTGTTTTTGTTTTAGAGGAGGCGAAGTCACGTGTAAAATGTTTGCTCGGCCCTGCTAGCTGCTGTGAACCAACCTTTCTGACTTCGACAGCCACATGTGGCTGCTGGAGCAGCTTTGAACAGCTGTTCACTTCATCTGCTAATGAAGCCAAGTTCAGAGTCAGGCATTTCCTCTATTCTGTCAGACTGACCTGAGGTTATAAAGCTGTCTCTCTCTAGAACAGTGGATGCTACGTTGTAAGTTTTAGCCCCTTGTATAGAATGAAATCAGAAGTTCAGTTTTTTTGATGAACTTTTTCTTTTCCCAACAGTCTTTTGAGGGTGGAACAACCTCCCTGCGCTCTGGCAACCTGAGTGCTCTGAAGAAGCGCTGGGAGCAAGCAGGAAACAAAGATCAGGATAAAGCGCCATCTGTTCCACCTCCGAGCCGCTCCGGCATCCGCCGCAGACATTCAGCCCTGGTCAAGCCTGCGCCGATCCAAGAGGTGCCCCCTCCTCCGGTGACCAGTCCCACCCCGCTGACCGACCAGGACCATCAGCACGCAGCCAGTCGAGTCCAACAGCCTTCTGCCGCTGCTGAAGACCAGGGCGGGATGGATGGGGATGAGCTAACCTGCAGAAAGACGCATGAGGAGGTTGAAGAAGTTCCCAGCAGCCCGTGTGCAAGTTCTGAAAAACCCCGAGTGCCACTGAACAAGATGAAGATGAAGTTTGAGAGGAGAGAGGACTTCACGAGCAAGGTTAGTGTCGGTTCACATCGAAAAGTACTATTAATGTTCAGTTAAACACAACTTTCATCTTGTTGAGCCTCAGTTTGCTGTTATGAAATAAAATACCTGAATTATTACACCTTTGATGCATTAATTTAAAATATTATAAATGTTTCTAAACTCCAGCCAAACAACTTTTCAAATCAGGGATGTTGACAGTACAGAATACTTTCCAGATTCAGGTGTTGGATGAGGGGTTATGAATAATGAATATTTTACCTGGTGTAGATGGTCCTGAACAACCTCAGTCTGGAGATGAATGAAGTGATGGATTATCAGAACAGAGCCAAGAACAAAGAGGGTTGCTGCCGTCTTAAAACAACTCCAGACTTAATATTTCACAGCATTTTACACAAATGTTACTTTATAAATTATATATTTCACATTGTACGTTATTTACCATACTTGCCGCCGTATAAGTAGCATCTATTATGTGTCACCGCTGACTTGAAGCGTGGGCCGGTGTTGTGCCAAAAATCCATTGGCTGCCAAATGGACTTTAACAAGAATTTAACAAGATTAACACTTAAAAACAATTATTTGTTTGCTCGAAATTATAGCAAAGGTGTGTCTCAGTTTAACTTTTACTTAACAAATGCACTTAATGGTCAAATCAGCTGCATTTCAAAAGCCGATTCGCGGCTGCGGGAGCGTGCAAAGGGACGGCTGGCTGTGCATTTATTCCAAAATTACCAAGATAACCACCTAAAAACAATTATTTGTTTGCTCAACATTATAGCAAAGGTGTGTCTCAATTGAACTTTTCCTTAATAAATGCACTTTGATGGTCAAATCAGCTGCATTTTGGCTGAGCGGCGCGGCGAAATGCAGCTGATTTAACATTTGCTCCAGGAGTTCCAGAACGAGACAAAGGTGGCTTTGTATGGCAAGCCAAGTGTCTCATTAATAGTCATTTTTACCTACTAATGAGACACTTGGCTTGCCATATTACTCGAGGGCCCTCTAGTGGCTGAAAATGGTAGTGTTCAATATTTTCCACGTCCAACTGAATGAAACTGTCAGATCTCAGCCATAAATTGAGTTATAAATATGTGTGTGTGTGGGGGGGAACATAAATAAGTCGCAGGGCATGCTAATTTATGCAAAAAATGTGTGACTTGTATAGCTAAAAATACGGTACATTGAATTCTGTGTTTTGGTGTGAATGGTGATTCACAATGTTGCTCAGCCTTATACATTATTTTGCTTTATTTCTGATTTTCTTGTGACAAAAAGATAATTGTTGCATGTGACTAAACATGTAGGTCGTTTGGGACGAGCAGGTTTTGTCCCCATTAAAATAACATTGAATTTATATTTTCCTCTTTGAATGACATCGTTTCAAAGAATTTAGTTTTCAAAACATCTGTCTGATGTTTTAGGTTTTGTTGTCTGTGAAACAATAAGTGCTTCACACGTCAAAGGTCTTCACATTTCCTTCATTTTAAAATATTCTTATTATTCTTTTTTCCCCCCACCTGGGTTTAATGACGTCCACCTCCACACGTTTCTGTCTTTTCTTTTTCCATTCTTTCTCTGAGCTTTCGTCGCTGTCTGTCCAAAACAACAAGTTCTCTCTTCATCATCTGTAGCTGAGGAATGCAGGGACATTCCTGACCAAGGCCCGTCTCATTCTTCAGAGGATCGTTTCTGAGGAGCTTCTGTCGTTATCTCACTCTCTGACCCCGTCCTGGAATTCAACCTCTTTTTTTTTGTCTTTGTGTTTACTGCATTCATCATTTAAAATGTGAACGCTCTAATCAGGAGAAACACATTTTTTATACTGAACTCTTTGTTTTCTGCTCTTCAAGTTTAAAAAGTTACTCTTTTTTAAAACATTTTTTACACTTTATATCACCAGAAAGAAACTGACAGAAGACAGTCTGACAAACTTGGACTCAAGTAGAAACATAGGAGCCTTCACAACTTCACTTTTTATTGTATCTACTCATTGATTTATTTTTTGCTGCAGATCTTGCAGTTATTGTGAGCTGTTAAATAGACGCCTGGAAACATAATCAACTATTTAGTGTCAATGTTCCTGATAACACAGGGTTTTCTCTGAAAGGGGTTTATTTCTTACTCGGCAGGTTTTTATGTAGCGTTTCTGACGCTGGTGTGAATTTTAAAACGGTTGTTCCAGGATCTTATTGCGACACTAAACTTGAAAGCTTCATGTGATCGGACCAGTTTCTTGTGAGAACATTATCACGTCACGTCCGTTATGTGAAGAGTCGCGTTCAGAACATGAACTTCTAGCACAACGCTGACTCCCGCACCTTCATCAGAGATAAAGTTTTAGTTATCACGGTTTAAGTTTGAAGCAGAACCAGTCTCACGTGTGGAAACAGTCCTGTCAGGGTTGTTGAAAAACTTTGTCTCACATTCACCGACAGAACAGTCAACCGCTCGTAACGCCTGCCGTCTTTTTCCTCCTGCAGGCCGGCAGGTCCGTGATGCGAAGCACTTCATCTGAGGACATGGAGGAACCCAACAGTAAGCCCAGATCAAATCGGGATTTCCATCCGTTTTATGTCCGACGCCCGCAGGTCGTCCTAAGATCTGCTCTTGTGCTTCAGGTCCGTTGGACAGATCACAGGGCTCTTCGTCCCTGAGGGAGAAGATGGCCAAGTACCAGTCTGCCAACGAGGACGCCGCTCATTCTGTGAGTCCGTGGGAAGAAAAACATCCAGATTTGAAACATGTAACAATATTGCCTTGACCTCGCTTCTGGTTTTGTTTAAAAACCTTAAAATAGACACATAAAAATGGAAACAGTCTAAACTTGAAGTGCTCACATGTAACTTGTTATTAGATCTTTTTTTTTTTTTTTTTACTGGTTATTGAAAAATAGTAAATTAGTTTTATAGAAAAGGCACATTTCATGCTTTGATGTCACTCAGGCATGTTTAGAGCAGACTCCATCACTTTAGTGAATTTAAAAAGAATATTTAAAGGACTTAATTCTTCAAAGGAAAAGAATGAAGGTTTAGGCTCAAGTCTTTTAAATAATCATCAAACAAGTATGAGACTTTACTGATGAGTGTATGAGATTTAATTCCTTTGAACCTTATTCCAATAACCGTAGCTCATCCTCTGATCACATAACACATACAGAACGTGTACATCTGATTATTTTACATCGTTCCCATTCGCATGCTGTTTTTAACATATGCAAAAATAGACATTAACAGACAAATGCCCATCAATATTATATTAAATACGTAAACCAGCATGCCTTTTGCCTCCGGAGGGGCTGCTAGTACAAAAGTATTTACTGTGACTCAGTGGGAAACTTGCTGCAGTACTTGGGAAAATAAGCTACACAACTGCCCTAGACAGGAAATGCAGATACAAAATAAGTGTGCAGATCAAACCGGAAGTCATTGACATTACTGCAGAAACTTGACAATAAAATCCAATCTGTTGTAATTAAATGTACTTAATTATTTATAAATGTTATGCACAATTGCATGTGCTATCACAATATCTAACACGATCCGTCAACACTCAGAGTGTGATCATGTGAACGACTCTGCTACTAACAAACCACGTTTTAGCTCAGGATCTGTAAAACTGATTGAGTTCGAACCATTTTTGTTCTTTCTAAGGTTGATCAGCTGTGGTGTCCATCATAAAACGTGGTGACTCCAAAGTTGATCAGCTGTAGACGTCCATCCATTGATCACTTTCGGAGAATATCAATAAAATTCACTCTGGTTCATTAAATAGTTTGCTAACAGACAAACAAAAACACACACAGGTGGTAAATATGTATTTTAAAATTCTTCTTTCTGCTAAAGTTACTGAATTATTTCCACTCCAGTAGTCCCTCGCTACTTCGCGTTTTTTTTTTTCATGGACTTGCTCCATCACGGTTTTTCAAAATAACATTGACTGATGGATGAGTCGCGTGATCGGTATGGAATTTTTATTTTAAATAAATTATTTTAAATTATCACCTCCTGCACCTTTGTGCAACCCACGCTGCAGCATAAACTTCCTGCTGCAGCTGAGAGAAGTGGGCGTGGCCAACGGCGCTTGACTTGAGTGCAGACGAGGTAGGGAGCTGAAATCATGACATTCTGTGTCTTTTAGAGCGTTTAGAAACATTGTTTAGAATATTGCAAGAGTGGGGAAAGGGCTTTAAACATCTTAATAAATATAAATTATATATATAATAAAATCAAATAAACTAAATATACTAAACTACTGCATACTACTATTCCTACTTCACAGTTTTTCCACGCTTCAGGGTACGGATCCCCCCACGATAAACGAGGGACTACTATATTCCTTTTTAACATTTGAACAAAGAACTTCTTGGTGATTTATTATCTAAAAACATTTATTTCTTGTTTCCCTCTGTGCTTTTTTAATCTGGTTCAGGCTCCAAAACCGTCCACCCAGGTCCATGAGAAGGACACCACCACCCCCGAGTGCAACGGTAACGTCTTCCAGATACTTAAAGGAAACATTTACTTTTTTACTGTAACATTTATATAACATGGACCGTTTTAGAGCAACATTTAATTTGTATCGCCTCTTTTTCTCAGTAATTTATTCATATTTTGTTTGTTTGTTTGTTTCAGGGAAGAGTGCTGAGCCACCTAAAGCAGCCAGGGTGAGGCATTAACGCATGAAGTCGACATGTACTGTACATGTTGGAGTTAATAAAAGCTTTTCCGTCATGGCGCTTTAATAATGATGACTGCTTTATTTTAATAGAAGTTTCGTCTACCAGCGATGGAAACGTGCGTTGCTTGCCAGAAGACTGTGTACCCACTGGAGAGACTGATGGTCCATGAGCACATTTACCACAAAAAGTGCTTCTGCTGTTCTCACTGCAACTCCAAGCTGAGGTTAGTCTGCCATGAAAGCTCATCTCCACTCTCACTTTACCGTATTTCTGTGTTTTATCATACAAGAAAACTATAAAAAATGTTTTTGCTTTACGTTTCTAGTCTTTGGAACTATGCGTCTCTCCGTAATAACATCTACTGCAAGCCCCATTTCAACCAGCTGTTCAAAGCCAAAGGGAACTACGATGAAGGCTTCGGCCATCGTCCTCATAAAGAGCTGTGGGAGCCGCGGGCCGATGGAGATGAATGCGAAGAGGAGCTGAAGCCAAGAGAGCAACCAGAAATGGTAAAAAGTCCTGTTGAAAGTACCCCTGATGTGCAGCCAGCTTCAAACGGGGAAACTTCTCCGTCGGTGAAGGTTACAGACCTTACTGCCTTGCTGGAGAACCGCAGGCAGAAAAACGAGCCCTCTGCAGAGAAACATCAGCCGAGCGCCGAGACCCACCGGCTGAGGATCGCATGGCCTCCTCCAGCTGGAGAGGGCCACTCTGCGTCCCAGCTGAGTCCGGTCTCTGAGGGGCTTCCTTCAAGCCGGATCAGGATAGGCAAGTGGCCTCCTGAGGATGACGTGCAGCCGTCGTACCAGAGCTTGGAGCGAGCCGAGCTGAAGAGCCTGAGGAGGAGCACCTCTCTAAAGGAGCGCAGCCGGCCGTTTACACTCACAGCTAATCCTACCCTCAAAACCACCACCGCTCCGGGGCCCAGAGAGCTCCGCCGCCCTCTCAAATCACTGCTGGAATGGAAAAAATCATTTGAGGAAAAACAGTCGTCTGAAGGAAGGTCCGACGAGGTTCAGCCGGAGAAGGAAGAGACGAAAAAGCCTCAAAAAACACCAGATGATGCTGCAGCGAAGGAAAGGGAGACGGAGAGTCTGCCCCAACAGCGGGAGGAACGATGTCAACGAACGCAGGAGAGAGATGTGGCAGCCGAGGAGGGAAAAGAGAGCCTTTCTCCTCGCACTCCTCCTCCATCTTCTCCTGTGCAGCCAAAAGAGAACCGGACCTCCCAGGACGTGGGCTTCTGGGAGGAGGACAAAGACGACGATGCTGAAGATCTGAGTGCCGAGGACATCATCAAGAGGAATCGCTATTACGAAGACGAGGATGACGAGGACTCGATCGTGTAGGACTTTAACATCCAAACCCCACAAAACATCTTCCTGTTTCATCGTCAGCTGTAGGTGGATCAGTAATTGAGCTTTGCCTGACTTTGAGTCTTTGTACACATTTTACATTTTTTTTTACGTTTTAATTTTTTTCTTCTAAAAACGCCTTATAAATGGCTAAACTGAAAGATGAACCTCTTAAAATGCACCATTGGAGCTTTAAGCTCGTCTTTTGAAGACGAGGTGTCTTTGTGCCCTTTTAAAATAGAGGAAAGTCCTAAAAGTCAGATAAATGATTAAGTTTAGGATTTTATCTGCTGTAAACAAATGGTTCTGAGTGTTGTCCTCTCAGGGATGAAACCGTTGTTTGTGTTGTTGTCCTCTGGTGTCCATGCCTTTGTTGTGGGTCTTCCTCCAGAGCAGAAACACCACTGCTCTCTGCTTTGATTATAAAGTGTTTTAGAATCATTTTATTTTATTTCTAGTAATGTGCTGAAGTCAGGACGCCTCCAGTTTGGACTGATCAGTCACTTTTAGGTATTGTAACATCTAAAGCTTTTGTAAAATGATCACATGAAAATCTTTGAATAGTTTCCACAAGAAGACTGTTTAGATTTTTCCCTGGGGCCTTCCAAGTCTTAAACATCATAATCCAGATTGTACAAGTGATGTTTCATGTGTCATGGAAATTGATTTTGCGTGATTTGTCTATTAAAATCTTGATTTCACATCCTGTTGGTTAAATTAATTCGAATTGTACTCTTGTGCTTAGTTGTCTTTATTTTAAAATCACTGATAGTAAGACCTAAATAATGTTTATTCTTCACTTCTAAGGAACAGACGAGCGTCTCTGGTGCTGATCTTTATCAATTAGATCAGTTTGAAGATTAAAAAAAAAAGTAAATCAGCAGTAGGTTTTGATATTAATTTATTAACATTTTTGGCATAATTGCTTTAATGTACAAAGAAGTCAAGGAGAAAACAAAAATACATGAAAGAATCTGTGAGCGCAGTATAAACAAGACGCAGAAGGTCCAAAGGATCATTCCTTGTTTACAAGGTGTCACCAAAAGTGAACAATAAAAGAAAACTAAAATTAAATAAACCGTGAATATACTTTACAGTAAGGCTGATGTGACTGTACACTTAAGTGCTCTCAGCACACAAACTAGCAGCAACTCGTCATGAAACCAACCAGAAAACAAAAGATTTGCAGAAAGGAAAACTAAATATCACAACAGGGTTATTAAATAAACATTCCTGAAGGTTTGGAGCCCAACACGGATCCGACAACGTGTCTTTGGTTCTTTGCACCATCCAACATTTGCATGACCAGTATTCATTTTTAATATCGACTGGGTTTTTAGATCCAATGTTTTGGAAAATAAAAGACTTAAATGTTTCACACCATTAGCTATTTGGATCCTGTGTACTCGTTTACAACATTTGCTTTCTATTTTTAAATATATGAAAAAAGAACGGTCATGATTAACAGCTTATTGCATTTTATGGAATAAAATATGTAAAATGCAAAGAAAAAAATGCAAATTTGCACATGTGAACAGACACGTACTGTATTTTTCAGACTACAAGGCGAAATTAAAGTACAGTACTATAATTTTCTCAAAAATCGACAGTGAGCTTTATGTATTAATTCTGGTTTTGCTTACTGACCTCAAACCACTTATGTGGTTAATGTGAATAAGTTGAATAAAGTTTGACTTATGTTTTGCTTAATGTACCTTATAATCAGGTGTGCCTTATAGTCTGAGAAATATGGTAATTGGGCTCAGAATCTTTAGCATTTTTCTGAATGAATATGCAAGTAAAATTTGGTTTAAAAAAATAGATTGTCAGCAGTCGTAGTTGGAAATAGTGGCTATAAAAAGACAACAGCATTACATGGACACGTTTTGGCAATTAAGTTGAATTGAAAACAAATGGGGGGAAAAAATCCCAATGGTAAACTTAAAATTAAATAATTAAAATTTGGCTTTTAAGTATTCCTGAGCAGCACGTAATCAGTATGGCTTCTTTTTCAACACAAAGACCTTCAACCAGATACTTTAACTAAAAAGGAATACAGTTTCACAATGTTTAGCCCTTAATGTTTGTCCTGACAACAATTATAAACTGTTTTCTAACATCGGTGTGAATATTTTGAAACCCTGGTTCACAAAACGCTCTGAGGTTAGCATCGAGTTTTAGATTTATAAACAGAATTTAGACTTTTCTTCCTATCTCTCGGCTAATCTTTAAAATACGAGAACAAAGAAACCGTTTGAAGTTTTACTGAACAACTAAATATTTATATGATTTTTTTAAAAATGAGTAAAACCAAAGGATCTAAGGCCGTCGCCTCGGCTTGAATCTTTCTGAAAATGAAACGCACATTAACAGATGTCGACTGAAACTAAATAAAAGAACCCAAAAGAAAATTCCCTGTGATGTTTCACATCTATCTGCTACTTGCTGTGGTGTTTTAGAGAATCTAAATGCTTGAATGATTATTGCTATTAACTGTTCAAAGAGACAAAGACATTAAAAAAAAAAAAAACGTGACTATAACCGCACAGCGTTCAGCTCGAGTGATCAAGACATTCCTGATTCTCAGATCTGGATTCATCCTTACAGTCAAGTGGACAAAAGATCCACGTTCTACTGACAGGTGGCTTTAAAATATTTTAAACTAAAAGGTCTTTACAGCATCAAAACGAACCGTCAGCTGGATTCTTATTTCAAGATAAGAAAACGATTAAAAAAAACGTGTTCTACAATTGTCGCTACTCTATTTTTCTTGATGAAACCGTTTCCTCAAATGAAGTCGCTTCACATCCGAGCACTGGCCCACACGTCCAGAACCACAACAGTGACGCAGCCGAGTTGTACAGGCTCTGCTGCAGCGCTCCGACCACTGAGTGTCAGTAACGCTCCATCAGTCGGGGCTCAGCAGCTGAAAGTCTGAACCCACACATCAGCTGATTTTTTTTTTATTACTGCTCACCCTGAACAGGATCCATTTATAACCTGAGGTCTGCTCTATCTGGACTCTTACATTCATTACTCAGGTGAGACGGTTTTTGGCATTTTAACAAACTTCCTGCTGTGATTCAATTGCCACAATAATATTTAACATTTAAAAACCTACATGATTTTACAGTAAATAAAATCAATTTAGGACAAAGCGCATTTTTGGCACACAGAACATTTTGATCAGTCTTCGAAACAAGGTTTGCCAGCATGTTCAGTGATTTTTATACAATAAAGGAGCCGTCCTCCAGCTTCGTGTTAAAGTGATGCTTTGGGGCTTTTTCATGTGAGGGGATTATTTATTGTCCCGTCATCGTTCATCCTTTTCTGGTTTGACCAACTCAGCCGCTGAGGGGTTGCAGGTCCACCCTCACCTTCTCCCCAGTGCTCATCATACCAATAGTTGGATAGAAACCTGCTGCTGGTAAGGCCACTTCTTTCCTTCCCACCACCTTTCCGTTCCGAGTGAAAAACACCTGTTCCAAGAAAGAAGTGGAAAAATAAAAGAGTGAAAATTTGCATCGATTAGACCAATTTAATTCTGATTAGGGTTTCAAAATGCCAGGAATTTTAAATAATGGAAACATTCTATGAGAATAATGAGGAATTAACCTGGAATTAGAAATATTGATGGCTAGCTCTTAACTTTAAATGTAGCTGAGGACATTTATTTTAGTATAATTTGGTTAAAACGTCCAGATTTCATTGCTGTGTCGTGCAATGAGGAACCAGCCCTAACAAAAGACAAACCGTCACCTGGACGTGTCAGACGTAAAAAGTTTACTTCCGAATTATATTTAGTTTTGTTGTGAAATACAATTTACTCTTTTTTTTTTTTTTTTTAATTTTTTAAATTTTTTATTTTATGTATATAAAATGACCCAAAAGACCAAATGATCAAACAACATGTAAAAAGTTCATTCAGAGTTGTGCGCATGAAATGTAACATTTTCTTTACGTAAATTTAAACAACCAAATTAATTGTTGCGATACTTAAATGACTGATTTTTTACAATGGAGCTTTAGGGCCACGCTAAGAAAATAAAAAAATAAAAAACATTACGAGGAAAAAAAGTCATAATATTACGAGAATAAACTTGAAATATTATGAGAATAAACTTGTAATACGTCATGGGTCAGCTCGCACCCTCTGTGGGTCATAGACATATATATGTAGACGCGTCATTGAGCGCTGAACCCGCCATTTTGAATGTGGCAAAAGTGAAGCAATAGATAGAAGATGTCTCATTCATTCACAGTGAAAACACGGAAAAAGATGAACAAGACTGTTCCTTTCCAAAGTTTATAACTTACACACACAGACTGCACATATATATACTGTATATACATACACAGACTGCATACATATACATCACCACCATATCACCACAGTAAGTGCTACACACGTTAGTTGTTGTAAACACAGAAAATAATTGTTGGTTTAGTGCTTACCTATAACCTAAATATTTAAGGAATAATACATTTTTAATAATCATGTTAAAAGTTACAAATATTGTCTTTGATGTCTGTTTTCCAGATATAGTAGTTTGTGTGATTGACAGGCATTAACTTCAAACACTTTGTAGAACGGTGTTTATGAAGTTCAGTTCATTTCCTTGTATAAGTTGACCGGCAGTTCTGCCATATTCAATATGGCGGACGCTCCGACGTAATGCACAATATTATCATCATGGTATCGGCCTATATTAGTGTTAATGTTAAATATCGGACATCGACCATTCCATCAAAATAACTCACCGATATAAAAGACGCTGTTTTTGTATAACAACCCAGTGACAAGGATGCGTGCAGCGGCAGCACAACATGATGACATCACGCATGCCAACTACCTGATCTGATCACGGCAGAGAGGAAGAAGTCAAAATGTCGGAGGTGTGGAAGTTATTTTTTTCATTGAGGATAATGGATTCTGAAGATTTTTGGACTCTCGCTACATCGTCCCCAGTAAGAGATACTGTATTTTTCTGACGTAACATTACCCGAGTTACAAGCCGTCATTTCCGACGTCATTGAGAAGCTAATAGCCAGTAGCACTTGGGGTGAGTTTTACCACAGACATTTGGACGTCGTGTTAGCCCAGTTAGCATGATTAGTCTTATGGCACGATGGATAGACAAAAACTTTAACTTAAAAAGTCTGTCCTTCATGCACAGGAGTGTAGAGGATCCCACACTGCAGCTAGGAACCTGGAACAAGCCTCCACAAGTGAGACAGCATCGCAGGTGACTAATGCTAATAAATAACATTCAACACTTTTCATTTAACATAAGTTAAAGTTTTATGCATATCATATGGCTGTTACTGAATATGTCACCAGCTCTTACAGCTGTTACACTAGTTTTGTAGCAAATAAGCCTAAATAAGAGGGATATGTTCTAACAAAGGAAAGTATATAAAAATATCGTTATTGGTATTGATTACCAGCCAAATAAGTTTTAACATATCAGCCAAAAATCCAATATTCTGCATCCCTAGTCTACGTCTTTATGTCTATGCTGTGGACAGCCTCCGATGCAAGTCACTGTGCTTATGAAGTAGTCCGCGATTACTTTTGTGTCACTGTTTGTGAAATATGTCTCCATCCACATTGTGTCATAACTAAAACCGTCAATGCAGCAACACCATACAGCTTCAATTTATCATTAATCATTTTGCCACAATTGTAAGACTGCTTTTTAGTTCATAATGTAATTTTATTTATTTTATTTATTATTCTTAGCCTGGTCCTAAAACGCCATTGTAGATTTTTGTGTTGCTTCTTATGAAAAAGAAAGTCACATAATGTGAACATTTTGTACATTTAGTAAAAGATTAAAAAAAAAAAAAAAAAAAGTAGAAAAACCATTGTTCTCTGAGAGTTGTGGCTGTGACAGTGATGTCATCAGTGATGTAATGCCACGGAAATTAGATAATTGAATTTGTTACTCTTATAAACTTTGGGTAAACATCATTTCCCTGACATATCTGCATTATGATCAAACAAAACGTTGAGATTTTTGTTTGGACTGCACAAAATTAACAGTTTCTTTCCATGAATTCCTAATCTATCACAAAATGTTTTCAGTTTGGAATATTTCCAACATTCCCCAGCTCTTTCCATTAAAAAAAAAAAAAAACTTGTGGAAAATTTCCTTTGCAACAACTCAAATTTTGGCCATATGAGCCAGTCAGTCTTACAATGAAGTTATTTCTATAAAAATGAGATTGCTCTTTCTGCAACAAGTACCGGTACAAACCGGATTCCAAAAAAGTTGGGACACTAAACAAATTGTGAATAAAAACTGAATGCACTGATGTGGAGATGGCAAATGTCAATATTTTATTTGTAATAGAACATAGATGACAGATCAAAAGTTTAATATGAGTAAATGTAACATTTTAAAGGAAAAATATGTTTATTCAAAATTTCACAGTGTCAACAAATCCCAAAAAAGTTGGGACAAGTAGCAATAAGTGGCTGGAAAAAGGAAATTG
>JARVLU010001354.1:29823520-29834049 GCA_031762415.1 Simpsonichthys santanae
TATATATATACAGTGAAAACTCAGGCCTAAAATAAAGGCTTTAAAAACCAGTTTAAGATTTGTTATTTTGCCAGATTTCCAACATAAACTGTTCAATTCTTTGTAATCCATCAATAGTTTTGAACAAAAATATTCAGTGTTTTCCTTTAAGCTGCTTCCTTCTTCTTCTGCAGGTGTGGCCACAGCGAGCGACCACGGCCTACTGAATAAAATCAGTCAGTGTAAAGTGTGTATTATAGGTGCTTCTAAATATATTTGAATATTATGAAAACGTTAATTTTTTTGTCAATTATTTCGGGGAAAAAAAACCCTCATATATTACAAAAATTCATGAAATACTTCAGGGCCTTTATTTCTTGTAATTTTGATCATGACCAGGTCTTGGACCTTAATTGTTGGTATTTTTATACTTCTCTGTTATTTTTATATATTGTGTATGTTCCTTTGTACTGAAACTCTGGCACAACAATTTCCTTCGGGATCAATAAAGTTCTATCTTATATCATCTTGTCTTATTATGTCTTACAAATGATGAAAAACCAAAACTCAGTGTCTCAGATAATTAGAATTTGGTGCCTTTGTCAGTGTGGGCAGGAGCCAAGTCCTGCTGGAAAATGAAACCAGCATCTCCATAAAGCTCGTCAGCAGAAGGAAACATGAAGAGCTCTAAAATGTTGGCAGCACGATGGATCAGTGGTTAGCACTGTTGCTTCACAGCAAGAAGGTCCTGGGTTCAATCCCTGGTTGGACCTGGGGTTTTTCTGTGTGGAGTTTGCATGTTCTTCTCGTGCTTCTGTGGGTTTTCTCCGGATAGTCCAGTTTCCTCCCACAGACCAAAACATGCCTTCAGGTCTCCCTTGCAGAAGAGCTCTGTGAGCTCAATGGGATTTGCCTGGTTAAATAAAGGTTAATAAAAAATGTCCTGGTAGATGCTACATGGACTGTGGACTTCCTAGAACACAGTGGACCAACACCAGCAGAAGACATGGTCCCAAACCATCATCGACTGTAGAAACTTCACGCTGGACTTGAAGCAACGTGGATTCTGGACCTCGCCACTCTTCCTCCAGACTCTGGAACCTTGATTTCCAAATTATATGACACTGGACCACTGAGCCACAGTCCAGTTCTTTGTCTCCTCAGCAGGTAAGACACTTCTGACATGTCTCTGGTTCAGGAGTGTTTGGACTTGAGGAATGGGACATTTGTAGCTCATGTTCAGGAGTTAATCAGCCGATTAAGGTGAGACACCAGGAGTTTACAATGTGTAACCTTTTCAAAATATAATTTTCTGAGACACTGAATTTTGTTTTTTCATTATTTGTAAGCTATGATGATCAAAATTACAAGAAATAAAGGTTTGAAATATTTCACTCTGTGTAGAATTTATTTATAAAGCTTCACTTTCTGAAAAGATTGACTTAAAACAACAACTTTTTCACGATATTCTAATTTTTTAGATGCACCTGTGTGTGCAGTGACTCATGAGCTAGTCCTTGCCTTGTTCTTGCTGCTCTCACACAGCTGCAGGCTGGCCAGGATCTGGCTCTCGATGGCCTGGACCCAGGAGTCCCTCTCCTCCACACTCTGAGCCTCAAAGTGCCACGTCTGGCCGGTGCTCGACACGACCAGGAAGTCAAAGTTCTCCTCATCTGATGTGGACAGAAGGTTTTGGTCCAACATGAGAAACAGACCAGTTGAAGTTTCAAGCAACAGTGCAGCTAAGAATTCACAAACATTAGAATTAGGTTTTGTTTTTTTTTTTTAAAAGGGCTTTTTTGATGCATGTGAACTGTTCATTGTTCAAAATCTGACATTTTGAGCTGAAGCTTGAGAAATTATTACGGTATATATACAGTATATATATTTTTCTCGCTACAGTAGCTATATAACAAATGTGACAGGGGGAGATCAACATCAGTAGTTTATGGAATAGATGTTATTTATTAACTTACTGTATTAAATTAGATTAAAATCTTCCACTACTGAAGTTCTGTGCATGTTTCAAGCCAGATAAAAAAATACAATGACTGTTTTAGGCCTTAAATCATTTAAGATTTATTTTTATATGGCAATAGTTTCTCTGGACGCTGCTTTTTACGACTCCAGCCCTAAAAAAATAAATAAAAAATAAATAAAAAAACTGTGTTGTGTGTAAACAGCAGCCTTTATTACATTTTCTACATTTAAATTAAAGTGTAAAACCACTTGTTTCAGCAAAGTTCAGTCAGGTCATCTGGATGGTTTCTTTTGTTGTTGTTGTTGAGACGTTGCATCTTTCATCCAAAGGACTTCATCAGTCAGAGAAGCCACAACCAACTCAGTCCCATAAGCAGCGCACTCACATAGAGGACCAACCAGTTTGCTGGAGATAAGATGGTTTCTGAGGCCCGCCCACTGTCCAGATGACCTAACTGAACTATGTTGGATTTTTTAAACCTGGATTATTGAGCATGAACTTTGACATTTTAAACCACTTTGGCTGCCTCAGAGGAGCCGACGGGGGAGAGGGCGGGCCCCAGAAACAATCTTATCACCAGCAAACTGGTTGGTCCACTATGTGAGTGTGCTGCTTGTAGGACACAGTTTGTTGTGGCTCCATCCTTGGACTGATGAAGTCCTTTGGATGAAGGATGAAACGTCTCAAAAAAAAAAAAAAAAAAAAAAAAAAAAAAGAAACTGTCCAGATGACCTGACTGAACTTCGTTGGATTTTATTCCTGGATTATTGAGCATGAACTTTGATATCTCATTTTAACCTTTTGGCCTTGAATTCAGTCTTTCTAGTTTTTTTTTTTTTTTTTTTTTCAGTGAAACACAACATTTTAGTCTAAACTGCAAATGACTTTCCAATGTTTTTAATTTAAATACCTTTTATATTTAAGTTTTGCTTCAGCCCTGAAAAGCACTTTGAGTCGTGTTTGAAAGGTGTTCTACAAAGTTCCGTATAAAAAGTTGTAATATTGCTGAAGGACATTACCCGTCTTGCTCACGTTTCTAAGGCTACCAAAAGTTTTGAGTTTCCACATTTTGCGTTTAGCTGCATAAGAAAAGAGAGTGAAAAAAGTTATACAATTATTTCACATAAAACACTATACACATGTTGTCAAATTGGCAATAAATAACACTTAAAAATCATGAATTACAGATTGTATAAATAAAAAAGCAGTAGATTTAAAGAAAAGGCAGAAGGCCGTTTACAAAAACATGTTAGATTTGAATTTTTACCGTCTGCCTGACCCAAAGTTGCGTCTCCTTTCTGATTTGTGTTCTTCTTTTTCCGGTACTTCTTCCTGTCCGTCAGCGGGGAGGCAGAGCCAACGTCTTTAGTGGACGAAGAGCTGGACACTCCCTCAACGGCAGAATCTGAAGCGCAGGCAGGAAAACACGTCGTTTCTCTGAAACCAGCGCAAAGTCCAGAACACGCAACCAGAAATCCTTCATCCTGCTCACCAACACCTTGAGCGTGGTTGGATAGTGTGGACGGACACCGCTGCACACCTACGTTACTCCTCAGGAACAGTGAACCTCCCAGTTCCTCCATTTCCTCCACCTGCAGCAGGCTGCTGGCACTGACTGGGGCTGGATAGATTACAGCATCTATATTTAACATGACGACTGATGCAACAACAAATGTGACTGGATCACAATGAGACGTGATCGAGTCCGCGCTGATGAGTTCAAAGAGCTATCTACAGCAGGTAACATACTGACTGTTTATAAGCTTCCACAGAACTCACCTATAAAAGACTTGAACTGTGTCTTTAATGAAGCGGAGAATAAACAAAATATTTTTACTTTGCAAAGAAAAGTGGGTCAAAGTTATTCCATTTGAGATAACTCCTATACTTTCATTAAAGGAGAACGATAATGTTCCGGTAATTGCTTTTGTGTTTTTGTCTGTTAGCAAAATATTTCATAAACTACTAGGTGGAACTTTTAGAGTCAATCCTAGTCCAGATGGTCGTCAAAGCTTATCAAATTTAGAAAACACAAAGTTGTCGGTACCTCAGTCCATTTTATAGATATTGAGCTAAAGTTTGAGGTGGTAGCTGAGAGTCATTTCCAACACACAATGAAACTGCTGCTAACAAATCAAATGTCATCTTAAGTTAAATCTAAGTTAATTCAGGTTCTTCTTGTCGAAACGTTCTGCCTAGTTCTGGATGTCAGCAGCAAACTGGTCGATCCACTATGAGACGGTGCTATTTATAAGACTGAGTTTGTTGCAGCTCCTCAGACTGAAGGAGTCTTTTGGTTAAAAGTCGAAACGTTTCAACAAAGAAGAATCCTTCCAGAGGACCTGACTCAACCTGGTTAGATTTTTTTAATATGGATTATTGAGCATGAATCAGGAGATCTTAAATTACCGTATTTTTCAGACTATAAGGCGCACTAAAAAACTTTAATCTCATAAATCGAGAGTGAGCCTTATAATCAGGTGCGCCTTATGTATTAATGCTGGTTGTGCTTAATGACCTCAAGCCAATTTTATGTGGTTATTGTGAATGAGTGGAATAAAGTTGGACTTGACTGTTGTTTCGCTTCATGTGCCTTATGTATGAAAACAGACTTGTTTCATTGATATTGTGCCTTCTAGTCTGAAAAATACAGTAAACCTTTGGCATGTAAGACAACTTGTTATCACGCGTAAATAAAAGACATTCAAAACTGAAAGGGATGTAATATTTTGGTGTTTTACATCACTGAAATGTGGCGTCATTACTCATCAACAGCTTTCAAATCCAGTAAGAACTCAAAGCAGATCCATCAATTTTTTTTTCTTGGCTAGCATGAGCCAAACCATTTTTGCTTTATAGTAATAAAATGTTTAAGAGGTCATGGATATACAGCTGCTCTCCGGCTTTTTAGTCCGATTTATTATTAAACCAGCACATAGATTATCTTCTGGTTTATATATGTTATAGATGTTAAGTCAATGTGTACATTTAATAAAATGATAAAACTGAATTGCTTTAAAAAAATGAAGTAGCTTAATGTGTATTGTATTAGAGTTAGAAAAATTAGAAAGAGTTATTCATTTTGTTCTGTTACTTGAAGATTATTATGGTTTGAACTAATTGTTTGAAAAAAGGGGTACCGGTAGATATAATGAAAATTTTTTCTTCTTTCTGCTACCTTTCATTTTATATTTTGTATTCTTATCATTTATGTGACTGCTTTGTATTGTATTTTAAAATTAATACATTTTATAAATAAATAAAAAATAAAAATATACATCTCCTAAGGGAAATCTTCCTCCTTCCATCCTGCCATGACATAATATTGTTTACCCTCAGGTCCCAGCACATCTTTGACCCGCCCATTTAGCCCAGCCGGGGGGCCGCAAGTGGGCACAGCACGAGGCGGTCGTTTTCCCGGCACCTTCACAGTGACTCGCAGCAGGTCCATCTCTTTCCCCGGGGTGTTCAGCATGTACTCCTATGAAAACCAAAGAGTCGTCAGTGTTTTTCCTTCAAGCAGCCATTGCTTCTCAGCACAAACGACTCACGTTGACACTGGAGTGGTAGGACAGTATGCCGTCGTTGGACAGAGTGACATATTTCTTTTTCCACTCTTTGTTGAGCGAGTTCCCGCTGCGCTTCAGCAAGATGCCCTGACGGGAACGAAAACAAAACAAAAAGTGAGTAATTTACTGCGAATGCATCGTGCGCTCGTTTCACACATTGTGGCGGCACGAAGAGGCCCAGCTGCCAAAAACACCCACCAGCTATTCATCAGGCCAGCAGCACTTCATCAGTCAACACGATGAAGTCTTACTTTCTGAAATGACTGCTGGTGGAGCGTCCTCTGCTGAGGGTCATCAGACACATATCAGTCTCTGTATCGAGCACACATCTGTCTCACCTGTTTGACGGGAATGAAGCGCCCGCTGCCGAAATCGCCCTTACAGTCGGCACTCCGTCTGTTTGAGTCGCTGCCTCGTCGCCCCTGGAGGACACAAAAGGAGAGGAGATACAGACAGCGTTGAATGTTACAGTTGAAAAAAAGTATTTTTTTACAAGATTGGCCAAATATGGTAACAATGCTCAAAAGTAACAAATTGTTTTCAAAGTTTTACTTTATGGGCTGTTTAAAATGTCATGAAGAATTAATATCTTACCTGTTGTAGATAACTTCAGAGTTTAGAGAAATAGAAGTTTTATTCTGACAAAACTGGGGTTGAAAAATTCTGGTAATTTGTTTTTAAGTTGGAATGTTTCATAAAGAAATTTAGGGGAATAAATGGGAATAATGCTATAATTTAAAATATTGAAGGCTGGCCTTTAACAGTAATTTTAAACATAGCGGCGATAAATACATTTTTGTCATTATCTTTCTGAATTAATTTTTCTTGTTTCCTTTGTGATTTATGTTTTATTTTTCTGTCTTTTGGGTTGTGTTTCTTGCTTCCCTGACAGTTTAGATAAGGGCTATTCAACTGGTGGCCCAGGGGCCAAATCGGCACGGGTGTACTCAGTTCGGTCCAACAATGGGTTCATTTTTAAATAAAACTAGATTTAAAATTGTAAAACCAACTTACTTAATGGGAATAACTACTGGATGTCCTGTCCCTGAGCTCTTGGCTTTCAGTAATTGTGGCCCCCTGAGCAATTTAGCTAAATAGTCCTGGATTTAGATCCTTTTCCATTTGTTTTTGGCCTTCATTGTGTTTATTTAGTATTCTTGTGAAGGTCTTGTTTCTGTTTCTCCGTCTTCCTTTTGTCATTTCTCATTTACACTCAATCAGCTTCCTCCAGTGTTTTTCCAGTTAGTCTACCACCCTCACCTGTACCTCATCAGCAATCGTCCCAAGTGTTTCCATTTCCCACTTACCTCTCAGCACTTACCAGTCTGTTGCACCATTTACCAGTTCAGCATCATTTGGCTTTTGTGCCAACAGGTTTATGTGTCACATCTTTGTGTTTTTCCTCTGTGATCAGTGGAGATTTTATATTAGTTGTTGTTTTGCTGTCATGACAGCTTTTTGTTCTGCTTTGTTATAATAAAAGTTTAACCTTTGACCTCCCTGCATCAGTCTGCACTGGGTCCAATCCTTCACAAACCAATTTTTTTTAATCATAATTAAAACTAAAGCCACCAAATTCCATTGCTGAACTGTGCAACGAGAACTAATACGCTCTTAAAAATAGTTGTTTGTGTCACCTGGACATGAAGGATGTTAATGGTAACGTGGACAAAAAAAAGTTTGTCTCAGAGTTGTAAATATTTTTAGTTGTGAAATGCACCTTGCTAATTAGTTATACCTGGATTATTTAGCATGGGCTTTGGTGTTTAGTCTGCCATTGTTTCTCCTTGTCAGATCTTTGGCTTCAGTCTTGTTCTACGTTATCCTTTGTGTCTAACCCGAGTTTGAATTTAACATTTTCTCTGTTCAGCCTGACTTTAATGTTTCAACGTTGCCTGATCCTGGAAAAGTAGCTGCATTTGGATCCTAATCTAAAGGGTTTCATCATGCTGCCTTTGTTTAGGTGTGTGACTCATTCCTCCAGCGTATTTGGGAGGTTTTGTCTGAAAAAAAACTACAAAGATATTCTTGTATTGACAAAAGATTCACTAGTAAATAAAGAATTAGTGAATTAGCATTTACCGCAAATCTGGGGGTGCGCCTCCGAACTCCACGAGCTGACCCAGGCCCAGCACCGTCCGGTTTCTCACCCCTTAAAGTTCTGCCAATCTCCTTGTGGCTGATCACCGGGGTGGAGGGAAGAGATGAGGAGTAATCACTGCTCTGACCGCCATTACTGGCCTTCAGGAAGGAAAAGGTCAAAGCAGGGGAGAAGAACGTTTTGAACTTCAAGGGCAACAGATAATAAGCAGCGGACGTTCTGTTGGGTTCTTACCTGTCCTGGAAAGACTCCAGACACAGGGGTGGAGCCTCCAGAGTGACTGGGAGAGTTGGGAAGAGACTTACAGGAAGCCAGTAGAGCGGCTTGCTTCTTGGCCGCCATGATCTTCTGAGCAGCTGTGGACAAAACAGAACACAACATCCAGATTCACACAGCTTCGGATGCGGCTTCCTTCACCTTCTCGTCTTGCTCTGACGCACCATCGTTGAAGACTCGGTTCACATTGAGGCCGTACGTGGCGCAGGTTTCGTAGTAAGTGCAGCGACGCACATCAGAGCAGAGCTGTCTGGCCTTGGCGTCGTCTATCACCCTGGAGTTGGTGCTGCTGATCTTATCTAGAAAACCACAACATCTCGAGTTCCCACGAGTAAGCTTTTGTCCAAAAGTGCATGCCGTGTGTGACAGTCTTACCCTGAGTGCCAACGACTACAAAAGGTATCTCAGAGACAGGCCGGTGCATGGCAAGCTGGTGGTAGAACTTATAAACCTCCTGGAAGCTGGCCTCGTTTTCCAAGCTGAAGACCAAGATGACAGCATCCACCCAGCTCGCAAACTAAAGCCAGGGAACAATCTTAGTAAGTTCTACAAGTTTTTCTTGTTATATAAGTTTAGGTCAGTTTCCAACCCACCTGAGCTCCTGGGAGTTCAGTCTCCTCTCTGATTATAATCAGGTGACTCTGTCCGTCCACCAGCACGTCCTTAATGTATTGCCGTCCTGGTTGTGAAACAAAAATGATGACTCGGCAAACTTAACTGTTGCAGCAGATGCTCTATACCTGCTAAATGATATACACCTGTTGTAATAAACCCCAGAATGAACACGTGCATTGCTTCTATGC
Organism: Simpsonichthys santanae; assembly: GCA_031762415.1. Taxonomy (NCBI): domain Eukaryota; kingdom Metazoa; phylum Chordata; class Actinopteri; order Cyprinodontiformes; family Rivulidae; genus Simpsonichthys; species Simpsonichthys santanae. The sequence goes on from JARVLU010001354.1 coordinate 29,832,230, forward strand.
AGTAGCAACAATCATCTGAAGGCAAGAAGCCCAAGAAAAGACGATTGTAGAGAAGTACAAACCAGATCAGGGTTGGGTTACAACAAAAAATAATCCCAGAACCCTGAACATCCTACGGAGCGCCATTAAATCCATTATTAGACAATGGAAAGATGATTTCCATCGCAACAAACCTGTCAAGGGAAAGTTGTCCACCAAAACTCATTAAAACAGGGAAAGGACGACAATAAAAGAAACATCCATAAGGTCAAAGATAACCCTGATGGAGCTGGGCAGCTCTTCTGCAGAGATGATCGTCTATAGAACCAGAATAAGCTTCACAGAGCTGAGCTTCATGGAAGCGTGGCAGAGAAGAGACGCGGTTTTAAGAACCTAAAATGCTGGACTGGTTTTTAATTTGTTCCTCAAACATTGAAGATGCAGTGGTCAGACGAGGCCACAACTGAACATTTGGACCATCAAGTGAAATGCCATGTTTGAGGTAATCGTGCTGAGAACACATCCTCACAGTGAAACATGGTGGTGGCAGCAGCATGCTATGGTTCTCCTATCAGCAGGGGGCTAAGACAAGTCAAGAGTTAAAGGAAAGATTAGTAAAATATAGAGATTTGAGACAGACACTGAGTTTCACCTCCCAGCAGGACAATGACCCCAAACACACCGCTGAAGCAACAGTCCAGTGGTTTTAGAACCAATTAAAGTCTTGTACTGATCCCAGACCTCAATCTACCTGAGAATCTCTGGTATGATTTAAAGATTGTTGGACACAAGCAGCGTCTATCCAACCTGAAGGAGCTGGAGCAGTTTGGTCGTGAAGATTGGATAAAAGTTCAAGGTTAGCTGTACCAAGGTCATGGAGACAAACCTGCAGACCTGATGTTGTAACTGCTGCAAAAGGTGCACTTTGGATGGGGTGAAACTTAAATACACTCAGTTTTCTTACATTCAACTTAAAAATTAAATTAATTTCCACATGGTCATGCAAGAAATTAGAGAGAAGACGATAAAGGTGAATACTTTTACAACCCACTGCCTAAAACCCAGTGGTCAGAGAAAACCTCACAGACACGAATAAGAAAAGCTGAACCAACCCTCTGCATTCTCCACTGGAAGATAACTTCCTGTTAAGTGTCTGTGGACAAGAGCAGACTTCCCACTGCACAGACCTCCCAAAACACCCTACAGAACACAAACACACACAGCATCAGCATAAAATCAAGCAAAGAGGTTCGTCAACGAGGATGTCATGTCCTCAGGATTACCAGGTGAAGTTCTTGCACAGCTTGACTCATGGTCCATTCTGGATTGTTGGTGCATGCAACTGAAGACAGGCAGCAATGGAAACAAAAGAGAGAAAAGGTAAATTATTAATTCATAATAAGCTGAAAAGAAATGTGACTCAATATGTTACAAGAGGTAGGACAATGTTCCTTTTGGTCTAGGCCTCAGATTAGCCATTAGTTCATCGATTTGGTCTAAAGTGAACTATTTCATCCAGACTGGTCGCTCAAAGAGCTACCTACAACAGGTAAGATATTAAGTGTTTGTAACTTTTCTACAAAACCATTTATCAGAACATCTGAACTATCTGTTCAGGTCATGATTGTGTGGATTTGACAGTGATGGAGGCTCCATGCTTTCACAAAAATCGAACACTTAAGAGGCCACGCTGGTTTTGATTGTTGACCTTAAAATCCAGAGTTCAACCTGACATCCATTTGAATGATTGTTTCACATTTATGAAATTCCCTTGTATCACTTCAAACTTATTATGTTCATGAGCATATTTGCACCCCCCCCCCCAAAAAAAAATAAAAAAA
>JARVLU010001354.1:29900157-29915881 GCA_031762415.1 Simpsonichthys santanae
TCATTTTCAAGAGAGACCTGTTAGGGAGCAGATGGTGGGGGTTAAGGGCCTTGCTCAGGGGCCCAGAGTGGAGTGAACGAGGTGTTGTCGGTACCGGGGTTTGAACCGGCTATCTTTCGATCACAAGCCCACCGTCTAACCACTTGCGCCACCACTCCCCAAATATATATTTAATATATATTAAAAGTACTAAAATAAAAAGCTACTCACTACTTGTACTATTCCTGCTTCGCATATTTCAGTTATCGTGGGGCTTCAGGGTACGGATCCCCTGCGATAAACGAGGGATTACTGTATTATAAAATCTAGGGAGGAATGGTGTTTTGTTTGGTTTTAGTTGCAGTTTTGTTTGTTTGTAATCATTTTCATAATTCTGAACTAAAACTTTGATAATATAACCAATGGTTTTTACAAGAAAATTGTTATATGATGAATAAGATTTACAATTAGTAAAATAATAAAAAAAAAAAAAGTGAAATGTGACAAATGTTAACAATATACATAAAAACTGTTTTAGTTCAACAAAATGTTGAATAATTTAAGGCTGCTACATGCTCTGCAAGAACAAAAACAACAAAATAATAATTGTTCTCTGTCCCAGGGCTGTGAAACGTCTTTCTTCCTGCTCCCAGTCTGGGTTTGGGAGTTCTTCTGCTTGGTCAGCATTTTAAAGTGGGCATGATGTGAAAAATCCTAAATGTTTAATGAAACCAACAAACTAATTAAAATAATATACAGTATTCATTGTAAGTTCTGATGCATGCTCAAGTGAAACTCAAAAACTGAATAAACATCCACAAGTGGTTACATTTTGGAGTCAACCTTATTGACTCCAGCTGATCGATCATATCAACAGCAAAATGGTTGTGACTCAGACTAGTTTGGTAGATATTAAGCTAAAATTATCAGTGGCAGTATCTGAGACATTCCCAAGCCCAACTCTGAGTGCTACTTTCATTTTTAGCACAATGTAAATAAACTGGACAGAACTGATGTTTTACAACAAGCTGAAAATTTACTTTTACATTTTGACCTTTCACGTTTTGGGGCCTTTACACAAATGAGACATACGTCCTTTATTGTGTAGTTTGGGTTTGTCAGTTTGTTTCTCACCAGCAGAAAGCTCCTGGTTTTCTTTCAGTTTCTCCTCCAGGACCTGTTCCATCTGCTCCTGCGTCTCCTCCTGCTCCGTCAGAGCCAAACGCATGGTCTCGATCACACGCTCCTTAGCCTCAAGGTCTACAAACAGCACAAGTTCACAACCATCAACACAAATATAAAAAACACTGAAATGTTTCTGACCAACTTTCACTGATGGGTGTGAGCTCATCTTTAAAGCAAGTAACACGACCGCCAGACAGATGGCGTGCAGTTTGTAAAGTTACACAGTCAAAAATTAACTGTAGTATTTTGGTTTATTTAGCCTGTAATAATAAAAAAATGTTTTTTTGTTTTTTTTTTTTCCCCTCAGTCATATTTTCAACATGTTATTCATACATATACAGTGAGGAAGATAAGTATTTGAACAGTCTGCGACTTTGCAAGTTCCCCCACTTAGAAATCATGGAGGGGTCTGAAATTTTCATCTTAGGTGCATGTCCACTGTGAGAGACATGATCTAAAAAATAAAATAAAAAATCGGAAATCACAATGTATGATTTTTTAAATAATTTATTTGTGTGTTACTGCTGCAAATAAGTATTTGAACACCTGTGGAAATCAATGTTAATATTTGATACAGTAGCCTTTGTTTGCAATTACAGAGGTCAAAGGTTTCCTGTAGCTTGTCACCAGGTTTGCACACACTGCAGCAGCAGCAGGATTTTGGACCATTCCTCCATACAGATCTTCTCTAGATCAGCCAGGTTTCTGGGCTGTCGCTAAAAAACACGGAGTTTGAGCTCCCTCCAAAGATTTTCTATAGGGTTTACGTCTGGAGACTGACTATGCCACTCCAGAATCTTGAAATGCTTCTTACGGAGCCACTCCTTGGTTATCCTGACTGTGTGCTTCGGATCATTGTCTTGTTGGAAGACCCAGCCATGACCCATCTTCAATGCTCTAACTGAGGGATGGAGGTTGTTCTCCAAAATCTCACAATAAATGGCCTTGGTCATCCTCTCCTTAATACAGTGCAGTCGTCCTGTCCCATGTGCAGAAAAAACACCCCCAAAGCATGATGCTTCCACCTCTATGCTTCACAGTAGGAATGGTGTTTTTGGGATGGTACTCATCATTCTTTGTACTCCAAACATGACGAGTGGAATTAAGACCACAAAGTTCTATTTTGGTCTCATCTAACCACAGAACATTCTCCCATGACTCCTCTGGATCATCCAAATGGTTATGGGCAAACTTAAGACGGGCCTGGACGTGTGCTGATTTAAGCAAGGGAACCTTCCATGCCATGCATGATTTTAAACTATGACATCTTAGTGTATTACCCACAGTAACCTTGGAAACAGTGGTGCCAGCTGTCTTCAGGTCATTGACCAGCTCCTACCGTGTAGTTCTGGGCTGATTCCTCACCTTTCTTAGGATCACTGACATGCCTCGAGTTGAGATCTTGCATGGAGCCCCAGTCCGAGGGAGATTGACAGTCATGTTTAGCTTCTTCTATTTTCCAATAATTGCTCCAACAGTTGATCTTTTTTCACCAAGCTGCTTGGCAATTGCCCCGTAGCTCTTTCCAGCCTTGTGGAGGTCTACAATTTTGTCTCTGGTGTCTTTGATCAGCTCTTTGGTCTTAGCCATGTTAGTAGTTTGAGTCTTACTGATTGTGTGGAGTGGACAGGTGTCTTTATGCAGCTAACAACCTCAAACTGGTGCTTCTAATTTAGAATAAGTGGAGTGGAGGTGGACTTTTTAGAGGCGGACTAACAGGTCTTTGAGGACCAGAATTGTTGCTGATTGGCAGGTCTTCAAATTCTTATTTGCAGCAGTAACACACACACACACACACACACACAAAATAATAATACATTGTGATCTCCGGATAAAAAAAAAAAAAAAAAAAAATTAGATTATGTCTCACAGTGGACATGCACCTAAGATGAAAATTTCAGATTCCTCCATGATTTCTAAATGGGAAAACTTGCAAAGTCGCAGGGTGTTCACTTATTTTCCTCACTGTATGTCTGGAAAGCTCAAATTTAGAGACCTTTAGATAAGTTTAGTGCCACTATTCTTTCATTTGTGATTATTAAAAAAACTTAATGAGCTTTCATGTACATTACAGTAAACGACAAGCTGACAAAAAACATTGTTTTAATCAGGTGTAGGAAAAGTTAAACGTGTTTGCTTCATAATCAGTTTTGCAAAGGTTTAAAAGAGACAAGTAGACAAAATCTTAAAAGCACAGAAACGTTCAGCTTGTTTGTTATTACTTAATGTAAAAGTGTGAACATAATGGATGAAAGAAAAAAAAGAGTAAAAAGTTGTGCAAATGGCAAATTACAGGACATGATTAAAGCATAAAGGTTTTTCCTTTTGAAGCTCATCCTGTCATGATTCTTTGTGGAGGAGTAGTGGTGCAGAGGCTAGAGAAGATGGGTCTGTGATCGGAAAGTCGCAGGTTCAACTCCTGGTACCGTCAACATCAAAATGTGGGATGCATAGTTGCCAAGTCTGCTTATAATAAGTAAATGTGGGCTTGTTTGTTTTCTAGTCATTTGCAAAACTTGTGTCGCAGGTTGTGGTTTTTTTGGGCTTGTTTTGAACGTGAAGTTTCTTATTTGGGTTTGACTCTCTTTCCGAGTGAAACCAGTTGATTATCTCCCAGCTCCGCACAATAAAGCAAAAGACGAGTGGGAGTAGGTAGTTTGTACCTTCCATGCCCCCGTTTTCTGTTTATCACTCTCGCCCAAATTGGCGAGGTGACAGGCGCACACACATATACAGGTACATCTGTGGGTGCGCACCTAAACAAACACTCATACTGTGGCTGACCACTAGGGGGCTCCACTCATACAGATGTCAGGATGTTTTTGTTTTTAAAAACGTAGAAAAAAATTTACATATGCAAAATATATACAGTATACAGTTTATATACAGTATATATTTTTTTAATCTGAGCTTAAAAGTATGTTATTCAAAGGGTTTAGCATATTTTTGCTGTTGTTTATGTATAATGTCATAATAAATGTATGTTTAAACTGTTTACAAAATGGCCTGTTTTACACAATGTGGTGTGTTGCCAGTTGGGCTTGTTTTGGGCTTGCTTTCATAGAGCTGATTGCTTGTTTCTGCCACAAGATCTGGCAACTCTGATTACCCACACCTGCATCCACCTTTATTAGCCCCACTCTGGGTCCCTGAGCAAGGCCCCTAACCCCCACCATCTGCTCCCAAAAACGGGTCTCTCTTGAAAATGAGTTCTCGTGACTCAGTGAGACTACCTGTATAAATAACAGGTAAATGGGAAACAAAAAAGATTCCCCACAGTCCTCCACTATTTCCCAATTTAAATGCTATTATGTTGTGATTAGCGCCTTAATATGTTACATTTTATCACCGTTTTCTCAAGATTTGTCTTTTCCCCCTCATGCTCTCAACAGTAAAGGTTCATCGAGGGAGAGAGCTGACAGGAGTGCAGCGCTTCAGCTCCATCAGTCCTGTCGGCAACTATGAGCACATGCGTCTGCACAGGCGGATCCTGGGGCATCTGTCTGCTGTGTACTGTATTGCATTTGATCGCACCGGGCTTCGAATCTTCACAGTAAGATACAACACATTTTTATGATGAACTGCATTATTTATGGAATGATCTGACTGTGGACAAAGGTTTGAATTATTGTGAAAATCTCAAATATATGACCAGATTCTTAGTTTTCTGACCCAGTCTCCCCCCCCCCCCCCCCACACTTTTTTTTTCTTTAACTAAGGGCTCAGATGACTGTCTAGTGAAGATTTGGTCTTCATTTGATGGAAGACTTCATTCGACATTGAGAGGCCACGCTGCAGAGATCACAGATTTGGCTGTCAACTATGAGAACACCTTAATTGCCGCAGGAAGTTGTGACAAGACCATACGTGTGTGGTGCCTTCGTACCTGTGCCTCCGTGGCTGTGCTGCAAGGACACAGTGGATCTATTACCTCCCTACAGGTAAATGTTTTATTTAACTGTTGTTAAAACTGTTTTTTCTTCTTATCAAGACAAGTAGACCAGTTTTTCCTTTTATGCCAATGTGCTAAAAATACTTTTCTTTTTGCAGTTATCTGTCATTCCCCTTATTCACATTGTACCTTTTCCTGTGGTCCATACAGTTACTGCCACAGCCTATTCATGCTTATGCATTTGGACTGGCAGAGTACGGTTTCACCTGGAACATGTTGACATCCATTCTCTTTCAGCTAATTCATCAGAAGCACATGTTGCTTAATTGTATTTGAAAGGTTGTTTGAGTGGTCAAAATCTCTTGTAAGTCTAAAGTTGTCTGAAACAGTTAAAATGAGTTTAGGCTAAAATGAATTTTAGTTGTAAGACTTGAGTATGGACTGCTGGCTATACTTTTACATTCATAAAGATAATCAAAAGGGAATATTCCATATTCTTGTGATTTTGCTGGATTTGTGATGTCTTGGGGCTGCAAGTTTTAGAATCATGATGTCATTAGACATCAGGGTAACTTGGGACTGAAATGACTTAACGTTTATTTAATGCATGTATTTTATGATTACATAAGAAGCGATGAGGATACTTAATCATTTTTCCAATCATGCAAGGCAGCACGACGGATCAGTGGTTAGCACTGTTGCCTCACAGCAAGCAGGTCCTGGGTTCAGTCCCCGGTTAGACCTGTGGTCTTTCTGGTGGAGTTTGCATGTTCTTCTCGTGCTTGTGTGGGTTTTCTGTGGGCACTCTGGTTTCCTCCCACAGATCAAAAACATGCATGTTAGGCTGCCTTCAGGCCAAGGTCTCCCTTGCAAAAGAGATCTGTGATCTCAGTGGTATTTGCCTGGTTAAATAAAGGTTAATAAATAAATAAATGTTGTGAGCTGTTGTGTTGCTTCTGGTCTCTGCTGCTTGCTAATTAATGTTGGCTGCCACGTGACGGTGATGGTTTAACATTTATTAAATTGTTGAGCAACAAGTTTGCCACAATTTAACAAAGTGAGTACCGTATGTTGGAAAAAATCTTGCTGTTTGACTGTCTACACAAGAAAAGCAACATTTGAAATAGACCTGTTGCAATAAACAATAAATCAATCCATGATAAATGAAAACTATCAACCTTATTTTCATTTATTGGCTTTATTGTTTCTTCGTGTCTCTCCTTCTACTGAAGACACGGATGACAAAAGGCTCAGGTGTTTTTCACTGACCCCTCCCTTTCTCTTTTCTTTAAAATCTGTTTTAACCGTCCAAAATTGCGTTTTTGCATCATTAAAAGCTGCTAAGCTGAGAAGCTAAGCTACGAGCTAAGCTAACAGGCCGACCTTGGGGAAAAAACCTCTGTCTTGTCAAAGCTCCAAAATTCACGGTTGAAACTCGTCCCTTTGTGTAAAAAGTTTTCTCTGCAAAAAGAAGCTGATAACTTATTTACTCTTTTTTTTATTTTTTTTTATTATAACTTTGTGTGAAAAATGCTATGCTAAAGAGCTCAAACCACACAGTGTCCACCATTATGAGAACCGAAAAATAGGAACGCGAGACAGCCCATGTCACATCAAGGGGCCTCCCTTCCATTAGAAAGACTGCTCCCCCTCCACTATCCAGCCTTCGCTTCAAACTGTATTGTACTGCCATCCAGTGGTCAAAGAAGGTACTACACTCAAAAATTAACCAACATTTCGTCTTAAATTTGACATGAATAGTTATTGTCAAATTTCAAACAATATTATCGTTTATCGTAATAATTTCTGAGACGATTAATCGCCCAGCAAAATTTGTTATTGTGACAGGCCTATCTGACTGAATTTGATAATTGATTTTATCCAGCTATTGTGGGACTATTTTAGGGCTTTGATGCATGAAAGAAAAGAGCTTTTATCCCAACATTAATCAGACCTTGGACTTTTTTTCTGAATTTTTTTTCTTTCTCTTCGTTTAACAGGTTGATGATGTCATCGTAAGTCGACTGGGGACATGTACGGAAGAAGGGAAGAAAGTACAGAGGAATGGCGGGAAGAACTACCTCGCAGTTTTCTGTAGGATTGAAGATTCCCTCTGATGCCAAATATTGTGAAATTGTTTTTGTTTCTTTATTTTACTTGCATTAATGAGCAATGTTATGGACTTTTAAAGCTTTTTAATGCATCAGTTCACATGGGGAATAAAGCTTGAAATTATTTTTACTATTTTCTCTATTTTCTTAAGCAATTTTTATTTTTTGAAAGACATAGTTTAGCTCTTTTTGAAATTCAGCTCTGTGGAAAGTTTATATTTTGTAGATAGCGCCTTAAACAACCTCCTTTTGGAGAAAATAATTACCCATAGTTTAGTTATGGCTGCACTGACAAGTTAACAGCTAGTCCGAGCATGATCGATGGATAGCAGCCATCTTAAAACAACTCCAGTCCAAAACATTTCATAGCATACCTTTCCCAACACAGTTTTATAAATCTAAAATTTCTTCTGTTTTGCATCACAAGGATCGTTACGTAGAATTATCTGATTGTTTGCAACTGCAAACACTGGCAGCTGCCTTTAGCTGTCGTTAGCTGCAGCCTTTCTGGTGCATGCAGGAATATTTTAATAAAACTGTTTATTGCAAAGATTATAAAGTAGTTTTCACCTTAACTCGTGAAAATGTTCAGGCTGGTGGTGTTTTAAGACTGCAGCAGTCCACTTTGGACTTGGCTCCCCCCAGACTAGATGCTTGATCTCAACTCATTTTTTTTTTTTTTTTTTTTTTTTTTTTTTTTTTCAGTCTGAGGTTGTGCAAAGAGTTATCAACAATATAATATGTTAGTTGTTCATAAAATGTTCTTACAACACACTACTTCAAAAAACTGAACTATCTCTTTACAGTAGATGTGTTTAAATTTGTCTCCTTGTCCTACTCAGCTTCAGGAGACAAGATCTGAGTTTCATTTCAGTTTGTAACATGTTTGAAATAACTAAAATTAATTTGAACACAAACTTTGTTCTGGGTTTCATTTTCTATCTATTAAACAGTAAAATTGATTCCAATCTTTTTCTTTTTGAATTTGAACTTGAGTCATGGTCTGTCTAGTGGAAAGACAAGTTAGCAACAGCTCATTCTGTCAGATTTAATGTGATGAACAATTATCTTTATCTGTCAGGCTATCTGTGAAGTTCAAATCACAGTTTGGTTACGGGAACAGTAGCTCTGTGTTTATTTTGGGATTCAAGCTATATTTTACAGGTTGGTATTTTTGGTCTGTCAGGACTTTAGGAACGGGATGGCGCAAGTCTGAAAGCCCTTTTTCTGCTTCAGGCTGTGATGATCATGAACAGGACAGCACATGCCTTAATGATGGAAACTGACACTAGAAAAATCAAACCATATTGAATCACTCAAACTGTAACAATTATATTTTTATAAATCCCTTCTTTGTTCTTTTCATGTTTAGACATTTTGTTATATTTTGTAAATACAAGCCTAAAATGTACCATAAACATAATTCATGATAAGCTAGAACTTTATTGATACTGCAAGAAATTGTTGTGCCAGAGTTTCAGTACAAAGGATTCTGTATATTTTTTAATATTCTGTAATGTGTTGAAATTTACATTTTAGTTTCAGTCAATTACACAAATTGCTTGAATTTTCAGTGACAAATGATACTTAAACACACCTTGCAGTTTTAAACATCATAATGTGAGTATTTGATTTATTTTTCTCAGTATTATAACATCTTAAAGGATGAGTCATGTCTTTTGAAACATTTATTTTTGTCATATATTGATCAGTAGTTTGTACCTTATCAGTCCAATTATTCAGAATAGAGAAAAGAGCAGAGGTCTTGGCCAAGGCTAGGCTAGTGGCTAATTATCATTTCTCAAATGCGACACAGCGGTGTTAAAGAACACTACACTAGCTCTTACTGAACCTCTACATCAGGGGTGTCAAATTCACTTACAAAAGGAGGCTAAAATTAAACCCTTTTTCAAACTAAGGACTGGCTTCAGAATCTGCATTAACTCAAGTTAGATACCCAACATCTTTTTTTGGTTGCAGGTTCCTCAGAAGAGTTTATTGGTCTCGTTTCACATTCTCTGCTGCACTTTTGACATAATCAAATATTACTGGAAAAAAATTGTGACTAAATTATTTTACATTTAAAATAACATCATGGGGGCCAGATAAGATGTCATTGAGGGCCACATTTGGACCCCGGGCCTTGAGGTTGACACATACGCTCTACATTTTCTCATGACACGATTTGGTTTTGCTGGTTTCTCAACCAAACTACATCTTCGTTTTTATAAGAACTTGCTGAGCAGAGACAGGTGTCCACTAACAGATGTTTCTGTTCTCTGCCCTCTGAGGACTTCTGTTGTGACTTGTTGGTGCTATATAAATAAACTGAATTGAATTGAAAAAAGAGCAGGTGTGTTGACTCACTTGAAGTTGCTGACTATAATTAACTAGACCCTCTGATAGATTCAGAATCTCAGCATCATCTGTTGATTGGCTGGTTTTTGATGGTTGTTTGGTTAAGAAAGCTGGACATTTTGGGTGGTTTAATCTTTGAAGTGTTCCTTGCACTGCTCAGCAGTGTGCTCAGGCTAGGTCAGCAGTTCCCCACCCAAACCAAGCACGGCCTCAGATAGTGTCAGCTTTCCTTTTCGGAGTTGCCAAACGGTTTGCTAGAACTTCCTCGAGACCGACTGAAAGTCCTTCTCCATGGCCTCCCTGAATTTCTCCCATGCCTGAGTTTTTGCATCTGCAACCACCAAAGCTGCAGTCCTTCTATAGCCACCTGTCACCCTGATTCAGTTCTCTGGAACAACCAAGTCCTGAAGGCCTCTTCTTTCAGCTTGACAGCCTCCATCACTTGCTGGTCGACTCCAGCAGATCCTTTGGTTGCCACCCCGACAGGCACCAATGACCTTCAGGCCACAGCTCCTGCAAGCCGCACATGCAGTAGAGGCCCGGAACATGGCCCAATCAGATTCCATGTCCCCGACCTAACCCAGGATATGTGGAAAAACTCTCCTGGAAATGTAAGTTGAAAGCTGCACAGAGAGCTAAGGGCTCCACCAGATGTTCCCAGTTCACTCTTACTATGCATGTGGGTCTTCCAAGTCTGTCTGGCAGCCTCCAGAATGTATCCCTCGGTCTGTGGGCGAGATTGTGAGCAAGATCGTCAGTTCAAAGAGGGCGGTAGTCGGATTTCATATTTTAAAAATTGTCCCTTCACTGTCTTATGTTTAATTGTAGCTTTGGGCAACACCTCCTGGTCCACTCACTTGTTCCCCATGGCTCTGTCAAGCTCACACTTTATGCACTCGTCAGCCAAACTGGATAAAAAGGTTAGCGCCTCGGGACTGTTTGCAAGTCACTATCTGTATCTCAGGAAAGTATGCTTTGCAATGATCATATTGAAAATGGTGCTTCAGGAAGAATTTGCAAGTACAGCCTTTGCTCATTTAGTGATGTCAATCCACTGACCAGTTAATGGCTGCAGTTTGCCGACATCAAAATCGCTCCCTTGGCTTGGAACGTGGCTGAGACGGATCAAAAACTGAGCAGGAATAGGTAATGGAGACACAGTTGTCCAACACTGATTTGATGCAAACTGATTAAAGCCATGCCTGTGGAGAAGTGGCTTTATGAACAACACTATGCACAAACATGGTGTTCGTTATGGACAACTCAAGGAAGGCTGTTCCTTCCAATCACCCCATTCCAGATGACTCTGTCATTGCCCACATGGTCATTGAAGTCACCCAGTAGAATGAGAGAATGCCCAAATGATACCCCTTCCAAGAGGCCACCCAGAGACTCCAGAAAGTGGGTATTTCAAATCGATGCTTGGTGCACAAGCAAAAACAACTTTCAGAACCTTCCCTCCTGCAGCCCAAAGCCGCAGAGAGGCAACACCTTCGTTTCCCAGGGAAAACTCAGACACCAAGGCCAGCCAGGGGCCCGCCCAACGCCTTTGTCCCTGTTAAACTATGGAGTAGAAGGGATAGTCCAGCCTCTCTCCAGAAGTTGGTTTCCAGAGCCCAACTATATACAATTGGTACTACTCAACCTCACAAGTTCCAGATCTTTACCTTCCAGTGAGGTGACTTTCCATGTCCCTGGAGCTAGTCTATGCCACCAGAAATTGGAATGGCCAAGGACACTCCCTCACCTGCCACCTTGCATGCACAGCACCCAACCTTGACGGGCCTCCCCACAGGTGGTGGGTCCACATGGCAGTGGATTCCTGCTATTTCCAAGCCCCAGGATCCAAGTCTTGACCACCTGGCGAAGCCTCCCAACCCCTAGACCTGGCTCCAGGGAGGTGCCATAGTTTCCCTTTTATGGGCAAGTTTTCATGAAGCATTTTAGTTTTCTTTTTGTAAAAAATAATAATAATAAAATGGGGCAGCTGTGGCTGAGTGGTTAGAGCAGTCGAGAGTGTTGGGGGTTCAACTCCACCAGCAGTCACATGCTGGTGTCCCTGTGCAAGACACTGAACCCCTCATTGCCTCTGACATGTGTCCCATGGGTGTATGAATGTGATCTAAAGCAGTGACTATTCTTTGTAGACATAGAGTGCTGTATGAATGGGTAAATGAGGGCACAGATTATAGTGTTTGTAGACGCTTTGAGTATCTTAATAAGATAGAAAGGTGCTATATAAGTACAGTCTATTTACCATTTTTACCAAAAGTTTCAAATCGCTCAGTCTAACCCCTCCCCCGAAGCCTGTTTGTGATGGAAAACCCTACCAGAGGTTGATGCCCCATGACAACATAGCCCCTAGGATCACAGGGGTACTCATAACCCTCCACCATGTTAAGATGGCAATTCTGCCACCGAGGAGCTTTTTAGTAATTCAAACTAAACAGTGTCCTCCAAAATTGTGGAAATTTGAATATTAGTTAACGTATTATTCTTTCACACTGGTATGTTGTATCTGAATAATAGTTTTTTAAAAGCATGAAAAACGTTTTTTTAAGAACAGGCCCTTATTTGGTGGGCCATTAGCTTGTTTTGGACAAAGACTTTGGTCATGTTCTCCATGCTCTGTGTTCTGTAACTAGTGTCACGGCTGATAACCATTGGACAGAACATCACTTTAAAATGACCAGACTTTTCCTTTCACTGCTATATTCCTACATAACTCATACACAGCCATCAAACATCTGACAGATATAGGATAACAATCTTCTTTTGTAAAATATTACACTTTGACATTCTTGTGAAGGTTATTGACATGTGCCATCAACAAAACCAAACTCTCCTCTGTTCCCATGGAAACGTTCACTTTCAGGTGGCAGCAGCCTCCTTCCTTCAGCAAGGCAGTAAACTCTGACACACTTAAAAAACTGCTCAGAAATCACTTGAGGGACACAGCGAAAAGCCCAAGGCACTGACCTGGCCTCTAAATTCCCCAGATTTCAGTCCAAACAGGCCTCCACAAGATGCTCCTGAACAAGCCTGAACCACATGCATCTCACCTGTCACCTTACAGAACCCACAAGGTTTGCTGCCAACTGCTCAATGCCAAATGCTGCGGGACACCCTCAGATGTCCCAGCTCTGTGTCCTCTGTTGAGTCAGGGCCCGAAAGAGTCCTAAACAGTTCACATTTTATTAAATCTTAAGATTTGTTACTGAATATACAAAGAAAATCCAATAAGTACAGCCTTATTTTTTATTCACAAGCTTTGACATCTTTAGCAAATATCTTGGTGTATATCTTAGTTGTTTAGCATGTCGTATTATTTTACATTATTAATGCTTAGCGTATAGCTTTTAGCATATTGTTTAGTGTGCGTTTAGCATAAACTTAGATACTTTATATTGTTTCTTTATCTGCTTTATATTTTTGCTATTTTTGGACGTGACTGAGACCTTGAGTACTTAATTTTGGTCCACCTCATCTACCACATGTGATGTGAATGACAATAAAAATATGTGAATTTGAAGTAGAACTGCACATATGAAAAAAATATTGCAATATTGTTTAATATTCAGTCCTTTGTGATACTGATACTATGAATAATCTGCAGTAAACGGTACAGCTCTAATCTGTATTGTTACAAATTCTGTCCCTTTGGGGGCTTGTATGTTGATCAGGCAGCTCCAACTACTGAAAAGAGCCATGAAATATTTTGGATAAATGCAAACACAATCAAATGTACTACCCTTCCATATGAAATTACTCCCCTGTCATATGATTTTTTTTATTGTGCAGAACACATTGCACATTGTCCACCAAAACAATTATGTTAATGAACACCCATAACACCATCAAACCAGATTTAAATGAAATGCCCTGCAGGAGAATCAAACAATGCAAAATCTAACAATAAGCATTTGACAGCGCCGGTAAGGCATGTGGGCATTGCTTCTACTTCACACGTGGAAAATTCATCACATCTGGATGTTAAATATGTTCTGAAGGTCAAAGGTTAATCCCTCTGAATGAGTTGACAGGGGCAGCTGCCTGCTGTTATTACATAACCATAACACCCCTGTTTTGTAGTTTTACTCCTCAAGTTCCAACACATTCTTCTCCATCTCTGTCTTTCCAGGAGACCAAAGACCATTCATTTAGCTTGATGCTTTTCTTTTTTTTTTAACTTCACCTGGACAAAGTCAGAAAAAAAGATGTCTTAATGCTCTACTATAATAATAAATAAAAGATTATTACATTTATTTTGTACTGTTACTTGAATGTGTAGGTTTTTGGTGTGTATTTTTGTTTTGCTCAGCCCAGTAGAAGCCAGGAGTCTTTTAATTCTGATTTGGATGATTTTTCCTGCTTATCCTTTTATTTATTTATTTATTTATTTTTTAAGGTTCTAGTTCATAAATGATTTGCGCTGCCCTTCTGAGTTTTGTGTAGCTGAAGGTGTGTGAAGGTGGATTCAACATAACCATTATCCTTTAAGTATAGTACTGTGCAAACGCCTTGATTAGTCCCTCATTTCTTTATATTTTGCTACCAAAGAGCCAGACTGTCTTGTAATGTTTTAAAAGGGTCAAAATCAATAGTCCTGCAGGATTTCTGAAAGTTATTTTTCTTTGGATGTTGGCTAATTTTATTTTCTATGTGTGGTTATTTAACTTATATTCAACATAATGTTATAACTATATTTTGTTTAACAGCTTTACTCTGACTTCTGCATCTCTACACTCCATCTTTTCATTCATAACTAATTTAGTTATTTTTATATGAAATTGGCACCAGTAAATTTTTGTCAAACTGAAATTTGACATATTTATAAAGCCATTACATTAATAATATTAGGAATGTTAATCATACCATGGTTGTTTTTCTCTAGTGTAATTAAAAAAGACTGGCGGACACAGTAGCTTGTCTTATCAGAAACCAGGTTTTTATTGACCCAAAGGTTCAGCTGTTCTTAGCAAAAGAGGTTAACTAAACATAACTACATTCAAAAATGCTAAATGGTTAACTAAAAAAAAAAAAATAAATAACTGACCAACTCGTTTAAACAAATTGACACAATACAGTGGCGCCTGAGGATAACAGGTATATTGATTTGGCCCAGCCAAACAGCACACAAAGGGTAAAACAAGGTGAATGTCAATAATACCTTTTACCTTCTTTTTAACAGCTCAGTTGTAATTACACAAAATATAATTGTAAAATAAATCAAACCACCAAAGGTCAGACATGTTCATAACGGTTGGTTTTACGATCAGCTCAAATTCATTCATCCTTTATTTAGGCAGGTTAATCCCATTGAGCCTCGAGGACTCATTTACAAGAGAGACCTGGTTTCAACAAAGGATGATGACAACCGCGACAACAATAGACGATCAATAGACAATCAATAGACAATCAATAGACAATCAATCAAATTACAAACTAGTTCATTTTCTTCTCACTGAATTTAAAATAAGACACTTTTAAACAAGCAGAGTTGATTCATTTCTGTTCAACTTGTTAGTCGCCTGTTTTCACCTGAGACTGGATGGTGGCCGATGCAGATCAATCTGTTAAAGTTCATCCAAACAATACTTCATTTCTTGTGAAAAGTGATTCAGTTAAAAGCAACTGTCTGACAGTTTGCTGCTCCAAATGACTGGAATGGGCTGTAAAAGACTGAAACTCATCACCTTTGTCCCATTTTCCACCGTCAGTAATTCTTTATGCGCACTAGTTTCTGATCAGCGTCCTTGCTTTAAATCCACCTGGTAATCCTATTGTTTTATGTACAGGAAATACTGTGATGCATATTTTTATAACTTGAATGCTTTTATGCATTTAGTGCTACAAAAGTTACTGTATGTGGTTGTTGTTTTTATCCAGCCCCCTGTTGCTGCCTTTGGGCAGGTCATTGTTATAAATGAGAACGAGTTCTCAATCGACTAACCTGGATAAACAAGTTAAATTAATAAAATATTTTAAAGCATTGGGTTGTGTCAAATGACTTTAATAGAAATTGTGGCAAAAAAGTGACATTTTTGTCCACTTACTATAAACCAGATTCCAAAAAAGTTGGGGCACTGAACAAATTGTGAATAAAAACTGAATGCAATGAAGTGGAGGTGCCAACATCTAATATTTTATTCAGAATAGAACACAAATCACAGATCAAAAGTTTAAACTGAGAGAATGT
>JARVLU010001354.1:29959453-29972971 GCA_031762415.1 Simpsonichthys santanae
ACCTCCACATCATTGCATTCAGTTTTTATTCACAATTTGTTTAGTGTCCCAACTTTTTTGGAATCCGGTTTGTAAATCTTCCATTAATTATTCTCCATTATTAAAAAAAATAGGTTATTTATACACAAGACGGTGCATTGCATTTTCCTGTGATGTCTACAGTGAAATGTGGGACACCCACTGCTCCCCTTAAGTCTCTGGTCTCTCAACATCACAAGCCCCATTTTAACTCCTTATTAAAAGTATGTTGTTGTCATGTTTTAAATAGCTTTTTATCTTTTTAACATATAATGCATCAGACTGGAAATAACGTAGTTTTGCTTAATATAACTTGTTGATTCAGCTTCACATTGTGGAAACAGTTGAATTATTTCGCTGCTCATCTTTCCACATGGTCATCAGCTAATCTAATTTTTGTTCAATGTTTTTTTCTTTTAGCTTCACATCTTTCCTGAACATCAATGCAATGCTGCTTCTCAAATGCTGTCACAGTCTGACGCGATGTGGGCTGGTCAGCACTCATAGGTAAAAAACCAGACCCGGATGGTGCCGTTGCATTTGCTTCATGGGGTTTTGTGTGTAGTACTTATTTGTTCTTGTCTCACCTTTTAAAAAAAAGTGTGTTTTGGTGATTATCTCACGTGATTTGAGCACAAATGAACTGTGATGGCCATCACTTTTTAAATTTTACAGACCTCATTTGCTTTAGAAACACAGCCAGATCATATTCAGTACACTGAGGTTGGTTTTATTTGATTGTTAAAGATAAAATTATTTTTCTGTCAGACGTAAGGTGGCGCCTGCTGTGGTATCGTGTGCAGTTCGTCTCTGCAGCAGCAGCAGCAGCACTGAGGACCTGGGGTCGTCCCAGCGTACAAACTGGAAACCCATCTTGGCAGGTCTGCTGGCTGGTACAGGAGCCGTGCTGGCTTGTGGTCTGCACAAACACAAGGTTTGGAACAGGTTTAATATTTAAAATGTCTTTATTATTGTGCCAAGGCTAAATTATTTTTATTTGCTTTACAGCTTAAAAACTCATTTGAAATCACACACCCTTATGATTAGAGGAAATTAATTTTCCCCAAGCAGAAAATTCAGAGAATTAAATGAAGCATTAACTCTCACCATGTTGCTTGTTCATTAAAAGCCGTCTGGCATGGTCAGAATTGGGGCTGCTGGTTCCACAGTGGTATGGGATGTTACATACTCAAGATATTAAAGTGTAAAGCTCTTGCTGACATTCTTTAACATTATTTTTTACAACAGATCAATTGACGTTTTCTCTGTTCTTGTTCAGGCCGAGCAAGCAGATGTCAGAGAGTCGACGTGTCCTGTCTTCAGCCACGATGAAGTCACAAAGCACCGCAGTCTGGAAGACGGAGTGTGGGTCACTTACAAAGGCAGCGTCTACGACATCACAGAGTTTGTGGCGATGCACCCGGGGGGGAATAAAATCCTGCTGGCAGCAGGTGGAGCTCTTGAACCTTTTTGGGCTCTGTATGCCGTACACAACCAGGAACATGTGCTGGAAATCCTCTCGCAGTACAAGGTTGGACTTCTGTTTTATCTTTTTAGTTGAACAAAACCGCACAATTAAATCTATATTTTTCTCTGTTAAATCAGTGCAATCGATGAACAAGAAGTTCAAAAAGGCGCTCCGGAACAGATTTATTTTAAGCACAATAAATTCAGATTTTCTGACCATTTAAGAAACAGATGATGTACAGCTTTTATATAAACATCTGCAGGGAAGTTATAGGTCCTAAATGTCAAATATTAATCACTTAAATATGACATTTGACAAGAATAAAACCATGTAATCAATGTTTATGCCCTTCTTGCTTTGCTTATCCTAAAGCTTTATGGGAAAATATATCCCAGAAAATCTGAAATCGCCTTTAGAAAAAAATTAAAAAAAAAGAATGTTTAACCAGTTTGTTTGTTGCAAAAGTACATAAGTCACTTAGAGGAGGTTAAACAACCATTTAAAACTTTACAGGCTGTTTAATCACCAGATCTCGTGTGTTTATTTGTCAGAAAATGCTTTGCTGAAGAAAACTAGAATAAAAATAAAAGCACAAGATGCATAAATGCCACCCAAGTTCACTGAAGTCTTTTAGCTCTTTCACATGTTTGCACAAACAAAATACAAATTGCCACACAACCCTGTGGATCTGTTTGGCCTTTAAAGCCAGTAAATGTTTAGTGTCTTGAGGAAAAAAGAGCTTGGACTTGTCTTGTTTCAGCTGAACGGTGGTAGTTTATCAGTTAAGTTTCTCCTTAAAGGAACTTCTCACTTTTTGCTGTCTGCCTCGTCTTGGTCAGTGCAGACCCGTAGGAAAAGGTCTGCTGGACACTGTAAACTAAGGAACATCTGCAGGCTTCGTACTGGCACCTTCTCAAAATAGAAGAAGGGAAAAGTACTTGAACTCAGGTTTTTTTCATTACAGTAAATTCACTTGTTAAGACCTGAAGTGTCTTTAGAACAAGGGCACAGACACTATTATGCATTACTTTATTTTTTATTATTTTTTAAAGTTAATAAGGAAGCTTAGCTGAAACTATTTTTGATGTACCTGTCAGTTTTCTAGGCTGATTCTGATGTTGGCGCTTTTATTTCCTTGTAATTTTTTTATTTTTTTATAATTTCTTATGAACATGACAAACAGTGACTCAGACACATGCACACATTTTCAGTTGGACAACGTTTCTGAAATAGAGCCTTAAAGATAACAGTAACTGGAATTAGCTCATCAGTTTACCTTAACCTCCTCCAGGTGAGTGAGAAATGGATTCACAGCATTTGCAAAAGTTCCTTAAAGATCTGAGTGTTTCCATCTGTGTTAATGACGTCATGTCAGTTACCACCACTTGCATTCCTTTAAAAATAATCTTTTTGCAACAATCGTTTCTAGCTCCAGAGGTTGCAGCATTTTTATTTCACCTTTAGTTAAACAGGCATAAACACTAAGAACAAATTCTTATTTACAGTGCTGGTCGGACAAGCACCAGCAGGTACTTGTAGGGTCAAGGAAAGGGAAACGATACAATTAGACAAAATAATCAAATACAGTATAGGCAGTAACAAACAAGGAATCAAATTACATTAACACATCATTGTCAAAGTTAAACGACAAGAGTACTAAGCATAAAAACACTTGCAAGTATCTTTAGAAACGGCTTTTAAACTATTTTTGAGAGCAGAAACTGAGACAAGGGAGGTCAGACCCACAGTTTTTTGAAGCAGATTCCAGTCAGATGGAGCAGCAGCAAAGGCCAAAGAGCATTAACGCAGGGAGATCCTTGATGGTCCCGCATCAGGTTGAAGAGGTTCCTCAAAGGCTTTAGAACATCACCAAAAACCAGTTAATGAAGAGCAGGACCATAATGCATGAGACAAGTCTGATGTTCTTCACCTGTCACAGATCGGTGAGGCAGAGAGGAAGATCTTACGCAGCCTGGCTTTAGAATAATGTAAAGATGGACAATCCTAAAGAGTTTAAGTTGGTGTTTAACGTTTACTGAGCGAGAATGGATTTTAGACGAGCGCTCGTCCCACAGGCACAGGCAGTTTCATGCCCAACTCATCCGACCAAACATCCGTAGTTTTCTCAGTATGTGCTGTTCCACAATCATCAAGCAAATGCACAATGTTAGAAGTTAGGTGCTTGGAGTCAGCTGGGCTTTTAAAGACTTTATAAATCCCATGTTCTGCTGGATGATGTTCAAAATGTCTTATTTAAGATTGAATATAACGCCTAACGTGTAAATACCTACATTTTAATTTCATTTTTTAAGAACTATAATTAACAACAGAAATGTTTGTTCTACTTCTATTTGAATATTAAAATGTGTCTGTGTTCAAAATTAGGTATTTACTAAGAAATATATATCTTGTCACTGAACATGTTAAAACCATGAGCATTAAACCGTTTGTTGACGGGGTGGGTGGGGTGTCCCTCATTACGTTCCCTGCTCTGGTTCTCTGGTGTAGATGTACTGCCAGTTTCTGGGCTCAACTCTTTGCAGCACCATCTTGTCAGCTCCAGAGCAGTTGTCGTACCAGACAGGTACACTCGAAGATCAGGACGCTCCATCTCACACTGATTAACAAGAAGGCGGCACTGAGGCCGCCCGCTTCAACCTTCATGTAAAATACAGCCGTTAGTGAACCTTTTCATGATGGCGGCTGTGTTTGAGACCCATGTGAGGTCACTGGACAGAAATCAAAGGATGTATAAAACATCAAAGCAACAAAGATATGGAGTCTTCTCTGTCACTTGGAATTTACAAAGTGTCCTCGAGGGTTTTGGAAAGAGGGATTTGAGCAAATCGGCTAAGTTGAAATAAATATAAAGTGTCTTGTTCAAAAACCCTATTTGAAATGGTTTTGTTTGTTTTTGCACCGTATCACACAGGGTCTCGCGTGTTATTTGATGAAACTTCTGTTTGTGGGTCATTCAAGGTCGGTGAGCTGAGTGAAGAAGACCAGAAGAAGCAGCGTGTTGCTGAACCAACTGACCCCTTCGCTTCGGATCCCGAGCGTCACCCCGTTCTACACGTCAACACCCTTAAGCCCTTTAATGGTGAGCCGCCTCCTGAGATCCTCTCGGACAGCTACATCACTCCCTCTACTTTCTTCTTCAAAAGAAACCACCTGCCGGTTCCTCAGGTGGACCCAGCTTCATATCGGCTTCAGGTGGACGGTCTCCCTGGAGGAGTTCTGACTCTGTCTTTAGAAGACCTGAAGACTAAGTTCCCCAAACACACAATCACTGCAGCCCTGCAGTGTGCAGGTAACCGACGTGGGGATATGAATAAGGTGAAGGCGGTGCAAGGTCTGAATTGGGGCGTGGGTGCCATCGGTAATGCCAAATGGAGCGGTGCCAGGCTCAGGGACGTGCTTCTGGCTGCTGGTTTTGGCCCAGATGTGGCCCAGTGGGCCCGCCACGTTCATTTTGAAGGACTGGATAAAGATGTGACGGGGACTGCCTACGGTTCTTCAATTCCTCTGAGCAAGGCCGTCAGCGAGGAGGGGGATGTGCTTTTGGCATACGAAATGAACGACGAGGAAATTCCCCGCGACCACGGCTTCCCAGTGCGGGTCGTGGTGCCGGGCGTAGTGGGGGCACGCAACGTGAAGTGGCTGGGTAGGATCGTGGTCAGCGCGGAGGAAAGCGACAGCCACTGGCAGCAGCGTGACTACAAAGTCTTCTCCCCTGGGGCTGACTGGGACCACGTGGACTTCAAGTCTTCTCCGGCCATCCAGGAGCTGCCAGTCCAGTCCGCCATCACCGTCCCGGCAGATGGAGCCGT
This sequence comes from Simpsonichthys santanae, assembly GCA_031762415.1. NCBI lineage: Eukaryota > Metazoa > Chordata > Actinopteri > Cyprinodontiformes > Rivulidae > Simpsonichthys > Simpsonichthys santanae. The sequence goes on from JARVLU010001354.1 coordinate 29,964,770, forward strand.
GATCGACCGCAGCGACGAAACCCTAACCGTGATGGGCTACGCATGGAGCGGCGGGGGCAGGGAGGTGGTGCGTGTGGATGTCTCTCTGGACGGAGGTAAGACGTGGCAGGTGGCCCAGCTAAGGAGCGGTGAGAAGGGACAAGCTCCGGAGCCTCCGCCTCCACCGGGTCGAGCTTGGGCTTGGAAGCTGTGGGAAATAACCGCTCCTCTTCCTCCTGAGGCTCAGGAGCTGGAGATAACTTGTAAAGCGGTTGACAGCAGCTACAATGTGCAGCCGGACACATTTCCTCCAATCTGGAACCTGAGGGGTTTGCTGAGTAACGCCTGGCACAGAGTGAAGGTACGGGTCATCAACGACTAGAACCAGGTCCAGTTTCAGTCTTTAACGTGTAAAACGGAGCCGTCGTTAAGAAACTTTGTCTTAAATCTGTCTCAGAGGGAAACAAACAGGAAATGTGAGGTATTTTAAAGACATTTAAGTATTTGTGATCTTGTTACAGAGATTTTATGAATCTACTGAGGTACTTGAGACAAAGCTGAAGGTTTTAAATGGATAAACCAAACAGTGGGTGAACGTGTCTCCTACGCTCAGTTCAGAGTGAAGACGTGCGTCTGACAATGCTGCATTTTTGCAATGCACAGAAAAAACATTTACTTTTGTACTTTCTTGGACTAGATTTAAGTAACTTCTTTGCACATTGAATCAATGTAAAGCTTAGTTTTACAAACTAGGATTTACATATTAGGGGTGCGATATTAAATCAAGGTTTTTACTGAAGGAATCAATAATTTAATTAGAAAAACCAAACACTAAGACACAGATTACACTAGAATGCACACAAAAAAATCACTTAAAATGAAGTCATCTCAAACGTTACATTTTTTTCATCAGTTAATTCTACAAGGTACAAGTTGAGATGATTGTTTTACATTTTAATTCAAGTTATTTATAAGTAACTTAAGCAAACGTTTCTGTCTGTGAGTATTTGACCTCTCGCTGACGTGTCGACATTAGTATCCAGACTCCTTCATGCTCATGTCCTCAACCGCTGGAGGATATAAAGCAATAAACTCATTCAGTTGTGTTTATGAGCACATCAAACACATTTTACGTATCGTAGTTTTGACGTTATTAACGTGAGCCACGTTTCACCTCATGTTCGAAGAGAACGGACAAATCAGTGACTTGGAGAGAAAGAGGATAAAAGTAAGCAATACAAATGGAGATGTATAGTAAATAATGAACAAGGCCAAATAAATAAACAGTAAAAATGTTTAAAATTGACCCAGTTAGACTTTTTTCAGCAAAAAGTTAAATAAACTGGAAATATATATTCATACATATTTATTTATACATATGTATAGTCTGGAGACGTTCAAGTCATCCCGATGACTACTGATTTGTTGCATCAACTTTTCTTTAAGCGCACAAAGAGTATGTGATGCATTTTGAATTTTGGAATACTGTAACCAATGAGGATTTCTAATTTCACACCGACGTCCTTCTGCTGATTCTGTAGCAGCTGGGTGTGAAGCCGCAGACGTGCCAGTGCAGCGCAGAGTAGCGCTCGTTTGTCATCATTTGATCTGCCTTCAGATCAGCTGCTGACAAGTAAATGATGGTTTTCACAGTTTCGTGGAGGCAAGTGGAATCTGAGGATTTTCCTTCAATCTTGATCATATTTTTTTTTTTTTTTTACTTCATGCTAGTTTAAAAATAATTTTAGAAGGGATTTATCAAGCCACTGAAGACCTTTGTTTTCTGAACATTGATATGTGGTTATGGAAGTTTTAAAAAGTGTTTACATTTGTTAAACAGTGCCATGTAAAGTGCAAACTAAGATAGTACATGTGAACGATGAGTATTTCCTTCATGAATGACCAGAGCTGGATGTTGTATGTTAATGAGTACTGTATTTAAATCTGAAAAGAAGGTAGCCCAGATGTTTTATTTTTCTGCAATATATTCTGTGTGACTGGAAACGACTTGAGTAGCACAATAAAATCTGGCATCGTTCAGGAAGTTTCATTATGGCTCGGTAAATTCAGAGAATTTGGTCAAAGGTTATGGATGTTTTTATTACTATTAGGGATGCACAATATTGGATTTTTGGCCGATATGCCGATATGTTAAAACTTACTCGGCCGATAACCGATGCTGATACCAATATTTTATATGTTCCTTTGTCAGAACATAGCTCTCTTATTTAGGCTTATTTGCTACAAAAATTGTGCAACAGCTGTAAGAGCTGGTGACGTATGTTCAGTAACAGCAATATGATATGCATAGCACTTTAACTTATATTAAATGAAAAGTGTTAAATGTTATTTATTAGCACTAGTCACCTGCAATGCTGTCTCACTTGTGGAGGCTTGTTCCAGGTTCCAAGCTGCAGTGTGGGGTCCTCTGCACTCCTGTGCATGAAGGACAGACTTTTTAAGTTCAAAGTTTGTGTCTCTCGATTGTGCCTTAAGACTAATCATGCTAACTGGGCTAACATGACGTCTAAATGTCTGTAGTAAAACTCACCCAACAAGTCGTGCTATTGGCTATTAGCTGCTCCTGGACGTCGGAAATGACGGTTGTAACTCAGGTAACGTTACATTGGAAAAATATCTCAGACTGGGGACGATGTAGCGAGACTCAACGTAGTCCATAAATCTTCGGAATCCGACATCTTCACAAACGAAAAATAAAACTTCCACGCCGCCGACATTTTGAATTTTCCTCTCCGCCGTGAGATCACATAGGCTCATGTGACATCTTCACATTGTGCTGCCGCTGCAGGCAAAAATGGCGCCTTTATATTGACGAGTTATTTTAATGGAATGGCCGATAACGCTAATATATACTGATACCATGCAGATAATATCATGCATCCTTAATTACTATGGCTGAGAACAAGACATAATTGAAACTGTCTCTCAAGACACTGCCTTATTTCTGCCCATGAACCATGTGTTTGGGTTAACAGAGAGCGCTAGTTGCAGCTTCAGCCAAGGACACCTTGAACTGATAAGGCTATAAAAGTGAGCGAATAACGCAGCTCGAGGCAGATTCTTGCGACCGGTCTTCATGTGTACATGTATATTTATGTAACCTGTCCTGAAAATCTCACCTTACAAGTAAATGCCACTTAAAAATCTGCTGTCCAGTGTGGTTCTTTTTTGGATAAACAACGTTAAGTGAGTGAGTATTTTCCTCCAGACTCGAGCACCTGCAGGTCTGAAGATAACCCGCTCCATGTGAACATTTACTCTGACATCCATGTGGGTTTGGGTTCTACTTATTAGGGATTAAAGAAAGATGACAAATACTAACAATAACTTCATATCTGTCTAACGTGAACACTGTTCAGATATAAACATCTGCATGACCCTCAAAAACCTCTCAAATGACTACCAAGAAGCAAAATGTCCTCCCACGTCTTACTCCCTGCATTTTGTGCTGTTTTAAATACCAGTAAACCGTCGTGACAGTGACAAGCTCAGGAAGTATAAAGATTGCTCTCTAAGTCAGCAACTGTGTCACAGTGGTGGTAAACTCAAACGTGCACATTTGTCCAGTGGTTCATGAGACATTTTGGGGACAGACATAAACAGACACTGGCAAACCAGGATTTCTCTGCCTGTGCCTTTCATGGCAGGGGATGATTATGATCATGACCTAATAGCATTTTATTTATTTATCTTCTTTTAAAAATAGTTTAAGACCTGTCAGGAGTACTTTAGGGCTGTACACCACAAACCATCATCACGTCTTGATAGTTTGGCTAATGCTCTCGTATTTACACCGCTGCAGTCAATAGAACTTTCTGTGACCACATCTGTGTTTGATCATCTGTAAAACTGCACACCGGTGGTGCTATGAACTGTAAACGTCATTTGGACCCACTTTGGAAATTCAGATTTCTGGGTGCAAACAGAACGCCTCATTATTTAAAGAGCCGAGTGCTGGATAGGGAGGCGTCCAAGGGCTGTTTCTGGTCGTCAGGCCTTGTTTTGCTCGTGCGCACTAAATACAGATGGTGAAAGACAAAATGTTCCAACACGAGATGACACATTCACAAACACTCAAATTAAAATATCTCTACGTCTACAGATAGAAGCACTGGTGCAAACATTATGCAACTTACCATGCTTCAATACATCAGCTCCATTAAAATAAAAAGTGTTGCCACCTGTGCTTTGATTCAGAAAGAATAGATGCTTATTTTGTCTTGCTCAAAATAGCCTTATCCAAAAGTTTATTGACGATTTGCCAGTTTTATATTCAAGCTTCACGAGAGCAGTATACGGTAAATGAACATGACTGACGTTTTTAGAGATTTTTTTTTCCACGTCTTGTCTGGTGTTTCAGATGTTTTCAGTTTTAACGTCCCTGCTCTTGTGTAATATGTGTTAATGTTGCACAAGAGCAGCGGGTGAGTTTACCCCGTCAGTACAGTACAGATATACTATCAGTATGCTTTAATACAGATAGCTCTAACGTTCTGGCTCCGTTGAAAACCTAAACGTGTGTTTTCTGAGGATGACAGGAATGTGGAGACGAGCCACATCCTGTGGTTTAATCTGTGATTAAAACCAGTCCATGCGAGGGAATAAACAAAATGTCTGATCATTGCGTTGGAATGGTATTGTTCAGAAAGCAGAGGCCCTCACTTCAGAAACTTAATGAAGCTCAACCAGTTTGTTTTTTTTTACTGGTGGCTCGACTCTATGAAGTGGTATGAAGAAGCTACAGCCGGAGCTCCACATCCTCCCCTGAACAGCTGTGCAGTTTAACTAACAGCTGAGGTCAGCTGGCTGCTCTCATTCCTCAGAGGTGGATCATCAGTAGCCACAAGGCTGACTCATCCACGGCTGAGTTTAAAAACCTCTGGAGTGCCCAGGAGACAAAGAGTCTGCTGTGAGACTCTGCCGAACGCTGCTCAGGTTTTAGGAGCACCAGAGCTCTGGACTGCGGGAACCAGACTCTGTGGGTGAGGCCTTGATGATGGACTTTACGGAGCTGCTGCTGCTGGTGCTCAGCCTTCACGGTGCAGTGTGTGCAGTGGTGCAGTGGCCAGAGCTGAATGAAGCGAAGGTAAGATCCAAACATTTAATGAATGTCCTGATAAGTAAAACATTTTGTGTGATGCTAAACAAAACGAGAAAGATTTGATTGCATGCACAGGTCTATTTGAGGCAGTACGGCTACCTGAGTGTTCCAGCTGATCCAAAAGACCACGAGAACCTGGAGGAGATCATCGAAGCTCTTAAGTAACATTACAGTATTTCTGTTATTTATTTATTTATTTATTGTTACCCACAACTATCAGCTCAGAATATATAAAAATGAACTAACAAAGAATCATTATAGTTTTTTTTTCATCCTTAGTTTGATCTGCCTCTAATCCTAGAGTCTTCCAGAGGGTGAACGATCTGCCACCTACTGGAGAGGTGGATAAAGAGACCCTGGAGGTGATGAGGCAGCCTCGCTGTGGTGTGGAAGACCCCTTTAATAAGAAGTTCCTCAAGTACAGAGTGATGGGTGAGCCACGCAGTTTGGACGTCTGAAGTTACACAACTCATTATCATTTAAAAAATGTTTCAGTTCTAAAATAGCCTCATCTTCTGGTGTGTGGTGAATTAATATTATTTATTTACTTGAATTTAGTAAAATACCACCAAAAAAGAGGGAAAAATATTGATTTGAAACAAATATTTGATTTGATTGGCTGGACTTTGGCATTATGTGGGGGAGGTAAAGCCGCTTCTTCCATCACCAGCATTAATAAAGCTGTATTTACACTGGCAAACTGGAAGCTACCGTACTTGCCGCCGTAAACGTTGCACTGCCGTTTAAGCCGCATCAGTACAAATATGTATAATGTGAAAAAAAAAAACATAAATAAGTTGCTTTGCCGTATAGGTTGCATCTATTATGTGTCACCGCTGACAATAACCAGGAAATGTGGGACAATGTTGTGGCAAAGATCGATTGGCTGCCAAATGGCGACTGCGGGAGCGTGCACGGGAGGACTTTAACAAGAACTGAACAAGATTAACACTTAAAAACAATTATTATTATTATTATTATTATTATTATTATTATTTGCTTTGTTTTGTTTTTTTGAATGTCCAGAGGACTAGACTTAGCTTTTTTAGATTTTTCTACCTGGATTATTGAGCATGCATCAGGGTAATTATTTGTTTGCTTGACATTAAATCAAAGATGTGTCTCAGTTGAACTTTTCCTTAATAATTGCACTTTAATGGTCAAATCAGCTGCATTTCGCCCGGGCGGTGCGGCGAAATGCAGCTGATTTGACGTTTGCTCCAGGAGTTCCGGAGCGAGAGAAAGTGGGTTTATGTGGCAAGCCAAGTGTCTCATTAATAGACACTTTTAACTATTAATAAGACCCTTGGCTTGCCATATATGTAGAGGGCCCTCTAGTGGCTGAAAATGGTAGTGTTCAATATTGTCTTTGTCAGAATGAATGAAATCATCAGATCTCAGCCAAATATTGGGTTATAAATATGAAAAAAAAAAAAAAAAACAGAAATACATCGCTTCACTGTATAAGTCGCAGGGCATGCTAATTTATGCAAAAACTGAAATAAACAGCGAAAATTATGGTACATAATTTTGCACGTCCATCACAGGGACGTAGAAGCAAACGATACAACCAACGCCATCAACTGAAAGCAGATCTTACATGGATAAGTGATGTGGCCTCACTGATCATCCTCCACGTGTTTCACAATCAGCTCCTCCGACAGTGTGAACCGGAACACGCTGGTCCTTCACAACTGCATCATAGAAGGATTAACAGTCACCGAAACCCTGAAAGAATCCTTTAAACTATTTAGTTTGAAAGCGCCTTCCTGAGGAGGAGGAGGGTGATGATTGAGTGAAAACAGATGTGCTGATTACTAACGAGAGACTAGTGGATGTGGAGTTTGGAGCAGAGTCCCCTTGAACCGTGACAATTAAAACATCAAACGACTTTTGTTGTTCTTTTTTCTTTCAGGTCGATGGAGAAAAAAGAGTCTTAGCTATCGTATCTACAACTACACGCCTGACATGTTGAAGTCAGAGGTCCGGGCCGCCATCCGGTCTGCCTTCCAGTACTGGAGCGATGTGGCAGCTCTGACCTTCAGAGAGGTCGACTACGGCAGAGCGGACATAAGGATCTTGTTTCATAAGAAAGACAGCTACTGCTCCGTCCCATTTGATGGCCGTGGTTGGTTTTCCTCATCGTTTTCCACAGAACCCAGCAAGGCGGCCTCCGGCCCATGTCACCATCTCCCTGCGTTCTCCCTGCAGGTCAAGTTCTGGCTCACGCTGAACCGCCAGAGTCCGGGGTTGTCCATTTTGACGAGGACGAGTTCTGGACAGAAGGATCATATTACGGCACTAATCTGCGCATCGTGGCAGCCCATGAAATAGGCCACGCTCTCGGACTGGGTCACTCCCAATTCAGAAGTGCTCTGATGGCGCCGATTTACGTTGGTTACCGTGCCAACTTCAGGCTGCATTCAGATGATGTGAAAGGCATCCAGGCTCTATATGGTGAGTAATACCTCCTTCGTTATGATGGTGGTTTAAACCTTGGACCAGCGCTGCCACACAGTATTCTGTTCACTTTTTGTATCCCTGGTTCAAGTCTTTAAAAAATGAAAAGTTATGAACTGTAACAAGTAAATGTCTTACCTGTTATAGGATACCAACAAAGTTGTCAGGTTCTCTGGACGGTTTCTATTTTTGTTGTTGTTGAAACATTTCATCTTTCATCCAAAAGACTTCATCAGTCTGAGGAGCCACAACAAACTCAGTCCCATAAGTAGCACACTCAGTGGGTCAACCAGTTAAAGGAGTTGACAGAGGAGGGGGAGGACTCCAGAAACCATCTTATCACCAGCTAATTTGTTGGTCCACTACACTATGGGAGTGTACTGCTTGTGGGACCGAGTTTGTTTGTGGCTCCTCAGATTGATGAAGTCCTTTAGGTGAAGGATGAAACGTCTCCACTAAAAAAAAAAGAAATCGTCCAGATAACTTGATTAAACTTTCTAAAAAAGCTAAGTCTGGTCCTCTGGACATTCAAAAAACAAAACAAAACAAAGCAAAAAAAAAAAAAAAAAAAAAAATTTAGAAACGTTTCGTCTTTCGTCCGAAAGACTTCCTCAGTCTGAGATGCTGTATTCAGCTCAGTC
>JARVLU010001354.1:30010705-30023991 GCA_031762415.1 Simpsonichthys santanae
CCCACCCCCCCCCCCCCCCCCCCCCCCCCCCCCCCCCCCCCCCCCCCCCCCCCCCCCCCCCCCCCCGAAAGGACCAGACGAGCAAGTGGAGAGAGCACTTTTTGTTAAAATAGGCTGAAAAAAGTTTTGAACGCAAAAAAATGTGGAATTAGCTGAAAAAGCTAAAATTAGCATAAAAACAGCTCAATAGCAGCAGAAATAGCTGAAACTTGCATAAATAAGCTGAAGGGAGCATAAAAAGCTGAAATGAGCAGAAAGAAGTTAAAAGAAGCACAAAAATGTTGTAGTTAGCAGAAAGAAGGGATAACAAAACAGCTGGAATTAGCTGAAAGTGGTTGAAAATTTTTAAAATTTGCACAAAGAAGCTGATGGAAGCTGAACCAGAACAAAATGTGAAAGGAGCAGTAAAAGGTTGTAAACGCATCTAAAGATTTGAAGGATGTAAAATGAGCTCATTTCATTTTCTATGAGAAAAAAGTGGCCAAAAAGGCTAAATATTTCAAAAAGCTAAAGCTGCACCAATACCAAAAGTCATGGCACCCTTCTTCTGAACAAGCTGAACGTTTTGATTTATGATTTGTTGAAATAGCACAAAAATTGTGGAACTAGAAAGATGCTGAAAAACATACGGAAGAAAAATGGATCTCAATAGTGTGAACGCGTCATAAACATTCACACAATAAACAAACAACAACAAACACGCACCCGTCTCTGCTGTAGCCTTCAGTCATGTCACGGACAGCCCCAACATTTTTCCAGAAGAGCAGCTCAACGTACGCCTTGTCGTTTTGTGCCGCAAGGGAAAAGAAACGGTTCAGCACGTACTTGGCGAAGGTCACCAGCTCCTGTGAAAAAGAGAAAAAAAACAAGGGAGAGCTCGTGTCAATCTACAGAAGACGTTCCATCACCAGGAAACGTTCCCTCCCTGTGTTACTGCACCTTATATGCCGCTGCAGCAGGGTCGCTCAGGATTTTGTTGAAAGTGTAGAAGACTGACAGCTGGAAGATCAGGGCATCCATCTTGAGGTCGACAGCCAAGCGGTGCAGCATTCGTGCGATGCAGTGGTTTGTGTGGGGTGTGTTTTTGGAGTAAGACTTTAACAGGAGAAGGTACGGGCGAACAACGGCAGGGTTGGCAAATCTGTCAGAGCCGAGAGAAAGAGTAAATCATCATAGGACGGACGGTTGTCTTCTAAAGGCAGACTGTAAAAGACTCGGATGGCTTGTCGTATGTCCTCACTTTTTTATAAAATCTAGGAAGTTGAACTCCGTTTCAGAAACCTGAACAGGTTCCAACTCTTCCTCTTCTAACTCCACTCCATCATCCTCATCCTCAGCCACAGCCTCGGGAGATGGTCCTGAAGTAGAAATCGCTTGTTAAATTCCTGCACGGATGCAGTTCAACGGGGAATCAACGATTCTTAAATTAAAAAAAAAAAAAAAAACTGACGTGGCAGATTGGCGTGGAGGATCTGCTTGAGGAGTCCAAGTTCTTCTTCAGGTTCCACGTCAGCTGACCCAAACACGTCGCCCTCCGGCCACACCTCCCTGAGCACAACACGAAGAAAACATGAACATTTACACAACTAAACACATTAATTTTGGGAGGAAATGTGAATTCCTTATAATATAAACCATGACAAAACTAATCAGTGGCTATTTGAACATTAAATTAAAACAAAACATTAACATTTACTTTGTAAATAGTTAGATATTTTTAAGTACATCTCATTTTCTTAGTACAGTATTACCCTTACTCGGGGGTTACAAATTCACCCCCTAAAACTGTCTAAATTGAAATAATTTTATTTACATAAACAAATACAATTTTTTTTCTCGAGTTTTAATATTCAGAATAGCATTTTCTAGGTTGGAGGGGAAACCAGCAAACAGCGACTACTTTTTAATACCTGGAAAAGAACATTGCCAAATTTTTAAACTTTGTAAATAATTCAGTTTGCAAGTTTCTTAACACAAATTTTTTACATTTTTTCTTTAATTTTTTTCTTTTTTTATTTAATTTTAGTGTTTTTATTTTTTAATAAATAAATAAATAAATAAACACTAAAATTTTTAACTCAAGTGTGTTCCTAAAAGATTTGTTTGCAGGGTTTGTAGCGTTACCATATTGCCCTTAAACGACACTGCAAAAAACTGGAACACCCCAAACTTTTGGTGTGAAAACACAAAAGTAGAGTTAAGTTGTAACAGTCACAGGGTGAAATTGGACTCACTGCTTGCTTTGAAGTTTTCAAACAAGTGTTAGTCGTCAATCCTGTCAGAATTGAACTACAGTATTCTATAAAAGAGCCATCCACAGCAGGTAAGATGTTAACTGTTCATAACCTGTCCACTTAACCCCACTGAAGAAAGTCTGAACTACTGCTCGGATAACTTTGACTTCATGTCATAGTTTTATGTGTTTTTAGTGGTAAACTTCATCAGGAGGAGGAGGACGGCAGAATAAATGGAATAAAGAACAATAATGTTTTACTGACCTGGCGGCTCGTAGCAGAGCCAGCGCTTCGGGTCCTAATCGAGCCAGTAGAGCATCTTGCACGCGAACCATCGCCTCAGTTCTCTGCTCCTCAGGAGGAGTTGCAGACGTGGCGTCAAAAGGCACGATGCTCTCTGTTAAAGACTCTGACAGCTGGGAGCAGAAAGCAAAAGGTGCGGCGTTGAATGTAGATTAAAGGCAAGCCCATTTTATTTTCATCAGATGATTTAATAAAAGGTGTTTCCTGTTTTGCTCACCGCGCCACCTACAGGTCAGTTCTCGCACTAACCTGAAAGCTTGCCCCCCTCAGCTCTTCCTCCACCGTCTTCCATGTCTCAGACAGCTCTTCAGGACTAGACGCTGCAGCCGACTGCTTCTTTTTACCTTGTGACTTCTTCCTCCTCACCTTCTTCCTCTGAAGAGTGAGGAAAACTTCAAACATCTCGAGCAAGTTTAAAAAAAAAAAAAAGATAACGGTTTAAAGAAACATAAGAGAACCGACCTGCACGATCACGTTCCTCCGACCTTTGCAGAACCGCTCCAACATTCGCAGGAACAGATGCGTGGACTCCACCAGGTCTTTGAGGTAGGACTGTGGCTGCTTCGTTTCGTCGTATTTTCTCAGCAAAGTCAGGAATATCTCCCTGTACTCCATCATGTAGAATATGTTACCTGCACAGTAAAGGTGAACATATGATGACCCTCGGCTACTAGCACACCAAATTTTATCAATATCTGTAAAACCGACCGACTTATAGATATTTTTGTGATTACATTAGTCCCTCGCTACTTTGCAGTTTTTCAAAGATTGTACACAATAAAAAAATAAATAAATTAAACAATGTTTACATGACACACGATTGTCAACTTTAATATTACTCACATGAATGGGACAGTACGGGATACAGTAAAAAGTTAACAACAAAATAAATATTTTGGACAGGCGTCACCATTTTGTAGTTTTCTCTCAATAAGCCTGCACTGTACTGCCAGTCAAAAGGACTACATTTCCCAGAAGCTCCAACAGAGCTTCCAGCTGTTGCTTTCTGCTGAAACAGAGGGACAGTTTTGATCCGATCCAAAAAGAGCCGTACGGAACCGAATGAAAACTGGACCAGAACCGGACTGCCAGCCTCAGCGGTCAATCTGAGAGCTGCTTGCTGGTCCAGGGAGCCTCTCGAGCTGGGAGGCATAGCTTGAAGGTCCAGTGTTTTCTCTGGAGCTCACTGGGACTTTTTTCTACTGGATTTGGATTCGATCAGGACCATTGTATGGATTTGTGGTTATCTGAAGGTCCGGCTCTTTCTAAAAGCGTTTTGGTGCTCTACGGTGCTTAAAAGTATGTAAGTTTAAGAGACATTGCAAGAGTGTGGGAAGGGTTTCTAAAGCCTTAAAATACAGTAGTCCCTCATTTATCGCATGGGAGCCGTACCCTGATGACCTGCGATGTGAAAAACTGCAAAGTAGGAATAGTAATACAAGTAGTAAGTAGTAGTTTATATATACAGTACTGTATACTTTATTTTTAAATAAAGGCGTTTTAAACCCTTCCCACACTCTTGCAATATTCTAAACAATATTTTTCTAAACTCTAAATGCTCTAAGAGCACAGAATGTCATGATTTCAGCTCCCTGCCTTCCATGATCTTTGCCACCTGCAAGCGCTCTTGGCCACGCCCACTTCTCCAATCTGCACAGAGAACAGCTGATCAGCTGCAGCAGGGAGTTTATCCTGCAGCGTGGACTGCACAAAGGTGCAGCATGAGCTAAATAATTTAAAATAGTTTATTTTCAATAAAAATTCCATGCCGATCATGTGATGTAGCTCATCCATCAATCAGCCAATTGTGTGTCACGTCCAATCTTATTTTGAAAAATCACGACAGAGCAAGTCCGTGATAAACGAACTGTGAAGTAGTGAGGGACTTCTGTACTATGGTTGAATAACTGTGGCAAGCATTTTGAATTGGAAAAGAAAGTCCATGCTCAATAATCCAGGTGTCAAATCTGATAATTCTCAATCAGGTTATCTGGACAGTTTCTTTTTCAGTCTGATGACTGATGAAGCCCTCTGGAGTGAGGGTGAAACGTTTCTACTAAAAAGAAACTGTCCAGATGACCTGATTGAGAATTATCAGACATTTTGAATTGGGTTAACTCCAAAAGTTAATCAGTCACAAATGAACATCTAGTTTAAAAGCATTTTTAAAGCCAGTGACCTAACAGTGAATGAGTTACATCTTACTTTTAATGACATTAGAACTCTGACGGATGCTTTCGTCAGGCGAGCGGTCCATCTCGTTCACAGTAAGCAGCAGCTCTTGATATGCTTTTAGAGCCAAGTGCATCCTAAAATAAACAAATATGAACAAGAGGGATAAAAAAAGCCTCATTTATCAGTTACCTTTGAACTCTTTGAGACCAATCTCACCTGTGGGACCAGGATGTGGCCTCTTTGCGGTCTGTTAGTAACATCTCGTAGTAATTGGTAATGTTGCGTTCAATAAAATGAAAAGCGCGAACAGACATGGTCTCGGAAACCAAGTCGGCACGGAAACCGTTGCCACGGTTGAACGCCATGAAGAAGCTGAGCGCCCAGAGGTAGTAGGTCTCATCGTGCTGCTGGGACTGCTCTCGAATCAAACTTTCCTGTGGAGGAAAGGGAAGTTTAAATCTGTCACAATCTAATGCTCACCTCATCACAACACTTCAGGTGAAAGGCATTTTTCATTTCCAGATGGCTCAACGTATTTAGTCTTGATACTAAAAACTTGATGAAAGTCTTGTCGCAGCGGCCGACCTTGACGAGGTACATGAGTCGGTTGTAGCAGTTCTCCAGGAAGTCGACGCAAAACTCTCGCAGGAAGAGTCGGACGTTTAAGGCCGAGCGCCGTTTGTCCTTACATTCCTGGGCCCGCCGATTCCTCTTGGGGACGCGCCTCACTGCTTTACCGAGGTCATGGGTGTAATGTTTGAACTGCAAAATGAAAAGCAAAGACGCATTAACCGCTGCCTCACGACGTTGACTTTTTTTTTTTTTGGATGCTAGTGAAAAGCTGAGGAAGGACAAGAACTCACATTGTTAAGATTTTGGTGATAGATGACATCTTTGTCCCCAATTGCTTTGAGGCCTTGAACGACAAAAGACCCACCAAAACGAGAGTGTCTGAAAACAACAACAGAAAAGCTGTCAAACAAAAAAGATAAATATCCATGCAATACAGAGAAAGCTAAAAAAAAAAAAAAAAAAAAAACCTAGAGAAACTGCATCTCCTGTGAAAATGCAATGTGAATGCTCACTGCAGAAAAACTTGCTGATAAACAGATGAAAGAAGTTAATTAGGTTGAAAGTATCTGAAGACAGCTGAGATTACAAGTAGCTAAAAATGTAGCTGGTTATGATACAGCTCCTAACAGAGAAGGTTGTCCTACAAAACGGTATTTTACAGTCATGATTTGTAGAACTTCTAGTGACTCTGTTGTTGTTCTGTCTCTCAACAAATGTAAGTCATGGCTCAGGTGCTACACGATTGATGTATTTGTGGAACATTAAATTAATTAATGATTTTAATCTTTTCATAAATGTGGCTTTTAGTGATGCTGGATATCTTCTCACACTGTAACAACTCAGAACAGAACTGGCCAGCACAGGTAATTACAGTCACACTTAATCCATCAAGCTCATAGATCCATAATTCATGAACATTTCCGATATGAGTGTTTTTATAATCTGTGTTTAGGTTTGTAAACAGAGAGTTTCCCCTCCTGATATAAAGATGTTTGGGGTGTGCAGAAATTCAAAGCTGCTGCAGAAATGCTGTTGTTATGTCTACATGCAGGAATATTTTCTGCCTGAATATTTTCTGGGGCCGAGATGGTGTAGAGGCAGGGCAGCCGGCTCAGGACCGGAAGGTCCAGGGTTCGATCCCCGGTCACTGCACACCTCGTTGTGTCCCTGGGCAAGACACTCAACCCCGAGTTGCTCCTGGTAGGACTGGCTGGCGCCTTGCATGGCAGCCTACTGCTACCGGTGTATGAATGTGTGTATGAATGTGTGGATGGCTGGTACTGTGAAGCGCTTTGGGGCCCCTCATAGGGGGCTGGAAAGCGCTATATAAGTAAGCTCCATTTACCAATATTTTCTGTCCACTCAGTGACCTGTGGAAAACAAGTTGTAAAACTTTTGGATCCCTGACAACCTGACAACCAAGGAACGGGACTGCAAAGCAAAACAAATCAGAGAAACAAACATTTTTGACAACTGGTAGACCCTCCTGTTGAAAACGACCTCCAGCTCGTCTTTACCTGGTTCCTCTTTGTAAATTACGAGAGCGCTTCTCTGCATGCTCCTTCTGCCTCAGCGCCTCCAGCTCCTGAGAGTCTCTCTGCTTTTCTTCTGCTGATCGAGCGTGACCAGCGCTCACCAAAGCCTCTGGAGTCTGTAAATCACAACAAAAGAAGCTCGAGCACTGGACAGAAGTAAATCTATACTGTATATAAGCATAAAGGCGAACAATCACTGTCTAACCTGGTCTCTGAACATGAGGGAGATTATTTCCAACGCGTGCATGCTCCACTGTTGCTCGCTCTGGGCACATGCAACAAACTTGATCAGGTCATCAAAACCGCTCATGTGAACGGCCCACAGCACCCTGTCATGGACGCTGGCATCATCATCCACCTTCTACAACCAGACAGGAGGCCAAAGATGGAAGAAACACTTAAATAAAAGTAAAAAAAAAAAACACAAAGTCGGATTCTTAGCAAATGAACAGAATCAAACCTTTTCTTCAAGGGGGTCTGCAGGTACATGAAGCACATTTCTGACCAGAAGCAAAATCCTCTCTATAAGAAGATTATCCTCTTCCTGTCGTTGTTCCCAGTCCTGAATGAATGAATCACAGAAAAACAGATTTTCTCACGAAAAAAGGAGATAAAAACAAACATTTTTACTGCAAGTTAAATGACTCACGAGTTGAAGGAGGTTGTACAAGGTCTCACTCAGAACACCAAACACACTCTCACTGGCAAATGCCTGAAACAAACAAATACACAACAATACAGTAGTATTTTATCTACAGTAAAGTGTAATTTAATCAGCAAACATTGCCATTATTGTACTTATTTAAGTCACAATACCGGTATTTACTCTAATAAAATACCTCTTTATAGGCTTGTAAATGGGACATCACTTGCATGAAATGATGCCTAAACACCGGGTCATCTGGGATTTTACCAAAACACAGCATGGCAGGTTGAGTGAGGTTGACCATGAGCCTGGGGGGGGGGGGGGGGGGGAAGAAAAAAACAAGGTCCTTTAAACAATTATTTGCACTTGATTTATTTCTACACACTTGCTTTGTTGAGAGTCTCACCTGATGCAGGCATCAAATAAGGTTTTGTCTTGTTTGTACTGAACAATAATTGGCAGAAGGTCATTCTGAACAATCTGACTTTCACCAAGTTGCTGGCGGATATCACGAGTGTCGTCTTCATGGCGTAAATACCGGATCAGGTCCTTCACACTTTCTGTACCACAAACACCAAGGACAGTTCTCTCAAATAAATGTAAACGTTTTAAACAATTCAGCAAACACATGCCTATACAGTTTGAATGCACTCACCCAAGCAGTCAGGCTCCTTGTGGTAGGTGTCTCCCTCCAGATAACCAAGTGCACTGCATGTTGCCAAAAGTTCACTGTTCATCCTGGATAAGTCTCCTGCAGCATTCAAGTGCAGGGTTCAACCTAAACACACAAAATCAGTGGCCTGTTAAACAACAAGAACATCAAATTCTGGGTTTTATTTTATTAAATCGGGTCAGGAGGAAGAGGGATTTTATTCAAATGAAAAATCTTAACATTGCTCTTTGTTTCTTACAAATGGAAGATCACAAATGCATTTTACATTTACTAAAACTGACTACAGTCAACAACTGCGTCATGGTTTTAGCCTTATTTTCCTCAGTCATTAATGTCATGTGTTTTAAGATGTAAAGGTCTTTGCACTTGTTTTGAAATGAGCTCAATAAACAATGTTTATTTCTGGACACTAATTAACTGAATGTAACTAAATGATTACAATTTAAAGGAGATCTAAAAACATCAAGACAACTTACTTCACACGCTGACAACAAACAAAAACTTCACAGTCCAAGTTAGCTAACACCCACCGCTAACTGAACTTTGTCAATAAATAAATAAATAAATAAAACAAACCTAGCTGTTCAAAGGTTGTTACGCACCAGCTCCCGTGTTTAATATCGGTCAATGAATGAAACTAATACTTTTTTCCTTGATAGAAACCAGCGTCGCAAATCAAACTGCCTCGACAAGTCTCGCGCCAACAGAGCGAGCGTAAACACAGAAAGCGGAAGTACAAATTCGTCACTGTAGCATCATGGGAAATTTGGTGCCCTGAGTTTTGTCTTTCAGGCACTAACGTGTTTCGCGGCTACAGCGCGACGTGTGGGACATTTGCAACATCAGAAACAAGTGTACAGTACAGTATACTACACTACAGTATATTATCCTACTCGTTTTATGCTCACATATGACACAACTTTAAAAATTAGCGTGTCTCATTTCTTTTTGTGCTCAACTGATGTAACATATTTTGGCAGCATGTGTACAATTCTGTTGTTCTGTTTGTCTATGAAAATATCAAAAAATAAAACTATGTTAAAATAAAACAGCGTGTCTTTACACGTCTTTTTACATTTGTACAATAATAAACACATATATTTATATTTTATACTGGTTTATACTGTACGACGGAGCTTTAGGGCCACGCTAAAAATAATACTGCGTATACTGGTCCACATGACACTATTTTACCTTTTTTGTTATCTACCTGGATGATTGAGTTTACAAACCTTTTTCTGAACCACTTTGGCCTCGGTTGTCCTCAGTCTTTTT
This sequence comes from Simpsonichthys santanae, assembly GCA_031762415.1. Classification (NCBI taxonomy): domain Eukaryota; kingdom Metazoa; phylum Chordata; class Actinopteri; order Cyprinodontiformes; family Rivulidae; genus Simpsonichthys; species Simpsonichthys santanae. The sequence goes on from JARVLU010001354.1 coordinate 30,020,120, forward strand.
CTGTGAGTAGCAAGTTGGCCATCTGGCTTCAAACATTTGATTGCTGTACATGATGATTTATTGTTTTGGATGGGTGTGCTCTGTTTGCACGTGTTAAAATCCTACTTCTGAGAATCTAACAGGAGGTTGGCTTGGAACAGCAGCGAAGGCTACTTATGGGACAGATCTGGTGGCAGGCCGTAGACTGACGAAGTCCTCTGGATGGGGCAAAACGTTAATAAAAGAAACTAGTCCAGATGACACAACTTAACCTTTTTGTTCATATATTTTTGTTTATTTTAGTTCATTTGGGTTTTTATTTAGCCAAATACAAGTTTTTGTTCTGTGGGTGGAGGAAGTGTAAGTATCCAAAGTAAATCCACAAACGCCACAGAAAATATCTGCGTTCAGTTTTGACTTTATCACTGCACAAACTCAAAACTGTCATCATCTTGCATTTATTCATTTATTTACTCACATAATATAATCTTTTCAAATAGAACGTTAGGCATTACTGACCAGTGGAAAGTGTTGAGCGGTAACAACGCACATGATGGTGCTTTTCCAGTCTAAGTTGGAAAAATCATCTACAACGCTGCCTGGCCATCAGATTTCCAACATGATTTCAAAATCCAACATGGCTGCGACACACATGAGAAAAAAAGTCAACTTTGAACGCTGTGGAGAGCATGTTTTCTTATGGACAGCTAGATTATTTTTGACTAACACAATACATGCTACTTTAAAAGTATTAATGCAGACAGACAACAAATACTTGCTCTAATGAAGTTTATTTGAACGGACATTTTCCTTCATTAATTGCGTCAGAAACACATAATTGAAAAGCACATTCTGCAAAAGTTCATTTAACTGGTCACATTTTCAGTATCAGCATTTCTTGTCTGTCATAAGCTTAGCAATCCACATCTTTGTTTAAAAGGTTATTTGAACAATAAGAGGGTAGCAAAGCGTCTAAAACAAAAGCCGACAGATTAAGTTAAATCTCTGTCTTTTAAGGTGTGTTGGCCACAGGGCAGTGTCAGCAAGTTTATCAGTAATCATACCTACACAGACTGACATACAGTACTAAAATCCTGGGTTTATCCACCTATCTAAGCATGTATTTTAATTATCTGCTATAAATACTGTATGTGGTTGAATGGAGTTCCACGAGATTGCACTGTAAATCAAGGCCTCAAGTGGTACAGGAATAAAGGGGTTTTGAACAGCTTTGCATATAAAGACGGGTGTTTAGCAAATGTTCGATGGCTTATATAGCACCAACGTCACATAATCCAAAGGAATTGATCCAACTTTGCACCATTGCTGAGGGACACATTGCTAGATAATGACACACATTACTAACGGAATAAGACTAGATGTGCCATAATTGTTTTTATTTTATCCTATCATGGCACATTATCTAACTTCACAGTTTTTGTCTATTCATCCTTGGTGGCTTTACTCGGCTCACTCTCCTTCCTGGACTCCTTCACAACCTGATGAAAAAAGCAAAATATACATAATAAGTTATTTTCAAACAACAATACAGGAAATATTGACCAAAGTTAGGTAGTTTAGTTAATATTATTGTACTTCTCCATCTCTAGTCTCGACCGTCTTTATTACCACTGTCTTCTTGCTCTGAGGGTCCGGAGTTTTTTCATAGTCTGTAAAATGTCAGAATAAACACAGCTGAAAAGTTTACCTTCAGATTTTTGATCAGTGGTTTGTAAGTTATTTTTTAATATTACTTATTCTGTTTTTATTTTTATTTTTTATAGTTTTCTATCACGCAGTCTTTGGTGAAAATGTTGTAAGTAATAAATATCTTACCTGTTGAAGGTAGTGCTTTGTATGAACTCAGTTTGGAAAAATGAAAGCTCAAATTTGACCAGAGAGCTAATGGTTAGTCCAAGCAGGGGTGGGGCAATTCATACTTAAGCAAACTTTATTTCACAGTTATATAAAAATGCTTTTATAATTGCTTTACATGGATGTTTACATGGAATTCTATGGGTTTTCTGCATGCACAAATCACAGCAGCAGCTAGCTGTGGCACTTTTAGAGTAGACTGTATGCTGTTCAGCAATTATGTTTATTTTTCTGCCAGAATAACCATGTAATGCAAAACCAACAGCGATATAAACATTTATTAAACAGTATTTGCGTGAAGTAAAATTAACTTTTTAAGAATTGAATTGTTCTGAGAAGGCAGCAATCAAATTCGAACTTGACCTTGCTTGGACTAGCCAGTCAAAATCAAACTGTATTTTTCCAAACCAAGGTTGTTGAAAAAGGTATTAGCAACAGGTAAGATATTGTTTGTTTATTGTGTTTTCATAGAAGCACACTTTTAGCAATACGTGTATAAACTAAAATATGTTCAGTAAAAACTGGATAACTACTCCTGTTACTGGCATAACACTGAACGGGTTAAACAATCTGCCCAAAGATGAACCACTGCTTAAAGATGAACCACTGCTTAAAGATGAGAAACTGCTTAATGAACCACTGCTTTAAAAGAAACCAGCTCCTACATAAAATGAAAGAAAGTATGCAGTAAAACAAAACTAAACAAATTCACTTGTTAAATTTATGTGAACACTGGATACAATTAAAGCTGCATTTCAATACCAATTTGTTTCCCCAGATAGCTTTTTCTTCAACAATGGAGCCTGTAGAAGCTTCCATTATGTTTTCTTCTCATCCATATTTATAGACCAAACATTTTAAGTCTAAAACTGCTGTAAAAGGGTTGGTCAAAGGAGAGAAAATACCCCCACAAAGTAGTAAGTACCCCAGTTCACAAACTTTAAAGATACAAGCAAACCTTTGAGTTCTGGTCCAAATTTGTTAGTGAAATTAAGGACTTACCTCTCTCACCAAGGTGGTTGCTCATGCCAACATTAAAGATGGGAACAGCGATCCTATGTGAAAAAAACAAACAGTAATTAAAAAATGATTTGCGTAATAACTGGACATCACAACTCGGCCGTTTGATTCTGAAAGAGAAAAACTAAAGAAAAGTGTTGACGGCAACGAATGCAGCGTTTCTCCAACACCTGCTCTCCTCCCCCTCCAGCAGTTTACGGTACGTGGCAATCTCAATGTCCAGAGCCATCTTGACGTTGAGGAGGTCCTGGTACTCCCGAAGGTGGCGAGCCATCTCCTCCTTCAGGTGACGAATCTCATCCTCAAGTCTGCCTACGTTGTCCTGATAGTTGGCCAGCTCGTTGCCGAACTGGTCCTCCATTTCACGCATCTGCCTCAGCAGAGCTTCATTCTGAAAAAATAAAAAATAAAAACTGCAGCAAAACAGATTAAACAAAGTTAAAATTGCATCACATGTATACATTCATATAGTTTCAAATACGTTTCATCAAAATCTTACTTTTAACCTACAAAGCCCTCAACAACCTAGCTCCATCTTACTGTATATTAGATTTCTTATTGTCCCATATTTTCCTGACAGAGCACTTCACTCTCAGACTTTTACTTGTGGTTCCTAGAGTTTCTAAGAGCAGAATGGGAGGAAGATCTTCCAGTTATCAGGCTCCTCTCTTGTAGAACCAACTTCCAGTTTCTGTCTGTGAGGCTGACTACAGTATTTGTCCAGTTTTAAGACTGGGCTTAAGACTTTCCTTTTTGCTAAATCCTAGGATTGACTGGTTATGCTGCCATAGGCTTAAACTTCTGGAGGACAAATTGACCACATTTCTTAAAATTAATTCTGACAAATGAATAATTTTCATTTAATATTAGTTCTATCTTAACATGTCAACCTGCCGTTGTTTATCTATCTATCAAGTACAGTATTATTTTATCAAATGAAATTGCTGAAGTTCTATGATTTGGTGGATTATAATATTTTGTCAGTTATGTATAGAGCT
>JARVLU010001354.1:30051295-30065050 GCA_031762415.1 Simpsonichthys santanae
AGAAAGAAAGAAAGAAAGAAAGAAAGAAAGAAAGAAAGAAAGAAAGAAAGAAAGAAAGAAAGAAAGAAAGAAAAGAATACTCTTTACTGCCACTAGAGGGAGCTAGTCTCCTTTCTGTTCAAGCAAAAAAAAAGTAAATTAATGAATTAATTAGTTAATTAAAAACAAAAATTCAAGCACCTTTGAAGCCAGTTTATGGCTCATGTACAGCTTTAGGTATTTAGAATAACATTTAAAAAAAAGTTGATTGTCTTAATGTTATTTCAGGTATACATTGTGTAATAATAACTTGGAGTCATGCATTCATAACATCCAGGTTCAATTACTGCAACTCCCTCCTGTTTGGTATTGGTCAGACTTCCATTGCACGACTACAACTGGTACAGAATGCAGCAGCCCGATTTTTAACCAGTACAGTTAAAAGAGAGCATATTACACCAGTACTGTATAACACTGTATAATCTATGTTGAACCTGTGTGCATCACACTGTTAGTCATTATGCTGCTATTGCTTTGTTTCTATATTTTGATTTTACTTTATGTTATATGTTGCTGTGTGCTTTGACTGTTTATTTCTGTTTGTACAGTCTTTGGTTGGCCCTGTCGCTGTTTAAAGTGCTTTATAAATAAAATGGTATGGTATAGATTTTTGTCTTATGGGAAACTGTGATGAAGTGAAGATTCAATGCAGTCTGCTGCTTCCTTGGATAGATAACTTTACTACCAGTAATTGGCTTTTTTATATACAGTATGTGAATGTTTCTGTTCAGTGCCCTGAGCTGACTTCTGTTGTGACTTGGTGCCATATGTATAAACTGAAGTGAAATTTATGTTGTTATTCAAATTGTTGTTTTTGTTTCATATTTAATTTGTTTATGCTTACACAGATTAGATTAAAAGTATTTCTATATTGAGATAGTTTTTTTTTTGTTCTCTTGTAAAACTTTTTATGTGAAATTTGGGCTTTTGACTACATGACATCAATAAGTGTTTTCTTTTTTTTTAACTGGTAACATAAAAATAATTTACATTTTGTACAGCAAGTGAGATTTTTTTTTTTTTTTTTTTTTAGTTTTTACTGTTTGTCTTAAATTCCAACTTTCCAATTTAGAAAGTTTGGTATTATGTAATTAAAAATAAGCTACAGCATAAATTGTAAACTTAATTATTCTTCTTTCTCAATGTGCTACAGGGAAATTGGGTTTTCATTAGAATTTCTCTAACAAAACAAAAGGACAAAAGTAAAAGAACCAGGCCCATATCAAATTAAATACAAAAAAGGTTCATACAAATGAAATACAAATGTTAAAATAATGTCAAAACCGGAACGTGATTTGTTTATCTTCGTGGGGTTTTGAACATTAATTTTTCACACTAGTTTTTAATTTAATTTTATTTAACTGATTTTGAATGATAATCTGGCTCTGAGGTCAAATAAAAATAATATTTTTTTTAGTTTTGGGACGAAAATTTGCTCAATAAAACAAAACAAACAAACAAACACCCTCAATCCAGGTAGAAAAATCTAAAAAAGATAAGTCTGGTTCTCTGGACATTCAAAAACAAAGAAATTCATACATATCATATAAAAAAATTTATGGCTCTTGGACTGAAAATAAATTTTAACTCCACTGGCATTTTTTCCACTGGCATAAAGTGACATAGACATCATATATGTATGTGTAAAGTGATCAAAAACCTTGTCCCACAAGGATTACGTCAACCCAACGTCATCAATAAGTGACCATGTGACCCGCGGGGGTTACTTAATGTTAATACCGTCTCATCCCGGCTTACAACTATCTGAAATAAGATCAAGAGTTTAAACATTGCTGGGACAAACAATAGCAAACATTTTACAGACTCTAAAACACCATTATTTATTGCTAAAGTTTCCGGGAGGAAGCTGTTTCGGGTGCGACAAAACATAAAAGATAACTTACCACCCACTTAAAATGACCGGAGTGTCCTGGCGTAGAACACCCAACGCACCCGACACAACGCGGGAAACGCTGTTGTGTTGGTTCAGTGAGAAGCAACCGTCGCGCTCAACCCTTCAAATTTACGCATAACTAACCAGTTGTCACAAATGTGGAGCCACTGTGCTGCACTTAGACCCGAGAGAGTTTTTCCTCCGAGTGGGTAACCCGTCGTCCTCCCGCTCTGGCGTTTCCGGACTTGGTTAAGTGAGCCCGGCTGTTATTTTCTGTCGGTGTTTCTCCTTAACGTCCGCGGCTGTATCCACCAGTGCGCGAGCGGCTGTTAGCTCCCGCACAAAGAGCGAGGTCTTGCTAAGCAGCTAAACCCACAAACTCTTCCGTCTCTCCTATAAAAGATGGATACATTTCAGAAGGTGGAAAAGATAGGAGAAGGGACGTACGGGGTGGTTTACAAAGCCAAGAACAAACTGACCGGAGAAACTGTTGCTCTGAAGAAAATCCGACTGGACACGTAAGTTGTCGTCTTCGAGCTAACAGGAGCTAAAAACAAACCAGCGCTGTGCTTCAGCTTTATCAGCTTTTAATTATTTATGGCTCATTGTTGCTCTGCTAGCCTCATATGACAAGTGAAACAACTATTTGTTACGTTTTAAACAATTTATTCAATACACATATATATCAACTTTATCTGTAAGCACATTTAAAGCAGCAGCTGTTAGCAAAGTGCTTATATAATTTACAGTACAGTACATCATCCAAAACCAAAATCTGTTCTTTCCTTGAGATCATTCTCACATTTGTTTGTCCTATAAAAGTCACCACCAATAATGAGATGGTGATTAAATGTAAGTAGATCTTAAAATCTGATTTTATCCATTTTTTTAGCCTCTGACCTACATGACATGCTAGTGAATTCATTATAGCTTAAAATGTACAAGCTTTGCTTAAAATATTAAATAAAATTAGTATTGTATCAGTAATGTTTTGATTTTGTACAACAAACAGTGAAAATACGCCATAAGCAGTTGTTTTTGTAATTCAAGCAAAAACCTTGAGATTATCTAAGGACCCCCACTTGATGTTTCATGACCCACAACAGGCTCTCGACCCTGATTTTGGAAACCACAATCTTCGGGGTCATAGTATGTTTTTTTTTCTTCTTTTTTTAATGATCGATAAGAAATCTGTAATACATAAACACACATTTATGTTGTGAAGCTTTTCTTCCAGGTGATTGAACACATTTGTCAAAAAGAGCAGTAAAACATTATGATTGTTTTTCAATTAAAAATAACACAACATTTAATATTGCTGTGTTTTAATTTTAATTAAGTCTATCAGAAAATACACTGCCTGGCCAAAAAAAAAAGTTGTTATATTTCATTGGACCGCCCTTAGCTTTGATTACAGCATGCATTCACCGTGGCATTGTTTCAATAAGCTTCTGCAAGATCCATTTCCATCCAGGGTTGTATTAATGTTTCACCAAGACGTTGCATTGATGATGGCAGATTCTGACCCCTGTGTAAAGCCTTCTCCAACACATCCCAAAGATTCTCAATGGGGTTAAGGTCTGGACTCTGTGGTGGCCAATCCATGTGTGAAAATGTCTCATGCTCCCAGAACCACTCTTTCACAATTTGAGCTCGATGAATCCTGGCATTGTCATCTTGGAATATGCTCGTGCAGTCAAGGAAGGAAAAACTCCATTGATGGAATAAGCTCGTCATTCACTATATTCAGGTAGTCCGCTGACCTCATTCTTGAGCACATACTGAACATGTTGAACCTAGACCTGACCAACTGCAGCAACCCAGATCATAGCACTGCCCCCACTGGCTTGTACAGTACGCACTAGGCATGATGGGTGCATCACTTCACCTGCCTTTCTTTTTACCTTTATGTGCCTATCACTCTGGAACAGGGTAAATCTGGACTCATCAGATGGTGATCACTTGACCTTCTTCCATTGCTCCAGAGTCCAATCTTTATGCTTCCTAGCAAATTGAAGCCCTTTTTTTTTTCCAGTTAGCCTCACTGATTAGTGGTTTTCTTAAGGCTACACAGCTGTTCAGTCCCAATCCCTTGAGTTTCCTTCACATTACACGTGTGGAAATGCTCTTACTTTCGCTAATAAACATAGCCCTGAGTGCTACTGTTGTGTTTCTTCGATTTGATTTAACCAAACGTTTAAGTGATCGCCGATCACAATCATTCAGGATTTTTTTCCAGCCTTATTCCTTCCTCAAAGACAATGGGTCCCTACTATCCTTCCAGTTTTAAATAATGCGTTGGACAGTTCTTAACCCAATTTTAGCAGTTTCTATACAATCTCCTTAGATGTTTTCTCTGCTTGATGTCAATGATTTGACCCTTCTCAAACAGACTGACATCTTTTCCACGACCACGCCATGTGTCTTTCGACATAGTTGCTTAAGAAATGAGAAGCAACTCATTGCACCAGTTGGCGTTAAATAATTGGTGGCTGCTGAAAGATAAATCACCCATGCAGTAGTTATCCAATAGGAGGCTCTTATTTGCTTAGTTAAATCCAAGTGGTGACTTTTTTAGCCAGGCAGTGTATGTCATCCTATGAGAGCAGTAGGTCTCAGTAGACTTTACTATGATGTTACTATAAGCATCGAAAGCTAATTTTTGTTGTGAAATTTTTCTAGAGAAACAGAGGGTGTTCCAAGCACAGCTATCCGAGAAATTTCACTTCTCAAAGAACTCAGTCACCCAAACATTGTCAAGTAAGTTCTTTTTTTTTTCTGAATCTGAGTCTTGTTTGCACAATTCTTTTTGTTGTGTCAGAATGAAAGGTAACTTGAATAAATTGTTTTTGTAGACTGCGAGATGTCATCCACACAGAAAACAAGCTCTACCTTGTTTTCGAGTTCCTCCATCAAGATCTGAAGAAGTTCATGGACTCCTCCACCGTCACTGGCATCCCACTGCCTTTGGTTAAGGTATTCATCACTTCAGATTTATTGCACTCTAAATATTGAAGATTTATGTTCTGTAGAGGTTTAACTTTTCTAAGAGAAGTGATTTTTGTTTTTCTTAGAGTTACCTTTTCCAGCTGCTGCAAGGCCTGGCTTTCTGCCACTCTCACAGAGTTCTTCATCGAGACCTAAAGCCACAGAACCTCCTCATCAATGCGCAGGGTGAGATCAAGCTGGCTGACTTTGGCCTGGCGAGGGCCTTTGGGGTCCCTGTACGCACATACACACACGAGGTAAGCCATTAAACCATGTTCATGCAATCTTTAATGAGACTTATTTTTCTCACCCACTACGTTTAGCAGCAGAGTGAACTATTACTGAGCGCTTTGTTAAAGTCTTGATAGTGTAATAAGCCTATCATCATCATGTCTTTGTTTGTCTTGTTACATCTTTTTGGTTTCTTGTTGGAAAAAGTTTTTTTTTTCTTTAATGTTCAGGTGGTAACACTTTGGTACAGAGCACCAGAGATCCTCCTGGGCTGCAAATACTACTCCACAGCTGTTGACATCTGGAGTCTGGGGTGCATCTTTGCTGAAATGGTGATAGCCCCAGCCTCATAGACCAGAACAAAACCAAACTTGTACATCATGCAGAAAGTGTTGAAATCTAACCAGCAGGTCTGTGTCCACAGATCACCAGGAGGGCTTTATTCCCTGGCGACTCGGAGATAGATCAGTTGTTCAGGATCTTTCGCACACTGGGAACTCCTGAGGAGACCGTCTGGCCCGGAGTCACATCGATGCCAGACTACAAACCGTCCTTTCCCAAGTGGGCTCAACAGGATTTATCCAAAGTGGTGCCTCTTCTTGATGAGGATGGAAGGGAACTGCTGGGAGTAAGCACATTTAAAATCTTATTTGGGGGAGAAAAAAAAAACCTTAATGGGAAATATTAATGTTTTGATTGACTACTTCTAATTTTGTCTTTTTTTTTTTAGGAAATGCTGAATTATGATCCAAACAAAAGGATTTCTGCAAAAAACGCACTTGTACATCGATTTTTCCGGGACGTCACCATGCCGACTCCTCATCTGAGACTTTAATTTGTGCAAAGTTGTCGGGGTGTTTCAACACCGTCAACATCCAAGCAATAAGGACCACTCTTGCCTTGTTTCAGGTCTGAGCCTCAGATGGCTCTGGACTCTGCAGGTTTCTTCAGTCTCTAAAAGCTGCCTTCAAGAAGCTGGATATCCTGAAAGTTCTGCTGTTATTTCAGCTGTAATGTTCTACGAGTTCGAAGGGTCTAAACTATAATTTCGAACAATATAGCATATTTATGTGCAACTGCCAACTTTGATGTTATCTGTGATTTGGGATTTATTGAGTCAGACACAACAGTGCCTCCCACTGAGTTCTTCCTCAGCGACGTGTTTGAAATCAAGAAGTCAAAGGGATGGAAGTAAATAAACATTTGTAGGATTGTGCAAAAACAAAATTGCATGTTTTGTAGGAAAAGTAATGAAAAACAGTGCTTTGAAGAGGCTGAGATAACACACGTTTTCCTACAAGTTGAATTTTCTGTCAGTTCTTTGCAGCATTTGGGTCCAAATGATCTCAAAGAGGTTTTAAAACTGCATCTTTCCTTCATAACTGAAGTTCTGGTATAAAAATATCCGTCATGTTGCAGAATTCAATTTGCAGTTGCATCTTTTTTTTTATTTTAGATTTTATTCCAACTTAATGCACAGTTTTTATAGATACGTATTGTTTATATATAGCTGAGCAAAATAAACTTGTTTAAAAGGCTGTTGGCGCTTGTATGCATGCAGGAAACATTTTGTGACTTTCATTTGTTGTAGATGGTGGCGTCTGGACCGAGTTACAGTCTGGATGAGGGACTAATGCTGGGCTAGAAACCCAGGTATGAAACAAATTCAGACAGTTCAATTTTCATACAGACCGATTATTTTTGAGATTTTGAAAAAAAAAAATTTTTATATAAATTTGGGACAATACTTAGAGCATAATCAAAACCTTATTGGCCCTGTGTCAATTGCTTTACAATTAATATATGCTCAGGATTTCTTATGGTAACTTTATTTTGACAAAACTGCCTTATTAACAAGTCAGTCAGTTACACTAAATTATTAAATAATTGTCAACTAATTTACATCAAATGCCTTGAAGCAAATAGATCGGCACAATTGAAATGGGGGACTGTGGAAAGGAAAGGAATAATTAATATCTTACCTGTTGTAGGCAGCTCTAAATGACAGCTTGGAGAAATAAATTGTAATTTTGATGGACTTGACATGGAAAATAATCCAGTTTGGTAAGAAACGCAGATAAATCCTTGTCAAGAGACAATGAACAGTAAACTAATTAAATCTCAGCCAAGTAGAGCAGCTGTGGCTGGAGCAGTCCTCCCAATGGGTGGAGAGCTGGGGGTTCGATCCCACCAGCAGACATGTTGATGTGTCCCTGGGCAAAGCGCTGAACCCCTCATTAGCTTTAATGTGTGCCCAGGGCCGGACTCATTTTCAACCCTGGAGCCCCAGACTGGCCCACTTAAGCTCAAGACGTATTTGTTATTAAAATCATGTAATATAATTGCACGATGGGTAAAATTAAGCTCACAAGCCAATATGAAATGATTATTATCATATTAGTGATCCCCCCCACTAAAAGTTAACTTAGGCTACTGTTTCTTAGACTGTTGCTAGGTGAGAAGCAGAGCTCTGTTCACACAAGGAGAGCTGTTGGTCAGGCTCCTTCTTGTTGTGCGATTAACTCTAAAATACCATGTTATTGATTCATGTGTTTACTTGTGTACAGGGCTTAATTTGTAAACTGATCAATGCTGGAACACAAATAGCAGGTTGGGGGGCGGGGGTGTGTCTCAAAATATTTTGAATACAGTAGATTTCCTGCATTTTGGTGTATTTTAGCAGGTTGTTAAACGTCTGTGTTCACCTACATTTGTAAACACTCGCACCCCCTCTTACTTGATGGTTCTGAGCCAACTCTTCTGTGCTGAATTCACCGTCCGACTGATATCACGGCTGATAAGGTGCTAACTGCTTGACAGAAAACATGAAAAAAGACCAGATTTTCCTTTAATGCAATTATCTTGACGTATAAGTGCACGGTTTGACTGAAGTGAATGCCACAATGGACGCTGTTGTATTAAAACAAACATGAAACAGGCTTTATTTCATTCAGCTCAGACTTCTAACTTCTGTTTCATGATGAGTTTGTAGAGGATCTGGTAGCCGTCGTCCCAGGCGTAGAGCAGCTGCTCCTGCGGGTTGTACTTCAGGCTGGAGTGGGAGCCGTAGCGTTTTGGGAAGTAAACCAGAGGCGCCTCCTCGTTCGTCACCATGTCGTTCACGTCAAACACGCACTGCACCCGTGAGCGGCCGGGCTGCTTGGTGTTGTACACCACGTACAGAGTGCCGCAGATGACGAAGCCCACCTCTGCGTTCTCTCTCGGACAGCTGGTGTCCCACATCTGCTCGATGTCCAGCGAGTCGCTGTCCATTTTAGCCAGAGAGATGTGCCTCTCGTTCTGCCGCGTGGCGTAGATGGCCCACAGGCCTTCCTCGTCCACAGCCAGGTCCATGACCGTGTCCGGGTTCAGGCCGTACACGGGAACGTGGTCCTGCACTGGAAACACTGCGCTGTCTGTGACGGAGTAGTTCCTCACGTCGTATTTGACCACCATTATCTCCTCAGCCTGGGTTACGTAGTACACGTGGTTGTTGAAGACCACGTGCCCCGTCCCGCTCCAGGCAGACGGGAGCTTCAGGTCGGTGGACAGAGAGAAGCTCTGCGAGCGGGTGAAGTCCTTGACAGCAGCAAACTCGTTGATGGTGTCCTCGGCCGTCCCGTTAAAGATGAAGACCTTCCCCGAGGCGCCGCCGGTGTCTTTGGTCCACATGCCCTTTGACCCCCCGACCCTCTTCAGGATCTTCATGGCTTTTATGCTGGAGATCATTTCGCTGCAGTCTGTCAACGAGACAGGAGACACTGACGGTCAGAAATCAAAAGGAGGTCAAAGAACCCTGAACTTATGATATTTTATGTTATCTTTACTAAAAATCTTTGTAATGTGCACAAGTTGTTTTGAACATGTAAATCTATTTCAGCTTAATTGAAATTATGAATTTAGTTCATCAGTAAAGATGCTTTGGATTATTTAATTAATTGAACCGCTTAGTGTGATTGTTTGAATCTGCCAAACTAATTTAGCTTAAATAAAAGGTGCCTGTAATTTAGAAAAAAAAATTCTAATAATATAGAATATTTAACTGCTTCCAGTTCAGGTTATGGACAATTATGGTCTTACCTGCTGTAGATGGATCTTTGAACAACCTCAGTTTGGAGGAACTGTTCTTCCTGTCAGAATTAAACAGTTTCTGCAAACTGAGGTCATTCAAAGATCTACTTACAGCTATAAGATCATAGATGTTTATAACTTTTACCACAATTTCAAAAGATCTGAGCTGTCACTTTAAGTTTTCATGCTCTTCCTGTGACAGTGCAATGAAAATCTGCACAATAAATTAGATTGGCATCAAGTGTTCACCTGGGAATACACAATATGTTTTATTGTTTCAGTCTTTTGTTCTCACAGAAACTGCGTTTTAGGAGCTCCAGAACTGTTTATTAATTTGACGGAGTCAGAGTGAGAACATATTGAAACGCCAGCCTTGCAGTTTCGTAGGACTGATGCCACCTCTAACCTACAACTCAAGAGCGTCTTCTTCTTGTTGTGTTTACATTTCACGCCCAGTGTGCAAACATTATGCGTCATTTCTGCACTTTGAATTTAGTTTTCTGTGGACCTATTTTTAGAAACAGCAAAAATAAATAAATAAATAAAAATAAAACAGTTTTCCATGTAGAAAAGGTCTAAATAACATACAATAAAACTTGTCCAGGTTATTCCTCAGCTTTCATCCAATGACAGTCATTATGCGACTTATACACCGAAGCGACTAACATACTGTATGTTCCCCCCATATTTATAACCCAATTTTTGGCTGAGATCTGACGATATTCATTCTGACATGAATAAATATTAAACACTACCATTTTCAGCTGCGGGCCCTCAGGTGATATGGCAAGCCAATACCAAGCCATCTTCATCTCGCTCCGGAACTACTGGAGCAAACGTCAAATCAGCTGCATTTTGCTGCCCAGGTGAAATGCAGCTGATTTGACCATTAAAGTGCATTTATTAAGGAAAAGTTCAACATTTTTCACACATTTACTATAATGTCAAGCAAACAAATAATTTTTATTAGGCGGTTATGTTGTTATATTTTGAAGAAATGCACAGTGAGTCTTCCCTCTGCATGCTGTTGTGAATCTGCTTCTGAAATGCAGCTGATTTGACCGTCAAAGTGCATTTATTAAGGAAAAGTTAGACCAAGACACACTTTTACTGTAATGTCAAGCAAACAAATAATTGTTTTTAAGTGTTAATCTCGCTAAATTCTTGTTAAAATCCTCCCGTGCATGCTCCCACAGCCGCCATTTGGCAGCCAATAGAGTTTTGGCACAACACCAGCCCACGTTTCCGGATGGTCAGCGGTGACGCATAACAGATGTGACTTAAACAGCGAAGCGACTTATTTATGTTTTTTTTTTTTTTTTCACTTTTTCAGACATATTTGGATTGATGTGACTTATAAGGCAGAAAGTATGGTATTTGAAATATAAATTGCAGTAAGTGGTCACTTTTATGTAAACTGGTTGTTTATCTCTGTTTTGTACAAGTGGACATAAAGATCAAGGAAAAAAGATTTCCATTTGATGGACAAATATTTAATCTTCTGTTATTTGGACCACTGTGTCCCACCTGTGAGCTTGAGGTACTTGGCCTTCTGCTTCTCCGTCACCAGAGTCACCTGCTGCTCAATCAGCTTGTCGTCCACGTCCACACATGGCTGGGCCCCGTTGTGAGTCTCCAGGTAGTCCAGTTCCCGCTCAACCCGGTCCACCCTCGTCCCCACGCCGTCCAGGTTCGTCCTCAGTGTTTCCTTCTCTCTGTCCAGGCTCTCCAGCTGTGAAACCATCTGCTGCTTCAGCTCCCGCAGCTCCGAGGCGTACCGAGCGGTCTGTTCCTGCCACAGGGTGATCCTGTCCTGTTTGTGATCAAACCCGTCAGTGCAATCACCGTCTGAACACAGCCTGTTCACACTTCAGAGTAAAACATAAACCATTTAGTTTTCTTTACAGAAACTGGAAGTGAAGGTTGTAATTCTGTGCTGGATCTAGGACAGAAACGTGCACTGCAGCTCTGGTCATTCAGGAAAATGTTCTGAGCTTTTAGTGCTGTTTTGCAACAGATCCAAGATGTGAAGAAAGTTTAAATCTTATCTACAGGTGATGAGCACAAAGCAGACACTGGCAGATCAGGACTAGTGTGTGCAAGTTCAGTTTTAAAGATACTTAAGAATAAGTGTTTGAATTTTCTGAATTTTCTTTTTTGGGGGGACTAACTCCAAATTAAATGTAGCCTTTGTGAATTTTCTGTTAAATATATTAAATAATGTGACTTAAAATTTGTTTTATATCAGAAGAGACTGCATTCTACCTCCGATCATTCATTTGCTAAATATGATAGCAAACATTATTTTCAGTTTTTTTCTTGTTTTTTTTTTTTTGCCCAGAATGTTTTTTTTATATTTACCATTTTGAACAAATTTTGCACATCTATGGTCCTGTGCAAAAAAAAAAAATAAGAGTCATCCACCCTCTGTTTATTTTACTTCCAAAGAGCCAGACCTTCTTTGGGGCTTAATTTAAAGGATATTCTTTGGATTTGTGGTGTTTAAGGAAATTATTTGAGTTGGGGTTTGCTGTGCAAATGTGTGAGAATTTGTTAGACCCTGAACACCTATTAAAAAAGTATTCTAACACCAAAAAATACAGTAAAATAATACATTTATGTTAAAAATGTGCTGCACGATAAAAACACCTATAAAACTGTTATTATAAAGCTGCTCGTCTCGCTTTTTGTTTTCCACATAACCACGATGGAATATAATGACATGCTCATAGGTCACATCCTCTTTATGCATCATGGAATTAAAAAAAAAACATTTAGGAACACTCAGCAGCTACGCTGGTGCAGCTGGAGGATTTTGCAGCACCACTTTTATCTGTGAACTCATTTTCTGTCCAGTACATTGTGAAGGAAGTTTTATTTATTTTTTTTAAGTCATTCTGGGCACAAAGAGAACTCAGAACAGACAAGAACTCGTTTTAAATTGGACCTTTAGATGCTTAATTGTTACCAATGACCTGCCACAAAGACACTTTGCATGAAAAACACCAATGATGACACAATTTAAAATAGTATTTTAGCTCCAACAAGATGATTCCCACAGAGCTGTTAGATGAAACCAGGACAGGACCAGCTGAAGGATGAAGCATCTCTCAGCTCTTTCAGGTTTTGATGATATTTTTTCACTTGGTGTGAAAAATGATTTTCAGATAATGCTCATCTTCAGCAAATAGTTTTTATTTTTAGGTCTGAAGCTTCTTCTTATGTCCTCTGCTTGTTCACTTTCCTGATTCATTATGACAATCCTGCACAACAAGGGTCTGGTAGAAGGATTGGACAGAAAATATGTTTTTAAAAATTAGCCAAAGTCCAAAATTATACTTTTAATACTTTCGGGAAGCTTTAAGAACTGGGTCAGTTTAAAGTATTTCAAGAAAGTCTTGGTCCTTGGAAGCAATGTACCAGTATTACACATTTAAACTTAAAAGCTGCCCTTTTTTTCCAGATGAGAAGCCTGTGCAGATGATGACGAGTAGTATTTTCCATTATTTTCCCCAGGATATGCCCTCATCTGCATTCCATTGCATCTGCCGTGTCCCTGAAAGTTTCCTGTCAGGGGGACTCTGGAGCTTTGGGCTCAGCAAGAACACCAAGAGAGTCTTATTTACCTCAATAGCGAGCAGCCTCCTCTCCAAGTAGTCAATCAGTGGTTGATGCTGAGCGGTGGCAATGCAGGCCAAAGTAACCAGGACAACAAGCCCTCTCATTTTGGGTCAGCTCGGTCCCTTTCAGCTCCCTTCATAAAGTCCTGACTGGAGTTGAGGGAGGGTGAGCGCAGGAGCCAGCAGACTCCCAGAGGTGGGCTGGAATGTTTTACAGGGAGGAGCCAGCACCAAATGGAAGAACAAGACATTTCTTACTGGATTTCTGCTCAAAGCTTCTCCTGGTTGGTGGTTTGGTTGAAGCAGCATAAAAAAAAGATGCTTTTGAAAATAAATTGCAGGTTTGGCTGTAAGGTTGGCGGACGCTTCTTCTTTGTAAAACGCAGGATGCTGGTGTGAAACATGATCACAAGTTACGCAAGAGAAGGAAGAAATTAACTGGAATCAATGAGGCAGAGAGGGGGATAGCAGTGGGTGGGGGTTATCTTCTGCTTTGGTTCCTCGTCATTAAAGAAGATGTAACTTTAAATCAGAAAGCGGCCTCTGAACCAAGTTAACACAAAGCTTCTTTTTTGTTGCACAGTAAATTTTTTTAGTGGCATCTGGAACAGAAATGCTTGGATCAGATGTTTCAGAACGCCTCAGGGGCTGGAGGTCACAGGTGCTCACTTCAAGCTTGCATGTTTTTGTATTCATTCATTTCCTCCAGACTCCTTGGATCACTCTGATTTAATTCACAGTTCAAAAAGAAATGCAAATCTCTTGCAGTCTTTCTTTGCGGAAATTACGTTTTGGAACGGTTCAAGGATTTTTTTTAATTTTTGTCTGAACCTGTGAGAGGGTCCTCGCTGCAGCATGCAGAAAGGGGCGGGGACGGACCACTGTCAGTCCATACCCTTATTTGGAAGTGTT
>JARVLU010001354.1:30103427-30118812 GCA_031762415.1 Simpsonichthys santanae
TGTTTAAAAAGACGTTTTCGATCGCGGTTTTACTTCCGGTTTTACTTCCTGGTTCGGCACGGTTCGGCTCCGAGTTACGGCAGAATCGACCTACGAACGGTTCTTAGGTCCGGAACCCGTTCGTAGGTCGAGGATATATATATATATATATATATGTATGTATGTATGAAGTAGCTTAATGTGTATTAGTTAGAAAAATTAGAAAGTTATTAATTTTGTACTTGAAGATAATTATCATTTGAACTAACTGTTTGAAAAAAGGGGCAGATATAATAAGATTTTTTTCCTCTTTCTGCTGCCTTTCATTTTATATTTTGTATTCTTATCGTTAATGGGATTGTATTGTTTCTTTTTTTTTTTAAATTAACAAATTTTATAAATAAGTAAATAAATAAATAAATGAGAGCCCTATTATTAAATAGTTGTACAAAAATACAAATCCAGAGCTAAAGCTTTTGCCAAACTGCAACAAAACGCAAAAACGGGGGAAACTGCTGAAACTAAATTCCCACATTTGATTTGTTTCTCATCTGAGCCAGTGCAACTGTGTTCTAAAATAAAGCAAACAGATCTTTTGAAACCCCAGCTGTGGCACGAGAGATACACTTGGATAAATTATGAACTGGTTGGTTGCCTAAATCACACAGATTTACTAGCACTATGCTGTTTCTGGCTGTGAGTGTTTTTGAGCATGCTCACTGGTGTCATCATTCATCAGCACAGTGTCTGCCACCTGCAGCCCAAAACACTGGGAGGCACAGGGAGTCTTGTGCTTCCCGCTCTGATGTTTCTAATGGTTTGTCCTATGGTTTAAAAGAGTAAAATACTCCATGATTAGTTTTTTACTGTATCATTCATGGTTAAGCTACTACTTACTGTACATCATTGGAGAGGGAAACGTTTGGCCATTAAAAAAAACCACTCACCCACTTCAATTAGTTGTCATATCCACAAAAGAAAATGCCACTGTGCAACCTATAGGAGCCTTAATGTCATCAAGACATTTTAACAGGCAGTGAATGGCACAAGATCTGTTGGGTTTTAAAAGGTAGATAAATCTAGCAATCATCAGCATAACAGTGAAAAGAAAGACCATGTTTCCTCAGGATAAACCCCAAAGGGAGAACAGTGAAAACTGAAGGGGTCAAAGAATCATGCCGCAAGAAAGAAGCGCTAAAGCAGAGAATATATTACCAACATTAACACAAAAGCACCTGTCATTCAGATAAGAACAGAATCATTCTAATACTGCACCTGTAATCCTAACCCAGTGTTCTAACCGTGATATAAGGATTCTGTGGTCATCAGTATCAAAAGTAGCGGTAAGGTCCAGGAGAACAAGGATCACAAACTGGCCAGAGTCACTTGCTAAGAGAATATCGTTACAAACTCCTACCAAAGCTGTTTCAGTGCAGTGTATTTGTTTAAAATCAGACTGAACGATCTCAAAACTTCCATTCTCATTCAAAAACACATTTAGTTCAATAAAAACTATGTTCTCCAAGATTTTAGAAAGAAACTGAAGTTTTGAGATTGGTCGGAAAGTTGAACAAGCTGAAGGGTCAAGTCCATGTTTTTAATTAATGGATTTACATGTACTCCTGCATGTTTAAAATCATCAGGGGCTACACTTGTTGCAATACTACTATTTATAATAGCAAGAACAGAAGGTCCAATTGAAGGTAAAACTATTTAAAAAAAACAATGCAGGGATGGGGACAGCAAGGGAACCAGAGGGTTTCATATGACCAGCAACATCCTTTAAAAATGTGAAGTATTTTGACATTCACTAACAAGTTGCCCCTAAGTTGTCTGAAATATATGACTGCACAAAAGCAGGGCTGACGACAGAAGAACAAGAAGATGTTGTCATCATTGTATGCTTCCATACATGCATCTAACCCATCCCACATGGGATACATCCAGGTGAAGCAGTATGTATGTATGTGCCCAGTGAGCAGTTAGGGATTAGTGTCTTGCTCAAGGACACCATGAGATGTGGGCATGGTGGGGAGTTGAACCTGCGTCTTTCTGGTCCCAGGTCGGCTGCCCTACCTCTACACCATCTCGGCCTCGTGAGGCGCAGAACTATACAAAACCTTGTATACACACACAGGAGGCAGGTGTTTTCACATGCCTGGAGGGAGGAATGAATGAGTTGAGGGCAGGTAAGGTGATATAACCCTGAGAAGAGAAAAAAAATCTGTGGTAAGAAAACCTGATTTCAGACGAGGAGAAAAGACGTGCGTGAGCTCCCAGGTCAGAAATAAAAGGGCGGGGAAATGTCGAAAAGGTACGACAGTTGCATAATAGTGATGGGAGCGTTTTCTCTGATGCCTCATGTGGTGTAGCACCGTAGCGGTGAGGTCAGAGGGAGAAAGTAAAGCTAAATAATGTAAACAAGAAGTGGCATCTGCCAGAAAAATGCAGGCACCGTTCACAGAGGCCTCCAGGGTGTATTCTAACTAGCAGAAAACTGTACAGGCAGTTAGCTTCTGTCTCATTATTTTAAGAGGAGGATAAAGTGAGCTGGAGCAGGGCTGTTTTCATTTATATTACTGCAAAAATAAATAAATAAAAATAACAGCAATGAAACTGAGTAGTTAGTGAAATCAGACAGGCTAAAATAAGTTAACCTGTTGACCTCTGGGATGAGTAGTTGTTAGCACCTGTGAGCCTCACACACAGCAGGATGAACAAGAGTATGCCTACATTTCTTTTACCTGAATAAACAAATAGAACAAATGTATAAATGCACAAAAAAGATAGATATTTAAACCTTTATATGTGCCATGTAACACAGTTGTATATTTATAAATACCTATACAGGTAGTCCTCGGTTTACGGCGTCACCGGTTTACGAATTTCCGGACTTACGTTCGACCCCCGAATGGTATAAATGCGTCATTACGTTTTTACGCACGCACGCACGCACTTGGATGTTGTACATAGTGTTGTAAATAGTGTTTATAGTGTTTATATGTGTTTATAGAAGAATGTGTGGTGTAGCGTGTTCAGTCCCATGACGATAAATGGGTGTGCGGCGCAGCGTTAGCATACATTTACATGTATTTTTGCGGTTTACGGTCAAAATCCGGACTAAGGATCGCCACGTGCGATCAATTCCGGTTTACGTTCGGCCAGTAGGAACGGAACTCGAACGTAAACCGAGGACTGCCTGTAATTCATTGTACCTTGAAAAAAGTTTAATTATTTTCTTAAAAGTAACATTAGATCTACGCTCTTTGTTTTACAATAGGTCAGAGGAGTCGTGGCAACTTTGCCACAGTTATGTTTTCATTTGTTGCAGCCAAGTTAAAAACTGAATGTGTTGTAATTCTTTTCTGGATACAGCTTTTTTCTCCTTTGTGACTAAATTTGAGATAAGTGTGGATTAAGTCTCTCATTTGCAGCCTTGATTCATTCTTCAAACCATATTCTTACATATAAGGTTATAAATGTGTCCAAAATGAGCGAGTCCATTAACTCCAGGCGGGCTCCTGTTGGGAGGTTCTTGTTCTGCTCCTGCAGTGAAATCCTGCTGAGATGAATCATGCAGGCTCACGCAGGCCTGCACATCGATGCACATGTCAAGGGATGAACGTGCAAACTTTCACATGTGCACACTTGTGCCAACACATTCGGATGCCCACACACGCCCCCTTTCACACACACACACACAGACACACACCGTGCACATGCACACACACACACTCCAGAAAAAAAAAGGTCTCCTATTGACAAAAAAGGTCACAGAGTTCACAGCTATGTGATATATTGGACGAGAACACTATTAGCCTCATCAGGTCTCTTTCTTTGGCAGCAAAGATGAACCGGTAGTAACTTGAAGACTTATCCCCCACCGCACGCACACACATACACAGCACTAACCACTCCCAAAAAAAACAAGTCTTTTATAGTGTTGACCCTATAAAAGGGTCATTTCCTGAAGGTGCAGGAACCATAAAAGTAAAGAGGGAGAGCGCTAAAAGGACAGAGCAGCAGAAGCCGGACAGTCTTCCACTCACTGTTCAGTGTTTGCTGGAAGTCGGTGACTATGTGTGGTTTTTATAGATTTATTTATTCCATGGAGGTCTCAGTTTGACGATGACACCTGCTCTTCTTGTGTAGTTTGCTGGCATCGGTTTGAGGGAGAAGATGAACTTTGGATGCTGGGGCATAAGCAGTTTGTTTGGAAAGAACAAGAACAAGAAGAGTGTGCAGGACTAGAAACTGCACAACATACTGTCAACTTTATGGTCAATAAAATTTCAAAGGGACTCAAGTCTATTAATAAAAGGACAAAATTTCCCTTGCACCTCAGGAATCTCACTCTTTCAACCCTTCCTCCTCCATTCCCACGCTCCCCTGCACCGTTCCCTGCAGTTCCAATGCTCTCTTGACTTTTTGGAAATACTTAAGAATTTAAAGGCAATAGAAAAAGTACTGAGATGCTGAGGAGGCACGGCTACGAGAGAAGATTTCTTTTTCTTTCCTTCTTTTTCCTCTTGGTTTTGTGACACCGTCGAGCTCCTCGTTGCCTCTTTAAAGCAACTTAAAACAGCACGGTTGCATTACGAAGCTTATGCTCGGAGTCTGGAGGAGAACGGAGGGAAAGATGGGAGTGAGTCCGCAGGGAGCAGCGAGCAGCCCAGTCCTATCCTAAAGGGACAGAAATAATAGAAGGGTTTTATAGGTACAATTAAAAAGACCTGAAACAGATGTTACGTTTCACTAATAAAGAAAATAATTACTTCACACCAGTAATTAAGCACTTTGTAGTGAGAAGTGGGAGGAGGAGGGCTGTGAGAAGATAAAACGGAGATCATTGAAGGGATTATTGTTGATGGATGTGCTCCGGCCCTGTGTGGTCGTGTGTGAGGAGGTGCTGAGGATGAGTTTATGGAAGAGTCCATTAAATCTAAGAGGTGTTTAAGCAAACGAAATGCTGCGTGGGCATAATGCTGGATCCCAGGAGGGAGCCGCTGTGTCGGAAGGAAGCACAATTAACGGTGGATTATCTACTGATTATCCACATGAAAATTTAATTAGCCTCTTCTCTGTGGCAAACCAGAGCGTCTCCTTGCTGTATTTGCCACATTTCACGTCACCAGGCTTCATGTTATGTACACGGAACAAGAGCAGCTTGTAAAATAAACTATGATGTTGCTCGCTAATTCTTATGAATGCTGCGCCAAGAAAAACTCCTCTGGTTAGGCATAATGGGGTCACTGTGATTTTGTCTTTGGATAAAACAATTGGCTGAGTTCCTGACAAATTTGGGTCCCCTCTGGGATTTGTTTTCAGTACTTGAGAGGATTCTAATGGGTAAAACTTAAGAGAGAAGTGATTCACGGCTTTTGTTTATGTGCATGACATGGATATTTAAGAAGCGCAAGAAGTTTCTTTCAGTCAGCCGATATTTATAGTCATGTTTTAAAGAAAAAGCAAGCAAGTGATGCATTTGTACTATTGTGCTTTCTGCAGAGTCATAGGCTCCACCATAATGTTACATACAACACAAGAGAAACTACAAACAACTGGAGCTGTAAAGGGATGATTCACATTTTATTAAGTGGGATTTACTGCAAGGTTATAAACAAATATCATCTTACCTGTTGTAGGTAGCACTTTAAAGGACATTATTTTGGAAAAATGGTTTAATTCAGACTGGATTTACAAACCAAAATCTAGTCTGAGCAGAAGATTTAGCTGCAGAAACTGTAACGCTTTCAGCCTGGAGCCATTAACAGGAGTGTAATGTTTATGCAGAAAACAGTAATTAATGCAAAATTGGCAACAAACATGCTCCTTTCTTGTTCTGATTCCTTTAATTCTACATCATCAGTGGGAGTGGTGGCACAGTGGTTAGACGGTGGGTTTGTGATCGGAAGATCGCCGGTTCAAACCCCAGTACCGACAACACCTCATTCGCCCCGCTCTGGGACCCTGAGCAAGGCCCTTAACCCCCACCATCTGCTCCCTAACAGGTCTCTCTTGAAAATGAGTTCTCGTGGCTCAATGAGACTAACCTGGATAAATAAAGGTTAAATGAAAAATGAAAAAAAAAAAAAAATCATCATATGACTCTCTTTCCAATTACTTTCTTAACTAGAGAAATTGCATTTCCTGCTAAAAATACAGTGTGAATGCTTATTGCTGAAGAACTTGGTGAAAAACAGCTGAAATGTAGCTGAAATTGCAGAACAAGCCTAAGTTAGCTGAAGAAAGCAGAAAAAAACACGTTTGTCCAATTAGATTGAAAGAAGCAGAAATGAGCACTAAAAAGTGATTAGCTGAAAAAAGCTGGAATTAGCAACAACAACAAAATAGCTGAAAACAGCTAAAATTTCTGAAAGAAGCTTAAATTACCAGAAGGAAGTGTAGAGAGCAATTTTTTACTGAATTAGGCTGAAAAAAGTTGAAATGAGTGCAAAAAATGTGGCATTAGTCGAAAAAGCTAAAATTAGTGTAAAACAGCTAAATAGTAACTGAAACAGCAGAAAAAGCTGAAACTTGCATAAATATGCTGAAATGAGCATAATAAGCTGAATTAGTATAAATAAATTACAAGAAGCACAAAAATGTAGTTAGCGGAAATAATCTAAAAGGACCACAAAACAGCTGAAAAAACAGCTGAAATTAGCTGAAAGTAGCTGAAGATCTAATTTTACAACTGGCTCTTTGTGTTGGTCAGTTATGTCGACAACGCTGCTTCATCCCTTGAGTTTAGGCCATTTTACGCCATATCGAAGAGTTAAGTGGATCAAGACTTTTGCACTGTACAAAGCTTCTACCCTTAAATGAAACATCTGCTCCTTCTCATAACCAGCAACAAGCTTGTAAACTTCTTTAAATGTGACGGCTTGACTTTAACAATTCCCATTAGCGTTTCTGAACCAAGCGCCGTTTCCCTCGTTTCGTCCACTTAACTCAAAATAATGAGTCAGCTCCTGGGATGTAAAGGCCTTTTGCTCAATTTCAACGCCCTGTTACACGTCCACACAAACACGAAAGCAGCGTCGAATACCTTCTCCTAAAATACTCACCCTCCAAAGAGTTACAACAGAAACGTTTTAGTGGCTTTTACAGTAGAACGTCCGCCCAGCAAAACTGGACTTTAACATTTTTTTCAAATGCGATGAACAGATTTGTTTTGTCACATCAAGATATTGTTACAGCAAAACAAATTTTAACTCTTATTGTGAAAACACAGTGAAATGGATTTAGTTTCAAATGGACACAATCTCAGGACATCGTATGAAAAGTGTTTATCAGCTGTTGCAGTGTGAAGTAGCTGATGATACATCACAACTTCTGTTTAAGTGGCTTCTTGTTATAATTTGTAACAACAAAAAACACTTAATTTAAAGTAGTTAAACAGCAATATCATTTGAAGCAACATTCTCCTCAAAACCATCTTATTTTATGTCTATTAATTGTTTTATAACATTCTGCACAACTTTTACCATTTAAGTTTCAACAGAAGTTTTGTATAGGGTCAAGATTTATTTGAAGAATTAGCAAAATATGTAGATAGTGAATAAATAGTGAATTTGAGTTTTATTGCAGTCCACCTCAAGTAAATGATTTAGTTGTAACCTCAACAAACAGCATGCAGCAAAATAAATAAAACTAAATCGTTTTATTGAAATGACTGCAGGTGAACGCACACATCCAGATTTAATTTGCTCAGATGTTACCTAACACATCTCTCAACTTCACAATGCAATTTTATGCCTGTTAAACTGATAAACTCCACCCCCTTTTTGGGACAAATTTCACCCCCAAAATCT
Organism: Simpsonichthys santanae; assembly: GCA_031762415.1. Taxonomy (NCBI): domain Eukaryota; kingdom Metazoa; phylum Chordata; class Actinopteri; order Cyprinodontiformes; family Rivulidae; genus Simpsonichthys; species Simpsonichthys santanae. The sequence goes on from JARVLU010001354.1 coordinate 30,111,224, forward strand.
GTGGTTCTGTAAACTCTTAGAAGCACTGAAGCTTTGAATGAAACTCAAGTTCAAGTTGTGTTTTATTTGTCATGTGCAGGTTAACACAAGGTTGATGCTTAGGAAGAGAAGAACCGATTTGACTCACTAAAAACAAAGAACAAACAAACAAGAAATACTAAAGCACACAACAAGGTACAAAATAAAGTACCAAGAAGTGAAAAAGTTATTATAATATTAACAAGGTTCTAAAGAGAGGTAGTAAATAACAACATGGTACAAAGTAGAATATAACAATGCAGGTAGGATGCTTTTGTATGAATAGGTAATAATAAGCTAAAATGTGCATGAGATATATTATGCAGAACTAACAGGTTGTGTGAGAGGTTATTGCACAGGTAGTAACATTGAGATTGAATAATGATGGTAAAGCAGACACATAGATACTGTATCATAAATGATACAGACGCATAGTGCAGCAGCATTAAACATGTTAGCGGTCACAAGCTAATATAGTCATATTATATGTCACAGATGTGGCTTGGTGCAATGTTATTGCCAATTGTTCAGTGAAAAGTACTCAATGGAAATACATCAACTGATCACCTCATGTGTCAACCCAATTCAAGATGGCTGAAACACCTAATCAGTATTAGAAATGTCTAAAATTGACACGAGTCATTTGTACAGATGTTAAGCTAAAAGAAGCGTAGTAGCAGCTGAGAGTCACCCCCAACACGACGGGTGATATGCATTCCTTTAAATAAGGCTAGATTAATTGGGTTCATCCATCCATTATCTTTACCCGCTTCATCCTTTTCAGGTCGCATGGGGGTCACTGGTGCCATGTCTGGCCATCACTGTGCGAGAGGCGAGGGACACCCTGGACAGGTCGCAAGTCCATCACAGGGACACGCAGAGACGAACGAGACAACCGTGCTTTAAGTACATACAGACTTAGAGTTTGACTCGTGTTGATGAGTCCTGTGCACGGACACAGATGTGTTTTAAAGGGAAAGTCTGGTCATTATGTGAAGTTATGTAACAGTTAGCTATAGCTAGTCCGCTAGCAACCGTGACATCAGTGTTACAGCATGGAGTGTGAGGAAGAGCGCTTCGTCTTCGTCCAGGTTCGGCTAATGGCAATTTAAACAAAAGTCTGTCTTTTTATCGTTTTCTTTACTGAACTTATTATTATTATTATTATTATTATTTTGGCTGCTCCCTTCTTCAGGAGTCTTCAGGAGCGAACTATCGCACCAAGACTTGGCAATTATTTTTACACGGGATGCCCTGGATGCAGCCACAGACCACCGAGCTACCACAGCCCTCTGTGTGGAGCAGAGAGCTGCCATTTAGGGCGCCCGGGGGAGGAGATGGTGGGAGTTAAGTGTTTTGCTCAAGGGCCCAGAGTGGGGCAAATGAGGGTGGAGTGGGTGCTTCACCTTTCCCGCCACATTTTGATGTCGTTGGTACCGGGCGTTGAAACGGCGCTCTTCCGATCACAGGCCCACCTTCTATAACCACTGCGCCACTGCCCCCAGTTTTCTTTACTGAACAACATCTGTGTTACTATGTGAATAGTAATGGTCGGCTGATAAGTTCATAACTATAGTTAATGTTTTTAGTTTGTTTTAGACAAATTATTTTGTTTAAAGGGAACGACTCAAACGAACGTCGCTGCCTTGCCGTTGTGGTTCGGTTCCCAGACCCCTCCCAGCCTCGGGCGCCGGCCTGTCATGGCAGCCGTCTCCATGATCCTCCATCTGCCTGAGCTGACCCTAACTCTATGGGCTCCGCGGGAAAACCTCGGATGTTCTGTGTCTGCTGAACCTTCTTCTGGAGGGCAGTTGCTGCAGTCGTTATTATCATCATGCTGCTAACGGGTCCATGACCCTAACCGAGCCATGGTGCTAACAGGACCATGCTGCTGTAGATGTTTTTCACTGTTTCACTTTTTGGTTTTGTATTTTTGTTGCATGCTTTGGTATTTCTTGTTTTCTTTGTTGTTGTTGTTTTTATTTGACGAGTTGAGATGGTTCTTCTCGTCCTGAGCATTTCATTGCATCGTTGACCTTGTGTTGATCAGCATAGCCTCCTGACTACCAGGAAAAATAAATATTGTCCATGTTCAATGTTTTATTATTCATGAGGAAGAGAACGGCGTCAAAGCTCACCCTTTCATATTATCAGTGAACATTTCCTCTGTAGAGACCAATAGGAGTTCATTCTGTTGTGGGTGGGAGACGTTCAGGTTTACAGATGACAAATTTGAACTGGTAGTCTGGAGGACGTGACAAATAAACCAAACCTGAACCTGAGAATAAATGCAAACGTTATCAGAAGGTTCTGTGTGTGCAGTCGTGGGACGTCACACGTTGAATTCACTCGCGTGGGGTTTCAGCGGCGGCTGAAGCCCGTCGCATGAACAGCAGCGTCTTTAAAGGCAGATCATTTGAAACCCTCCGAGCGTCTCGTTCGGATGTGAGAAACGAAGCCTTCTGCGTGCCGAGCATGCGCTTAACGTGTGGATTCGCACAAACGCGAGCGTTCCCACCCGAGCACGCCTCATGCTGTCCAGCTGTCCGCCTCATCGCAGTTCACTGCTCCTTCCCGTCCTTCTGTCCAGCGAACGTTCTCACAATGCAAACACATGTAACACTAAAAACAATGAGTTTCGAGTGTGTTAGCTGAGGGCTGTTTGTGCACGTTGTGTGTTTATGTGCCTGTTTCTGTGTGTTCACTGAGCTAGAACGGGGAGCATTAGGAGGTGTCTTTTGTTGCTCCTGGGGGGCTACCGTGCTCAGTCCTAATAGGAGTCTTGTGCCTGCCGTTGTCCCAGGGGAGGCCTCTGAATGAGGGGGTCTGACTTCACACACACGCTTGCATACACACACACACACACACCCCTTTCCATCCTCCCTCCGAGCTCGGCCTCCCCCACCATCCTCTCCTGGTCCCTTGGGACCAGCTGAGAGACAAAGAGGGAGCAGGGCTGGGGTTGGATGGGATGTTTGAGGGGGTGCGTTGCTGTGGCCCCTGTCTTATTAGAAGGGTCGTGAACGTGTCACGATGATTAATATGCCGAGGTGCGTTGGGATACCCTAGAGTCACATTTATTCAACACCAAGGCTCCCAAACACACACACATTCACAACAAAATGGCACATTTGCATTTCCCATTAAGTGAAGAAATTATAGATATATATGCAAATGAAACTCGTATCTCGGTGTGTGCCCTTATGCCTTCTCCATTTGGACATTAACAAAAGCGTTTCCCTCCCTGGCCCATCCGAGCTGTGCGTTTTCACCTCACGGGCATATTGCTACCCACATTTCTATGCAACGACCTCAAAGTTTGAATAAACTTTATTACATTTTAATCCACAGATCACTGACAAGCAAACACATGGAGGTTGTGATTTTAAGATAAAATCATTTGTGATAAATCTGTTTCTATTTTTAGACAAACGTATGAATGCAACAGCAACAATCTATTTATTGTTCTCCACCACTGAAAGTGGGCGATCATGCAGTTGCCTCTCCCTTTGTGTTCATGTTTTAGTTTGTTAACAAAATATCTCGTGAACCAGTGGGTGGAGTTTTGCAAAACTCTCCGAAAGCACCGCAACCATCAGGTGCATGTCCACAAGTGAATCGGGAGCCAACCTGATTCAAGATGGCCGCCATAGCTAACTGACCGTAAAAAATAAAAAAAAAGGCTTTAACTCAGTGAATTGTACAAATACTGAGGGGAAATGTGGTGTGGTAGTAGCTGAAACTGATCCCTAACACAAACTCTGAGCTCTAGTCGATTGAGTGAAATCTGTTTTTGAAACTAAGCCATCAACCACTGTCTGTTAGCAAAATATCTTAAAAACCATAGGGTGGATTTCAATAAAACTTACATTTGCACAAAAACTAAACGTTGAATATACTTGTACAGCTACTACTGATTGACCTTTGGAGTCAACTTAATTCAAGATGGCATCCACATGTAAGTGACATATATTGTACATATATCGAGTTATAGTTTGATGTGGTAGTAGCTGAGAGTCATCCCCAACAGAGACTGCTAATAAATTGTTCACATTTTTGCAATAGTTCATTTTAAGCTTGGAGCAAAACAGTTATTACTTTTACGAATGCTTTTAGTTTTTTACTAAAAGCAAAAAAAAGAGGCAGGTGATAGTTATTGTCTCAAAGGTTTTATCTGTGATCATTTTAGCTATTCCGACCTGATCACTAATGCATCCGTTCAATTTTAAATCCAATTTATACTTGCTCCTTTAACATAATAAAGGGGAGGAAAGCATAGAAGTATTTAACACATGAGCTTGTTTTAATACCTTGTTCCTGAACGGAGAGCTTGTTGTGGTAAATTCTGCAAAGCTTGTTGCAAAAGTTGACGGAAGGACGAGGTTTGGCAACAAAACCAACTTCAAAACAACGAGCGCAAATGACAACGTGCTTATTTTTGGGGACAAAAATTAATATTAGCATCTGTTATTAAATCATCTACGTTGTTTTTCAGCTCGCTTTTTCAGCAACATTTCACTCATTCATTGTATTACTCACCCACCCACCCCTGCCATCTGTTTTCAACAGTGTAAGTGGCTCAGTTCTCGTCTACGCCTCAGTGACATTACAGCTAAAACCATTTAAATGGGGCTACGATTCGATGAAAACGAACAGATGGCACGATGAATAAACCCCTATATTCTATATGCCTCTGCTTTACATATGTGTATAGGAGGCTAACTATGGAGCACAGGTACCCAAGGAGCCCACCAGATGTTTGATAGGCCCACCTGCAGGCCTGCTGCATGTTGGCAGTAAAATTCATGTGCTGCATATGCTGTAATTATACCACTGGGAAATAAGGTGCTGTTATGATGAAGCATGCTGAACACGAGCGGGAATATCTAACAAACTTGTTTCCTTTGAGAAAAAAAAAAAGAGGCATAGCCACTGTCCTCTCATGTGGATTTGAGCAGAAAAAAGAGCAACTCGCGAGTTGTTGAGAGTTTATTCCGTTTGTTCTTCTCGAGTTCGGCTACGCAGAGAGGGTTTTGTTGATCCAGCAGGTGGTGCTGAATGCAAAAATCTAAATGTCATTTTTAAAAAACTTTCTACACTTGAATCAGAGCATTTAAACTCTGAGCTTTAAACTGGGCAAATTAGCCAGGAAATTAAGCTATAAAAAGCCTTGCAGTAAAAGTACTGGCTGTACTCCAACAATGTGCTCTGCTTGTCCCAAAAAAAAAAAAAAAAAAAAAAAGAGCGAGTTCAGGTAGAAGGATTAAATGTCCCCTCGCTTTTCTGGTCTTTACAAGCTAACCATGCTCATTTCGCCCAAGTGGAATGCTCCGCCAAGCCACGGGCTGTAATTAAGCTGCAGGCCTCGAGCTTGTGCATTTACAAGATCTATAAAGGCACAAACTGATTCCCCGTATCAATGCAGTCATTGTTGGACATGACGTAGCTCATGTGTTGTGCAGGTGTGTTTAATAACTGGGGTTACAACAAACAGGACCTGGTTTCTCGGGTTACCCCTGAACCATTTCACCTCCGAGGCCTTTGCAAAACTGTGGCCGTTCTTTAGGAAACCAACCGAACCGACGAAACCTGCTGTGCATCTGTCCCCAAAAGCAGTAAGCACAGCACAAGTACAGCCTAAAAACAAACTGCAGAGTCGTCCATCCCCGGTTTTTGTGCTGATGAGCAAACACAACGACGCCCACGTTAATCACCAGCCCAGTAGAAGATGAGAACATTGACATATTGTTCGTTCAGCGTGAGACCTTGTATAATTTACACTCGCTAATGACTGTGCTTGGAAACACAGGCTGAACGGCCACGTCTGTCCCGAGCTTGGCTCTTACTCAGTGTACCGCAGTGAATTCATATCCCTGAATGCATACCAGTAATTCAATTACAATACTCAAAACAAAAAAGAAAGAAAACACACACACACACACGCAGTGTTCTTTCCTGGTCAGTGGCGTTGGATAAACCGTTCACCATTGGCCGGAGAAGCTCCACCCTAATCAAAACAACAACAAACTGTGGCTGATTCAGCACCGTTGTGTCGCTCAGATCCCGAGCGATTCTGTACTAAAAAAAGGCGTGATGTGAAGAAAGACATATTACCATTGCCATAGGGTTGACCTTGACCTTCAAACTCAATCTGGCTGTTAGGGCCACCCTCCCCCAGCACCCCTGAGATGTAAAGGGGCTGACGGTTTTGACCCCTGATCCCATTTCTTAACTAGACCGAGGTGCCAAATAACCTTTTGACCCAGGAAGCATTTGCAGGTTGCCTGAGCAACCTCAGATTTAGCAGTGATTGACAGGTCCACGCTGTTTTTCTGCTTATTCCAATAGGATTTTTCATCTGTTTATGAGATAAACAACCAAGCCCACAATCATTTTTCCTTTTTTTTTGGGCCAAAATCTGATGTCAAATATAGCCGGAGAAAAAAACAGGCGGAATAAATATTCTATTGTACTCTGTCAGTGCATTCACATGCTGGACAGATACAGAATAAATTTCCCTTAATAAACGAACACTTTACATGGAAATGAATGTATGAATTCAACGGATGGATGTCATTAGATCAAATGGAGGTCTATGTAAATGAACCGTATGCAGATCTGACATGGGGTGCAAATCACATGAAATACCATGAGCCGTGGATCATGACAGGAATAAATCTGCCACATTTCAAGAGGCAGCTTGTGTCCTCTGACATAACTCTTAATCCACTCGCTAAATATATTTCTACCATAGAGGTGTCCCCAGGACAAAAAAACAAAAAAACCTGGAGTTGTTTTAATTTTTCTCGTTGTAACATAGTCCATTTCATTAAGGCTGACCCAGGGGAATCTGAGGTTACCATCTGGTCACGGGCCACCATTACTGATTCTTGTTTTAATATGCAAATTGATCTGTTTTAGAACCTTAAAGTAATCACAAATGTACCTGACTGCATAGACCAAATAAGAGGTCCGTGTGCTCAGATGATGTGCCACTGATTCTTGCAGATGGACATAAGCCGGCCAGTTTTATTAGACAAAAATAATGCTCAGGATCAGATCTGTTTTACAAGCTCATGCTGTAAAAGAAATGAGCACAGGTCATTTCTTTTTAGTTTGAATGTCAGTTTCTGTAAACTGCTGGTTCTAACATGACAAACCATAAAGAACAGGACTGATTTGGTCATTACATCATAGCACAAGATGTTTAAAAGGCCTTAAAAATCACTGGTAATGCAGTTTAAAACACCTATCTCTCACTGCTCCCCGGGCGCTGACAGCTGCCCACTGCTCCACCTGGGTTTTTCTCATTCATTCATTCAACCTTTATTTAGACAGGTTAAGAGCCTCGAGGACTCATTTACAAGAGAGACCTGGTTTCAACAAAGAACGATGACAACTGGTGTTGTAGTACTCAAGACCTTGCTTTTGCTTTTGCAATCTGCTTTTGACATCATCCAGTCAGATTTGTTCCGTCTCAAACTTGTCCTAAACGCTGATAAAACCAAAGGGATGCTTTTTTCAAACAGGAAGTCAGTCCCAGCAGTTCTTCCTCTGATTTTATCCTCAAA
>JARVLU010001354.1:30166182-30182738 GCA_031762415.1 Simpsonichthys santanae
TGTTTTCAGAAATATACATTTTAATTTAGTATCAGTTCATAAATAGAAAAGTTAACATTTTTACATCACAATAAGACAAATTCAGGTATCTATATTATTTTGGGGTGTAACTGGAACCGTGAGTACATACAATAATGTCGTTCCACCTCATGCACATGTGATGCAAATGACAATAAAGATATTTGCCCTTGAACTAAGAAAAGCTGTAATTATCACAGCAGCAGCTAAAATTGACAATATAGGAGCTGAAAGCTAAATGTAGCAGAACCATAGCTAAAAGCTGATTTTACCTTACTGCAGCTAAAAACTAAAATCAGCAAAACAATAGCTAAAAGTCAGCAAATAGCAAGTTTGCTGAAGTAGATTTCAAATCTATGTTGTTAAAAGAACAGAAGCAACCTTAATGTGTTCCTATGAAGACATAAAAAAAAGTTGCAAAATTATAAAGCTGCAAATAATATAGTCATAGCACTCTAACCCTAATTGAGGCAAACCATTTGATATATGAATGTTTAAAATAGCACAATGGAAGAAGTTCGTTTGGAAAAAAAAAACAGAAGGCTACAGAAGAAACTCTGAAAACATCAAAGCATATTATTGCATTAATGTATATTTAATACAATTCATGCAATGTTTCATTTCCTAGGTGGTTTATGAAATGTATTTGAGGTGACAAACAGACGACTGCCAATCTGCCACACACATTCTGAAAGGTGAGACCTCGTCGCTTCTGTTTAATCAAAGTTTCCTTCTGTCTGAGCTGTGAGTGTTTGTCGCAGGTTTGTTGGTGAGAATAAAAACTTGCTTTGTTCTCACAGCTTTACTGCATCGCTCTCCTCTGTGGTCATCTCTTACTCATATTTGGATTCTTAAAATCACTCAGTCATTTACTGGGATGGATGAATCTACCAAAATCGACGTGCCATCTGACTGTGCCAGTTTTCACTGGTGCCCAGCGCCGACTGCGCACGAAGAAAACTGTTGCAGCAGGGAGAAATAAAGAAACATCAATTCATCTTGTTAAAGTGAGCATAAGGATGTTGTGCAAGAGGAGAAACGGAGCATGAAATTATGCTGTAAAATAAAACTTGTTTTCAGAAATATACATTTTAATTTAGTATCAGTTCATAAATAGAAAAGTTAACATTTTTACATCACAATAAGACGAATTCAGGTATCTATATTCATTACTGCTTTATTAATGTGTTTTATAATTTTGTAAATGCAACACTTCAATCATTTATAAAAACAATTTATTGTTTAAAACCTAGAATTCCTCACAGGCATGCATATCACCCGCTGTGATTATTTTATTTATTTGAATCATGCCAGGGTTTTGGACTAAAATAATTTATGTTGAGAAATAAAGTTGTAGCTGTTTTGTTGAAAATAACATTCTGCTCAATGTTTCTGAAAGTGTCATTGGATTCATCTTGTGGTTCTTTAGATATTTTACCAACAGACAGACACAAATGATCACACGGGTGGAAACACGATTATAAAATGCTGTTCATACATTCAAGGAGGCGCCTTGTTTGCCAAAATAGTGCTTGCGTTAAATTTGTTTCAAAAGAATTTGGATTTTTAAACTTTAAATACATGTTTAAAAGTCACCTGTATGTAAGCACTATGACCATTATTAGAAGATACAAAGGTTGTTTTGACATATACGTATTTTAATTTAAAAAGTGAGATGTAACGCTAACACAAAATACATTTACCTTAAAAAAAATAAAAGCAGAATATTTGAATTTGCCAATAGTAAGGTTGCTTCCATATATTAATAGTGTTTTATAACAAATTTTTAAATGGTTAATAATGCTTTATGAAGTGTTAACAAGCCCATGAACAATCTGTTGACAAAACAATGTTAAATCCATTTATAAAGGGAATTTTATTGTGAAGTGTTAACAAGTGATGTAAGAAGAAGGTTTAATGTGATAACATTTTGGCCTTCAAAAAGCATCAGTCCTTATAATAGTTCTCACACAAAGTTAGACTCTTTCTTGGGTTCTAGTCAGGCGTCTCTTTGGTTAGTTGAACTAAACATGTGCGACTTATCATTTTTACATTTAGATTGAATTATAGTCATTACCTAAACCAGAATGAGGAGAAAATATAAAATAAACAAGGAATGTTTGGATAATAAAATAATAATAATAATTTGTATTTTGTAAATATCCTGATTCATGCTCAATACTCCAGGTAGAAAAGTTTAACAAAGTAAGTCAAATCATCTGGACGATAACAGCAATGCAGTATCACTCAGCCCTCTGTGAATAGCAAGTGGCCATCAGGACATTAATGATCAGTCGTTGGGCTGATGGTCCTCCGTCATCATGTGAACAGGTCGTTTTGGATGTCAACAACAAATTGGTTGATGAGAATGTGCCATTTATAAGATTGGGTTTAATGCAGCTTTTCAGACTGCCAAAATCTTTTGGATAAAAGATTAAACATTTCAACATTTTTATTGTTTTTAATATATTTTTAATCCGTCCAGAGGACCTGACTTACTTTGTTGCATTTTGTAAAATTATGCTGTTTTCTTATTTTACTGTTTGTGCTCATTCTTTGTTTTTGTTACTGATTTCACATTCCTATTTCCGAATAATTGCAAAATTATGCAAAACATTAAAACAAGTACTTGCATCACCAATACTGCTTGAGCAGTGTTTGCCTGTTTGTCACATTTGTTTTTTTGCCAACTGGCACAACAGTCATTTTTTTTCACAGTGTAACCACACTGATGCAGTGCTCATACAGCGAACTCTGCAGCCATTAAATGAGACAACTTGCTGTGGTTTCCTTGTTTCTAAATTCAGCTCAAGCCTGCATGAGTAGCATTTGTTCTGTGAGAACTCAGCTCAAACAGAAACCAGGGCACACCAGTGAGCCCGTATGGGACGAAAAGTCCCTTGCTAACAGGAAAAATACGAACTATGGCAGAAAAAAAATCACCACTGTCATGCTTTTTTCTTTGTCCCAGCTGAAGTGCCCTTGAGCCCAGCACGGCTACCCACTATCACTCTCAATATGTGTTTGTTTGACTTCAGCTGAGTTACAAGCAGAGGCTACATTTTTGTGTGTGCAAGGAGCATGCTGAGAACAGACTCATTAAATAAATTTTAATATAAAATTGGAACTGATGCAATTATAAATATGAATTTCAAAATTTCTTGTTAACAAAAGGCAAATAATGCAGCGTGCATTATATAAGATCAAGAATGTGGGCTTACTTTTCTGAACACAAATGCTACCTTTACACTAATTTGATTTTTCAGTATTGCATGAATTTAAAAATCAAAACAAACTAAGAAGAACTAAAACAATAATACAAATGTACTTAATGGCATCAGAAATGTTCATTTTCAGAAAATGGGCTGCCTGAAAAAGTAAATAAACCATGCACAAATAAAACAAACACTAGTCAGAAGCAGGGAGTTGTATTTAATTTTTAAAATACTGTATAATAGAATAAAATTAAACAATTTAGTTAAGTGGTTATCTAACAGTTAAAGGGAATAATTGTCCCAGTCGACCTATTAATTGTTTAGTTCCCCTAAATTTCAGAGCTTTAAATTATTCAATTTTTACTGTTTTGAACACAGAAGTATAGTTTAATCAACTTAAAGTTGATTAAATAATACAAAATTAAAACTGTGTTTGTCCTGAAATTCTGCCTGTGACCTATTCTTAAAAGGTTAAAACATTAAACATTTCATCCGATGTCATAATATTGTGGCCAAACACTTGCATGCTCAAATTAACAGCTGTTTGATGTTTATGCTGCATTTTGAGTCTTTTTATTTTAATTTACAGTCATTGTTTTATAAAACATATACTGTACTATTACACTTTTTATATAACTTTCAAGGCCAGATTGTGATTTTTATTATTATTATTTTACATACATGCAATCAGCCTCACAGTTGACTCATCATGGTTGGACTGTTCATCCTCTCACTTTACTTGTTTTTTTAAATGCACTGTTGGTGAGGAACAGCACGCATTTACAAGAAAAGAAAATACAGTACAGTACTGTACTGTAAACTGTTTTTAGTCACAGTGTGTGTAATATTCTACTGACACCTAGAGGGGTTTTGAACACGGTGCAAATGTTTGCTTCAACGCATGTAAATACTAAGCGGGGTCGTGGCAAGGGAAAGTTTTTTTTTTTTTTTTTTTTTTTTACGACCCATAAATGCATCACGTCTTACAAATTACACTATCATCTGAGCTGCCCGTAAACCGCCCACACGACCGAGAAGACTTCTGAGGCGTTCACAAGCCAATTTTAAACTCGTAACTTCTTTTCGATTGCTAAAGCCTTTAAGAAAAGCATTTTTTTTAATCCAACACCAACAAAAATCGAACTAATCACGGAGTTTTCTCAAACTGTGATTGTTCTATAAGGAACAATTAAAAAAATGCAATGATTATTTTGGGTAAAGACTCTACTACAATAAATGTGCGCTGTTGGCTTGTTGTAAACGTCGCGAGCGGTTACCATGGTGAAAAGTTGTTCTTCGTCTCATTTTCGACGGTACATGAAGGCAACACTGCTTTACTTTTTACTGAGCTAGCGGAGAAATTTCTCTCAACGATTGCGGTTTGAGGCTCAGTTTTACTTTAATAGTTGTCGAGTTTGGTGGCGGCTAAGACTAGAAAAGCTTAGATATTAATAACTTGTTGTTGTTATTTTTTTAGTAAAAGTTGTCAACGTAAAGACAAAACTTCCAGCTTGAGTCCGGGAGGATGCGAGGATCCTAAATTGCTGGATGTTGCTGAGGCACGATGCTAGCAAGCTAACTAGCGGCACAGCGGTAAGAGAAAAAGCAGTGACTTTATACAGTATATATATTTTTTACATGTTTTATTGTCTTACTGTCTTGTTCATGTGTAGCTTTTGTACTTCTAGTAAACAGAATAGAGTTGAAAACAGGGCGTCAACGTTTTTAAGGAGGAGTTTTCTTTAAAAGGGAGCCAGAGAGTGAACTTTTGGAAACTCTTCAAAGCTGAGGCCCGAGCAGCAGAATCAGACCGTCACTCTTACATGTTGGTTAACAAAACCTTCATGTTTTCTCTGATTTTTTTTTTTTTTTTATTTATTATCCATGTGGATCAAGTCTTGTTGTTTCAGGCTTGCAATGAGTGTTTATGTGCAGATATGAGATAAAAAATAATCTTGCACCTATGATGGATAAGACAAAACGTGCAGGAAAACTTATTTACATGAAGCTTATGATACATGATCTTGTGTAATACATTAGTATATGTACACTGTTCTTAACGATGGTATTTCCGATGAACTCTTTATGTTTTAATCATTGGTTAAACACACTACAACTTAAAATTTATCAATTTAAATTAGAGCATAAAGTTGTGAACACTTTACATGTGTCTTATAAACAGTACTGTCTTTACTGTTCTTTACTATTTCTTTACATCCAATTTATCTGTGGAGAAGGGAAGTTCAAAATATCCTCATTACCACTGAAGTTTCCTGACAGCACAGAGAAGTTATAAACTTACATCCTCTTTGTTAAAAAAAAAACAGCTCAGTGAAAAATACCTTAGATAATGTAACTCAAAGTTTAAAACCGAAATTTCAAAGAAGCTTTTTAAAAATGATTCAAATTTAAAACCTTTAAAAAAAATAAATAAATAAAAAGCATGCTCCCAGTTGTGACAGACAGTAAAGAAGGAAATCATTTTCAAATGCATGTTTTCTTTTACTTGTATTCTCAGTGTAAACTACAAACAAGAAATTTAAACCAAATATAATATTACAGTATACCATAATATCCAGAATTTAGTTTGCAATTTTAAAAAAGTTGTATTTATTTATTTATTTTCTAAATTGTAAAGTTGTTTTGTTGCAGGAATCTCATTAGTTGGGCTGTGATTTCTGTGCATTGAGATTTCTCTGCAGCCTACACATTCCTGAGCACTGACCTGGGGGGCAAGCCTCTTAACCCCCGCAACTTCATCATCAGTAAAAGCTCATGCTGAGCAGCCCAGCTCTGTTTAAACTCGCGTAACTGGGGATCTCCCAGTTCCCACAGTATGTCAGCGATGCCAGACTATTTTCTGAAAAAAAAAAAAAAAAGTTTTGTTCTTTTAATGTCTCGCTCAGCATGAAGATTATTCACAAAGCTGAATCAAGAGATTGAAACAGTTTGAAAAATAAAATGTACTCTTGCTGAATTATTAGACGTGCAATAACTCAAGATAGCATTTTGTCTTAATTGTGAAGATTATCATTTACATATCAAGACTTCTTCAATACAGCATATTAGTAATTACTGTAGTTTGCTTTGGGACATGGACTTTCTTGTGATTTACATAAAAATCAGTGCTGCATAGACAAAAGGGACCATTTTCATGGTGGGTTGCACGTAGGAATGGTCTTTGCTGAGGTATGCTCTTTGTTAACTGTTTAAACTAAGTAAGATGAAGTACAAACACTGCACTGATTATGAACCCTGATCCACCCATGTATTCACCAGTAACTGCGTTTGGACTGAGTCAAATCAGGCTACTTACTTACTTTTCATGTTCTTAACTGAACCAATCCTTAGAAGCTTACAAGCAGCTCTGCTGTGAACTAGGTGCAAGATGACTGGTAATGTCTTTGTTGTGCTGAAATCTGATCTCTCACAAAATCTGATTATTTCTGGACAAATTTAACAAACCAATTCTTACCTTCCATAAAGGTTTAGGTGGGGTTCGTTCAGTTGCGTGACCTTGTGAATTTATGTTTTCATTGTACATGAATAGACATTTGGATATGATGAGTATCTCAAATGGAAGTGCCTTAAAATTGAAAGCGTTTGCAAATCAGATAAACAAGAAAATGTAGTTTTGTTACGAGTTCAGTTTGTTTCTGTTGACTGATTACAAAAACAACTAGAAAAAAATTAATAAGTACTTGATTGGGAATTTCCATCCATTTTCTTTACCTGCTGCATTGAGGGTCACATGGGAGCTGGTAAATGTTAAGTTTAGATCCATTAAAGGGCAGTGTGACGTCTCAGTACTAAATATTAAACTTTCTAATTTGTCATCTAAATCTGTGATTCCCAATGTTGTGATACAGAGCTAATCAGGGTCCCCATAAACCACATTATGAATGCACATTTTCACCTACTATGTTGATAAGTTCTCATAAATTGATTTAAAAGATTATGATAGTCATAAGACTATTTGTGCTGTCATGAAATCGTTTATATTGACGTTTTAGCAGTGATTATAGTTGTACCAACAACAGATGGTGTCCCATGTTTTATGAATAAGAAGCTAAAAGGTTTGGGGATCACTGTTTTAAATAAAGACAAAATATATTAAGATAAATATGATGTTGAATCTGAATATGTGACTTCTGCTTCTAATGCTGCTGAAAACTGTCATATGGTGTTCAAAGTAAGCTCTGGTTCTCATTCAAACTCACCGCTAACTTGTTGCTGTCTGTGTGAAGAAACTCAGATGAAGTAGTTTACAAAGTAATAATGTAATTACTGGTATTGGTGTTTTATATACAGTCTGAGTTGTATGTTTACTTTAGTGCCACCAGACACTAAACAAACAAACAAAAAAAAAATCATTGTTTTTATTTTACTACAATTTAAAAGTAAATAAAATAAACTTTTAGTGGAAATGTCTTTGTTAGTGCAGTAGTGTTTGTGATCTCTCAAGACCATTTCAGTCATCACAAGGAATTTTGAGCTTTTTCTCAGCTCAAAACCCCAAACGTAAAAAATAAAAAAGTTTTTCGCTATTTCATTTGTTTTTATTCCTTTGATGTTGTAAGCGTCATTGTAGCCAAGTCTTTTAACATTTTCAAAAGATTAATTTTGTTGTTTAATGGGCGCTCCCCTGTCAGTTGTTGACTTTACATGTTCTTAAAAAAGGCCTTGAGTATTTACTGTACAGTACAGTACTTTGTTTTTCCAGCTGCCGTGTTGCTGCTCTCGTGTCTTGAGAGATTTTTTTTTGTTTATATAAACTTGTTTTTGACTTCCAGTAACTAGTTACCACACCACTGGATGTACAGCACCGTGGTTGAAGATGTTTAACTTGTCTTTATGTTAAGCATGGTGGAATTAATTTTGACGTTAGATAGAAATATGTGATGGACTTGCGACCTGTCCAGCGTGTCCCCAGCCTCTCGCACAGTGACTCAAAAAGTAAGAAGCGAGCAAAGATAATGGATGGATTAGATATAAATAGTACTGTATAGGTGTTTGATTTTTGCCTTGACTCTGTCAGCTGCTTTTTCCTTGTGTTGCAATAACGTTTTTAAAAACAGAATTTACCAGAAGAGGTTATTACTCATTTAAACGGTACTTCCCTTATACAGTATCTAATTTATCATCAGAGACTTTATGCAACATGTTAATACACAGAGCTGCTTCTTCTTTTGTCTTTACCTTCTCTGCTCCTTTTTACGTTTTAAATTCAGATGACCTAGTACCGGTAGATAAGTCTTGTTCAACCTTTCCTTTTGCTTTAAATAAAGCATAAATACTTGTGAATTTGTGGCACAGCATGGTACATCTTTGAAAAACCTCATACAAAGCTGTTGTTGGGTCAGTTTCTACAACTCAGTCTTTAATAAAATAGTCTCTGATTTTAAAGAGAAATTATGTTTCTGTTCTTTTCAAGCTATTTGTATATCTAAAAAAAAAAGACATGAATGAAAACATGCATTTGCTTGCAGAGTAAATTTTACTTTGTTATTGGCAATTATGAAAACATTTAGTTCTACTATCAGTTGTCACTGAATAGAATGAATAAGATGCAGCAAAAATAAGCTAACAGTTTTTGATGACCACTATATATGGTATATATTTATATCAAACTTAAATCTTCTACATTTTTCCCATATGAAAAGTGCCACTTGACTAAAATCTTCTGCTTGGAAATGAACTCACTTCAGCCTCTGAAGAGTTGGCAAGCCAGAAGGAGGCCATAATGTTCGTCATGGCTGGTATCTGTGAAATGTGTCCAGTTGTGCACCCTCTGTGAACTCTAAATGTAGACATTACTGAACCAAAACTTTACAGCCATTGTCAGAGGAGCCGCTGCCATGTCATTTGAGATGTGATCCTTGAGTGTCTGGGAATTGCTGGACCTTTTTCTGAGCCTGATCCCCAACATTCCTGGAAAGCCCAAACGAATATCTACATTCAGAACGTATTTAAGCCACGCAATTGCAGAGCAGGTGCTACGAGTCTCCTTAAACTGTGCGGACTATCCCACTGCACATATGCTCCCCCTTATTTAAGGAGGGGGAGGCTAAATGACAGGCTACAAAACAGCCTATGTACTCGTATCTTGAAAAGGGGTTGACAAGTAGGAACATTTAGGGGCTGCAGGAAAATCTGCTGAGAGTTCAAATATTCAAGTACAGTATATACCAGTACTGTACTTTAATTTTAAACAACCAGGAGATGGCAGTATACAGTACTTAGATTTTTTTAAATTTTATACTATTTGATCATTATAGTAGTAATGTGATTATTCTTAGAAAATGGTTCTCCAAAACTGAGATTATTTATTTTAAAGATTATTGGTTAAAAGATCGTGCTTGGCTTCATTTGTGCTCAAACTCTCGCAGTGAGCTAGCAGCAGCAAAGTCAACATATTGTATGGTATTTTTACAAACCGTTTTGCCAGTTTAACATTCTGAGGATCAGTCATTTGACTCGGTAGTTTCTGATTCTTTTCAGCTTGATGTGTTAATCATCCTTTAGCTTTATTGGAGCGGTAGTGCCTCTGATACCAGACGCAGTTTGGGTCAAGTAGCCACTCATGCATTAGTAGGCTGATAAGAGGTTAATGGCAGGTGTAATAATTCCTCAGTGTCTTCAGTCATTGTTGTTGACACAGTTTCAAACTCCGTCAGAAGAGCTGAGTTATACGACACCGGTGTAAATTGTTCAGCCCTCTGAGTACGCAGCCACTCCTCTCCACACTGGGTGAGTCTTTTATTCCTGTCCAGACTCCACTCAGTTCACGTTTTTCTTCTGTTCAAGCTGGGATTTTGTAGAGAAAGCCGTCATCTCTTGGATTTTAGCCGTTTTTCCTAATTATCTTTTAAAAAGTAAGTACGAGTCAAAGGCTGTTTAGCTGGCAGTTGTTATTGCACTTTTTAGATTAGTTTAATTAACATGAAAAATCTTGATTTTTTTTAAATGCTATTTAAAGTTTTATATATTATCTAACTGATATTGTATAGTTAGAAGTAACATTCATACATATCATATACAGTATATGTATTGTAAATATGGTAAACCAAAATCAGCCTAATTTATTTGATTGCTATAGCAGGCATGAACAAAACATTAAAAAATAAAAAGAAACCACATTGAAAAAGGCTAATTGTTTACATAATTTAATAGATGAAGACTGCAGTCGTTCACAACTGTGGACTTTGTTCTGTGGTACTGTATGTTAAGTGTATCTGAATTTAATTTCACATAACAAGCCTTATAACTTTGTTGTCTAGGAACATATGCTGGTTATTCTTTAAAATATTCATTGAAGTAAAACATATGTGTTCAGTAACCAATACCAAAAGTTTGCTTTAGTTAGATATATTTTTAATTTTCACGTTTAAAACAGATCAGCAGTGTGATCTTCAGGCTGTAAATGCTGCAAGTAGCTTTTCTGAACATTAAGATTATTTCCTTGTATGGGACTGTGTTGATGGATTGATCAGTACTATCATAGTTTTTGCACCAGTGTGTTTGTAGATGGAAGCGTTTTGGAGCTTTCATCAAATATATTTTTTTACTTTTCATACACATCTCTGCTTACTTTATTGACGATGTTGAATAATCTTGTTGTTTTCACCAACAGAGTAATCTCAGCTAAATTCTGCAAAGGCAGCTACAACTTATTTGTGATTTTATTTCAGTCAGAGTTATGTGAGCTTTGTGGAGGCATGTCCTGGATGATAAAGTGACAGATTTTATTAATCCCTGTGTGTTCCTGAGTGTCACGCTGTGCTTGGACCAACAACCTAGTTGCTCACAATTTGACCTCATATTGTCATCCCTGTGGACACAACAGGGAAGCTTTCTAGTGTTAGCTGAAGTCACCCCCTGAGTGGTGGAACGCAATCACCTCCACATTCCTGTAGTCACAGAGTTACTAATTAACCCAGGTGTTTTTTTCTTACTGGGTACTTGAGATCAGGTGGATATATATGTCCAGTGCCAACATTTATTACAAAGAATGACTTAACAAACATGCAGTCACAGGAAACACCCCAGACAGAACAGCCTGTGCGTGTACTCAGACTATGACTGCACCTGTGTGAGGTCAAAAGGCACGTCACACCTGAATCACTGCAGCGACAGGTCACCACATTAAGCAATGACAGTTGTTCGGAAAGCTGTGTTAACGTTGTTTGCCTTTAAATTTACATTTCTGTTGTTTTACTGTTACGTTTGATGCCCAGCTGCATGTCATGTTGTGTTTTATAATACAACTTTTAATCACCTTTTTTTTATATTTTTTATTTCTTTTTTTGTTGTTGTTGTCAGGATTCATTTAGGCGTGGTCATTTAAAGCAGCAATGTTTAACAAAAGTGTGTATTTTACAGTTTTCAAAAAAACTTTATGTTAAACTTTGTGAAATGTGATAACTTGTCGGGGTTTATTTTATATTTATCTTATTAAAACATACTTTTCTTCAAATTTGAGCTTGAAAAAAGTTTATTTTTAATTGTGCCTTGATTTTTCACAGGACATGGTGTGTGTGGCTTTACATCACATTTGCCTCAGTTGATGATCAGTAACAGGAAGTCACTTTTCTGACATGGAAGGCACTGGAGAGATCAGTGACACCGACAGTGGCGTCATCCTTCATTCAGGTAAAGTATATTTCTGTTTATCGTGTGTTCAAAGTGTTGTTGTTTTTTTGGTGCAACTTATATGTTACATGTTACATGAAGGGACAGCTGTTTTTTGGGATGTAACCCTTTTCTTTTTGTGGTAAGACTTGACAAAATACTCTTAGCTTATACTGCGTTACAGCAGAAGAACGTAAAGCAGTACGAAAATATAAAATAAAAAAAACCCTGTGGAACTGCTCTAACACAGAAACTGAATTTAGGCTAAAAGAATTTCACAACTTTAAGCAAGTTGGTAAATTGCAAATTGTATCTGTAATTACTAAAAACTAGGCTAATCTGTAATCTATAATAATCACACAATAATTTAGACTAAGACATAAACATTTCTTAGACTAAATTATAAATATTAAACATTTTTTAAACAATAAACAGTAGAACTCACAGCACACACAGAATAACCCCACAAAGATGACTTTATTTAAAATTAAAGCCTACATTTGATCATATTTATCTTTAAAATTATAAATAAACTGTACTTATATAGCATATTTCTATCTTATTAAGTTACTCAACGTGCTTTACAGTACAATCTGTTCGCTCATTTATCCATTCATACAGCACTCTACTAGAACTTTACAAAGACTAATCAATGACACCCAGGGACACTTCAGCATGTGACTGCTGGTGGAATCAAACCCTCAACTGTTACGGTGGAAGACAACTGCTCTAACCACTCAACCACAGCCGCCCCACGTTTGATCATATTTATCTTTTAGGCAAAATAAAGTTATTGTCCACTAACCTTTGTACAAACAATGCTGGATGCACAAAGGTCTACCTTTACAGTAAAAAAAAGAGATGTATTTAATTATAGTTTTTCTCGTTTTGACACTTTTGGAGTCACATAAAAGAAGTGTTTTTATGAAGCTGTCTAACAAACGCCTTAGAACATCTTCCATTCAGGTGAGAACAGTGTGATGTGATGCTGATAAGTCTCTTAATATTTAGTTCAATGGTGTTCTTTCAGGGTGATTAAGAAACCTAAGGTATTACACAGACACAATTAACTTTATGCACAACACATCTTTTAAATGAGTAATTCCAGCCGGGTAAAATTGAATGCAAATGATGTGCTTTGTCAAAGAAAACAAGTTGTTTTGTGCAAACAGGAGACAGGGATACATTATGACTGAGCAACATGAAGGATGAGATCCAAAATGGGTGTGCACATCATCTCTTTAAAAAAATTGTGATTGATTTAAAAAAAAATCTTTAAACTTAAACTTTACCAGACAGATATATAATGTACTCAGTCATCATCTTTATTGAAAGCCAGTGCTCACATTACGCAGGATGCACCAGCACTTTGGGTTAGAGTTTTAGTTGTGTGATGTCAGCAGCAACTAATGAAGCCTCTGGCAGAAATTAGGAACTGGCTGTCTGATATACATAGTTCTAGTTAATTGCAAACCACTGTATTTGCTCTTTGTGAAACTTTTAGTCCTGAGATTCAGTCCTCATGGACTCAAATGACATTACTGCAGGCTGTTTCTGTCAAACTTGACATTTGCCTCTCTGGAAAAACAACTTTATTTACTTTTCTAGAAAAAAAAAGGTGGGTTTGTGTGATTAAAAATGTTATCTTTTTTCATTAATTAAATTCAGAATTTAACTTCAAAATGTTTTTATGCTTTAGAAAATTAATTTTCTAAACTTTTTCTGCTTCTGCTTCAAGAAAGTGACCATTTACTGTCTGTAATTGTTCTATTGCTGCAGCAGTTTTAGTTAAAATCTGTTAGGTTAGATACATTTATTGAACACTTTTTTATTTAGTTTTTAAATTAATTGTTTCAGACATGTGACTCATTTTAGAATGTTGTGGTGCTATATAAAGGAAACGAACTGAAAAGAGAAGTCAATATTTAATCTTAATAAATCTTTTCTGTTCATTTATTTCCCATTTGCAAAGGTTTAAGAGCCACAATCTATCTATAGTTTGCCGTCACAAAAATATATAAATTAGTTAATTAAATAGCATTCACAGTAAGCACCTTGTACTGCAAGTCAACCCACAATTTTAGTTTTCATCCGTTTTTGTCATTTAGATTAGGCATTGTCCCACATTTTCTCTTTGCTCAGTGCTGTGTGCTGATTTTGTGACATTCCTCGTATTTGAGCCACGTGGTTTTTGCTCCATACAATGAACCGTGTCAGTCTGCAATGAAAAGGAGAGGATTGTGGCTGAAAATTGAGGGCTTCTTTAGCCCATTGTTGTGCTGTCACTATTTCCTTCCTGTCGTACCTCTGATGTTTGTCAGTACCTGCAGGGATTCTTTAAGTAATCTCTCAAGGTATTTGGCGTTAAATGCATTTTGCCTGCTGCCACTCCCATTGTCATCAGTCACCAAGGCTACAGCCAGCGCCAGTCGAGCACTCGCGTTGTTTAGAGTTACAGAGATCCCGATACTGATTTTGCAGTTTCGATGTCGCTAATGAACACTCAGATAAAGACAAAGGATCCTTTCTTTGGTTCAGAATACCAGTGTGGTTTTAAATCATTTCTTGTCAAAACAGCCACCGGCAGCAGTGGCCACTGGAAATTCTTCTACATTTTATTATACAGATGACGGTCTAGATGACAATACAAATGATCTGAAATTAAAATGTTTAAGTAAAGTAATTAAATAAAAACAAACAATCATTGTGTAGTATTTAGAGTTTTTTTTTGTTTTCATTGTCATTAATAATTGATCCATCTCATTTTACAACTGACTTGGATTCATGAATAGGCCAGTTTCACTTCCTTAACACAAACTCTTTTTTTAGGCACCCAAATATTTTTCAAAAATATTCAGCTGACTTTGTTCTCAAATTCTTGTACACAAAGTGTGTAAACAGGTATTCAATCTGCTCATTGACTTGTCACTAATGCAATGCAGTTTAACTGCATCAAAAAGGACACTTGAAATGACATTTATGTGACAGAGTGTCAACAAAAACCGAACAAAGACAGGGATTGTTGCTGGTTCCTGTTCAGACTGAGTAAAACTTATTAACCCTGTCTGCTGTTTTAACTTGCCAAGCTAAAACATTAAAAAAAATAAACATATTAAAACTACTTATCCTAACTTCCTATTAATTTTTTCAAATACAGTATTGTGTTTTCATTTGATCCTTTTGGCCTTTATTAGCATTAGCAATAACATAAAAAATAACTTTGTTAGGCATTCGACCGTGTATAAATATTTATTTTCTTTCTATTGTTGTATGATGCAGGCTCCGACAGCCCAACCACTCATACGAAGGATGTGACAACGCACACACGGGCCATGAAGATTAAACACCAGGCCCTCCAAGACCAGCTGGAGAAGTGTTTACTGGAGCTGAAGAAGCTCTGCATCCGAGAGGCTGTAAGTAAAGCTGTCAGATAATCATTAGAATCAGAATCAGAATAAGCTTTGTAATCACTGCACCGAAGTACAGTGAGATTATGTTTGTACAGTCGTCCGAAAGATGGGCGGAGTGCACGTTGCTGCTGCTCCAAAGAGTGCGGCCCTTATTCTTTAGATGGAAAAAGGGGAAAGACCATGAGGAAAGGATAGTGGTATTACAAAAAATATGTTTTCACACCATGTCCTTGTCAGGATCTGATTCAAGACGTCAAAAAACTCTACCAGCAAGCACATTTACAGGCACATTACATACGGTATGCATTTGATGGCAAGATGGTGAGATTTGTCCATGAAGCGCTTCCAGATAGCACCATAGTCCTGATAAGATGTTGGTGTCAGTCGGTACAGCTCTTCAAAACCCTTATTAGAAAATATAAAAGTTGCATGGAAAGCAGGACAGAGAAATTACATAATTATAAAGATTTGTGTTCTAAAGGGTATATTGCCTGCAACCTTTCATACCAGATTTAGACTAAGATGTTGAGAAATGACAGAGTTGTAGCCATTTTGGTCCAACGTTGGAAGTAATACTGTGCATGATATCACACAATATTGTGGGATCTCACATCCAGTGTGTGTAGTGAATGATGTTCAGCTACTGATATATCAAATTTTAACTCAGTACTTGTAAATTTAACCAATTGATAGTCATTGTACAGTAATGTCTTTTTTTAAGGTCAGGTTGATTCTGAAAGCTAATCAGTTATAGATTTGGATCCAATGATGACTTTCTGAGAAGTTCCAATAAAATTTGTCCTCTGGTTCAATTTAAGATACCCGAACCCACGCGCACAGCTCAAAACGTTGTACTTTCAGTGGCGAGCGATAAAAAGGGTGTGATGGAGCCAGCTGTTGTGCTGTACCGTCAGCATGTTTTATGATTCAGCTCCTTCTTAGAGAGGATTAAACTGGTGGGAGCAGTTTTGTTCACAGTTCTGATGACGCATTTCACTGCAGGTTAACCAAAGCTGTTTTCACACAGAGATGTTCCACAGGGGCAGTAAAGGCAAACAAAAATATCATTTCAATATTTTATTTCTTACCACAGAAATATTTTTTAACATGAAGGAAAGGTGACAGGATGTTTTTAAATCTACATTTGCTGACTGCTATTATTCATATCCTATTCTTTTGCTTTCCACACGTGATTTTCCACACACTTCAACACTTGCTCCTCTCAAGGGCGGACGTCTCCTCTCGGTCTCCGCTTTGCTTTTTGCTTTGTCTTGTCTGTGAA
>JARVLU010001354.1:30211118-30221531 GCA_031762415.1 Simpsonichthys santanae
GCTGTTTCTGCTGTCAAGCTACTGCCTCTTACCGTCAGACAGGAAGTACAACCGGAACTTGGCTTTTCAAAGTAAAAATTTTCAATTTTTTTATTTTTTTTTAATGAGCGTAAGTCCGAGTTGCCGTAAGTCGGGGGCGCCGTAACTCGAGGACTACCTGTATATATAAACTACTTGCACTACTATTCCTACTTCACAATTTTTCACTTATCGCGGAGCTTCAGGGTACGGATCCCCTGTGATAAATGAGGGACAACTGTAAATAAATAAGCTGTACATCCAGTTTCTTCTGGAAGTGTTGATAAGCAGGTTGATGGTTGGTTGGACTACTATCAATTTATTTTTGTGAGTAAAACCCATGAGAGCAGCCTGAGTTAAGTTTTGACTGTAATAAGTTGGTGTCGTCAGTAACCTTTGTTTATGATTGGCTAATATTTTTCAGAGCCTTTTGGTTTATGTGTGATGCTGACAGTTTTTTCAATTGATAACATGTTTTATTTTGTTTGTCCTCAGGATTGGCAGCCACCTTTTGCATGTGATGTTGACAGACTGAAGTTCACACCACGAATACAAAGACTTAATGAGTTGGAGGTATCTTCATTGATTCTGTCGTGTATAGAATTACAACAGTTATTAAGTTAAAGTTACAATTTACGGTATTTCACAGATTCTGTGTACCTTCGTTTAATGTAAATTTTAAACCAGCGTGCAGCTTCAGAATGTCTAAAACTCCCGTGCAGAGCATATTTTTGTCCTTAAGAAAGAAAGAAGAAACAATGTTCTCATAAATAAAATAGTAAATTCAACAAGATTCTCTTAAATTCTTTGTTTAGAGTAATTCTAGAAAAACTATGCTCATTACTGTAAGTTGTCTTTGTTTTGTTTTCAGGCTCAAACTAGAGTTAAACTCAACTTCCTGGATCAAATTGCTAAATTTTGGGAGCTTCAAGGATCCACCCTGAAAATTCCTCATGTTGAAAGAAAGATTTTAGATCTGTACCAACTGAATAAGGTTTGCAAATTTGAGCATATTTATTACACATCTGCAGGCATGCCATTTAACATAATAGCATTAATTTGTTGTTGTTTTCTTCATATATATATATGTGTATGTATGTATGTATGTATGTATGTATGTATGTATTGTATATGTTTTGTTAAGTTGGTGAATGAAGAGGGAGGCTTTGATGCCGTCTGCAGAGAGCGGCGCTGGACTAAGATATCGGTCAAGATGGGATTTGCTCCTGGAAAAGCCATTGGGTCTCATCTGCGTGCACACTATGAGCGAATCCTCTACCCATATAACCTCTTTCAAGTTGGAGCCAATCTCCCTGTATGTCCTTTCACCTGTTTTTCTATTCTCAGCAGCTGTGTGGCAGTGATCCTTCTCATTCCTAACAGCTGTGTAAAGGTTTATTGGACGAGTCCATAGTTTATCTGCTTGATTTTGAGCTGTAGATAAAATATATTTGAATGAAGTTGGTTAATTCCACACACTTGGCATCATAAATTAGCCTATTCTGTTATAAATAAAAAATACATACAGTAATTTAATGACATACAAATGTCATTACCCTAAGAGAGGGTTTTTGGTTCACATGTTATTTGCATGTTACTTCACTCTGATGACATTTGACCTGCTTGCTTGTGCAGAAAGCCACTTTGACCCATGACACTAAAGACAAAGAGTACACTCCTCATGACCTGCCACAGCGCCAGTCTGTCCAGCCTCAGGAGACATGCAGCATCGCTCGCCGTGCTAAACGAATGAGATCTGAAGTGAGTTTGCATTCTTAACATTTTCATGTGGCACAATTATTTTATTCTACAAACTGGAAGTGAAGGACAACAGGTGTTTGCCCTCCTCTGCATGTGTGCAAACCTGATTAACTTGTTAGGCGTTCATTGACTCGTTATGTGAAAGTGAATGACAATCCCTGACCTAAATTCTGGATCTAATTAACTTCAGGCTCTGGTAACTACCGGTAATTGACTTGAAATTTTGGCTAGCTTTACACCAGAAAGACCTAAAATGATCTCTGCTTCTTGTTTTTCGTGACTTAAATGTTGTTAAAAATGACAATTATGGAGAACTGTGTGAGTCACTAATTCATTTGGAATCATAATTAGCCTTATAGACAATACTGTACTGTATATGACCTGCTGGTCACGAAGGTTCATAGAAGCAGCAGGAAGGTTTGGCTGACCCAGCAATGATGCTGCACTGTTCCATGGTGCAACATCAATGCTCATATTGGTTATGCTTGAAGTCTTTTCAGAAGAAATCCTAACCACTTTTCTTGTGTCATCACTACAAGCTCAATCGACATAAGCTAAAGATATGGTGACAACAAGAGCTACAGACGGAGGAAGCTTTTAAGTTTTTGTTTTTTTACCACAATCATTCCATAATTGATGAATAAAACAGGAACAACTAATTGGGCAGCCTGCATGTTAAGACTGTAAGATCTTTTGAATAGTTTACAAGGAGTTTATACTAGAAACCGACCGATAGGGACATTTTGACTATGGCCAATGCCAATATTGGGAGGGGAGGTTAATGCTAATAACCAACATAATGGCTGGAATTTATTTTAGCTTTGTCCACCCCAAAGAAATTACGTAAACTGTTAGTGGTGCGGATCTTTTTATTTAGCTCAACTGTTGGCAACCATGAAGCCAAGTAAATCAGATCCATGCTGTACTGTACCTAGTCCCACAGTAGGTTAACAAGTGGTGCACTGGTCAAAAAAATAGTCTTCCTAACGTGTGTTCATATTTTCTATCCTTCACTTTTCACCATAAAATTATCATGTTACAAAAATATAAATTAAACAAAGAAACCCCCCTGCTCATTGTTTAAATGCATGCATGGTGAAGGCCTAATTACCGTAGTATTGACCGCAACTGCCTTTTTTTTGGGGGGGGGGGGGCAGAGGAGTAAAGATTTCAGATGATGCATTTCATTGAGGACAACAAAGATAATATTACTAAAACTGATATGTATTTACCGCTGCATTAGATTTATTGTTCTTGCTAAAGTTTTACAAGGTAATGGAGCCTATGCTAGGTTATCTAAACATTAGCTTGCTAACTTGAGAAGCACATAACTAATGACAAGTGGGATGGAGGATTGAAGATCATTTATTATTGTTGATTTTTATTTTATTTTACAGATCAGTTAAAACAAACTTACTATGCTCTGTTCAGCAAAATACGCTACACAGTATTGCTCCTTGCTTCGGCTGCCCTGAAAGTGAAACTTAAGTGAATGGCCATATCAAGTTAAATACTTTGTCATTCAAATCACATGTGGTACATGAGGTGAAACGAAATTATGTACACAGGGTCCCAGTTAAACTTAAAAATAGCAAAATATAAAGTATAAAAAGAAACAGTAAATTAAGTGCAATAACAGTAAATATGGCTGTTCCCAACATTTTAGTGGTGAAAATTATGTTTATTTCAGCACATAATGGGACAGTCATCACCGTTACTATCGGCCCTCAAACGCCTGTATCAGCCTAAAATATCAGCACCTACATTATATCAATTGGGCTCTAGTTTATACATATACAGTAGATACACAAGCAAAGAGTACAAATGATTAATTTATTATCTGAATCTTTTTTGGCCTTTTCTGCTATAATGCGAATGAGTATATTTTGTATCTGTATTAGAGAGGGCAAGAATAACAATTTTGTTTCTTTTTCTCTGGCTGCAGAGAAGCTATTTCAAAAGTGGACCTGGAGGAATTCGTGAGAATCGTCCCAATCTGAGGAGGAGAATGGGAACCTACATGGCCAAACCAGAACCTGGTGAGAAATAATTTATTAATAAAACAAAATTAGTTGTTTCATGGGAGCTTTGTTAATCAGAGGCTCCTTAACCCTCCACTGAATGTTCATCCTTGTTTTTCAGTGAAAATGGAAATCACTGAGGTGAAAAAGGAGCCAATTGAACACATGGATCCAACAGAATATGAAGAAAATCTCTTAAAAATAATAGACAAACCTCCAGTGAATAAAGTAAATGGTTTATGATGTTTGGAATTAATTTAAAAATGTTTTGTGCCTCACAGTAAATCAAATGTGTACATTTATTTTGTATTTCTTTGTGTGTAGTGCTGAAACTACTAATGTTCTCTCCTCTCAGGTGGAAACATACATGTGCCTGGTATGTGGTAGTGGAAGTGAAGAAGACCGCCTGCTGTTGTGTGACGGCTGTGACGATAGCTATCACATCTTCTGTCTGATCCCACCCCTTCATGAGGTCCCTAAAGGTGACTGGAGATGTCCCAAGTGCCTGGCTCAGGTGAGCTGCTACACCTCTGGCCTCAGGGAGGTGAAGACTGGCACGTTTGTTCTCATGTCTGGCACAATTTATAGTGTTTTACGGGGATGTGCGTCCTTTGTTTTTTGTTTGTTTTGCAGGAATGTGGCAAACCACCTGTTGCATTTGGCTTTGAGCAAGCCGGCAGGAGCTACACCCTCCAAGCTTTTGGAGACATGGCTGACTCCTTTAAGTCTGACTACTTCAACATGCCAGTTCATGTGAGCTTGCATCATCTCATTTCTGTTGTCAGGTTGTTGTAGTCTTTATATTTTCTCTCAGTAAATGCTTGAGTGTGAAACTCTATGAGACGCGTACACACCCCACCACAATAAGCACAATAAACCAAAGGTCTGTTTAACATTTTTCTTCTTGTGAACTTTGGTTTTGACCTTGTTTCAGCTGTGAACAGCACTGCAAGTAGACAAATGGTGAAAGATAAGGGTCCAGGGTCAGACAAGTTTATTACCACAAATAACCTTGCAATTTTTTTATGTATATTTTTAGTACATTTATTTCAAAGGCAAGATGTTTTCCTAAAACAGTCACTTCTTCAAATTATTTTCTAATTTTTACTACAATAAAAATAGTTGTACTAACACAAAGTGTTTTGTGCACATAAATTATGCTGCTATCAGCATGCAGGCTATCTTCCAGTTCATGGAAATGTTCTGTTCGAATCACAGAGACACATTTCTGTGCATCTCTTAGAGTAATGATCCTGGATTATCACTTACAAGTTGTGTGACTTCAGCCTAAAACAAAGGCATGCTCTGATAACGCTTCCGGATGTCGGGGATTATTATCTGTCACACACATCTTTGAGTTTTGAAGGAAAGCAGGAAAAAAACTTTATACTACTGCAAATTTTATCCAGAAATATAATTCTGTGCAACAGAGATGATAGAAACAAATATTATTCATCAGAAAGTTAAAAATGTTTTAATGGAGTTTTAACGCTGTGTTTTTTGTTTTCAGATGGTTCCCACTGAGCTGGTGGAGAAAGAGTTCTGGCGTCTTGTCAGTACCATCGAGGAGGATGTCACTGTGGAGTACGGCGCAGACATTGCCTCCAAGGAGTTTGGGAGTGGTTTTCCTGTGAGAAACAGCCATTTTGAAGTCTCTTCTGAAGATGAGGTATTGTTTATGGAAATTTTACTTACTGAAAGCACAATTTTTCTCTTTATAGTTTGAAATGTTTGTACCAGTAAATATTAACAAAGTACATAATAAAATCAAATTGTTTATTTATTTATTTATTTATTTATTTATTTTTTATATTTAATAGATTTGTTCAGCTAATGTCCTTTACATTTTTAAACTCATCTTGGTGATGAAGTTATTTCTAGGCTGGTTGTGAGTGTGAGATTTAGTCATAGTGTTGACCTGTCTCTGACTCGCAGCATTACCTGACCAGCGGCTGGAACTTGAACAACATGCCGGTCCTCGACGCCTCAGTCCTGACTCACATTACAGCCGACATCTGTGGGATGAAGGTTCCTTGGCTGTATGTGGGGATGTGCTTCTCCTCTTTCTGCTGGCATATCGAGGACCACTGGAGCTACTCCATAAATTATCTTCACTGGTAGAGCACTCTGAGTATCAGTAATACTACTTTTATTCTAAGGAAATGGCCTTTTCAAAGTAAGAGCCTTTTCAGATTGTCTTTCTGATCATGTGTGCAGGGGTGAGCCAAAGACGTGGTACGGGGCTCCTGGTTATGCTGCAGAGCACCTGGAGTCAGTCATGAAGAAATTGGCTCCTGAGCTGTTTGAGTCACAGCCAGACCTCCTTCACCAGCTGGTGACCATCATGAATCCCAACACGCTGATGAACAACGGGGTTCCGGTAACCTGCTCACTGTCATTTTCTAATGATAAGCATCACAGTGGCAATAAAAATGAAATTAAATTAATATGCTCCATTACTTAATTTCTATTTGTACAGAATAATTATAACCACTCTTTTCTTGCAACACAAAGGTAGATGGAGATCAAAAGGGTTGCCTTTAAAAAATAAATAAATTAGTCTTTCTTCTGAAAACAAAATATTTTTCAGAAAATAATGAACTGTTTTCAGAAAACAGTGTGATTCCTTTCCATTCTTTATCCCAGAAAACTGTCAATGGGAATTATTTGGCATGAACCACTTGTAAGAAATGTATTTATAAATATGTTTTTCCCACTTGTAGATCTTTCGCACCAACCAGTGTGCAGGTGAGTTTGTCATCACCTTCCCCAGGGCTTACCACAGTGGATTCAACCAGGGTTTCAACTTTGCTGAAGCGGTCAACTTCTGCACCATGGACTGGGTAAGAAGATCTATTTGTGCTGCACCTGCCAGCACACGGGAACTGACTGTGGTGTGGTTTCTTTGTCTTTGAAAAATACTTTTTTATGTATCATTGTTTTTGTTGTTCTGAGTTTTGTTTTATAATGTAGCTTTAGCTGACAAGTATATTTTACATTGTAAAAGCATCAATAATATAAAACGAGACCTCTTTGTGTGCTCTTTAATTACTTTTTGTTCTGGAAGTCACTCGTCTCCATATTTTCTGGCAGATGCCCATCGGTCGTAGTTGTGTGGATCACTACCGGCAGCTGAGCAGATACTGCGTCTTCTCCCATGACGAGATGGTTTGTAACATGGCCTTAAAAGCGGACACGATGGATGTTGACCTGGCATCGGCATTGCTGGGAGACATGAGCACCATGATTAAAGAAGAAGAAGAACTAAGAGTTCAAATTAAGAAAATAGTAAGTTTTCCAACTTTTGTTTATCTCCTGAAGTTAAGTTGTTCATAAATTAATATTTTCTGTGACTCAATTCATATTTGAAGATTATTTATTCTCAGTATTCTGTAAGTGGAGAACAATATTGATGCTATTCTCTTAAAGAAGTCCCCTATTCAGAAAACATTAATTTATTATTTGCAGATACCATATTTGGCTTCGCTGTTTTCTCTGCGGCTCTAATGACTGAATTTGTGTCTCTAGGGTGTGGTGCAGTCTCGACAAGTTGATTACGAGGTTCTCCCAGATGAGGCGCGTCAGTGCTGCAAGTGTCGGACCACCTGCTACCTGTCTGGCATCTCTTGTGCATGCAGTCCCAACAAGGTGGCTTGTTTGTACCACGCCCAGGACCTCTGCTCCTGTTTTCATAGCAACCTCACACTCCAGTGAGTCTCCAGTAACTACAACAACTGAACAAACGCTCCACCTGTGAATGTTGCTGGTTTTAAAATGTTTTTTCTTCAGTATCATAAGTTGAGCTATGTTACATGAATGAGACAGACGTTTGCAGTGATTAGCAAAATTTAACTCCAACTGCTTATATCCTTGGTCTCTCTCTCTTCTTTTTTTTTTAAATACATATACGTTTTCAGCAAATTTGCTTTTGAGCGAGTGTTGGACAAATGGTATGTGCTTTAAAACAACACATAACTACAGTACACTTTGTTCACTGCCTTCCATTTGTGTTTTCCTGCAGTTACAAGTTCACTCTGGATGAGTTGTATCCTCTGTTGGAATCAGTGAAGCTGCGTTCAGAGTCTTATAAAAACTGGCTTTGTGCTGTTCAGGACATCGTGGAGAACAATGCGACCAAGAAAAGAGGTGCAGATAATTTCTGCACAGCTTAAGCTTTACTTCCCCTTTCACTTAGTGACACAATACAGCCTTCATGTTTTATTATTGAATGTGTTTCTAAGGCCGAGTTCTGTTGTCTGGTCAGGTCTGGACGAGCTTCATGGCTTGGTAGAACAAGCAGAAACAAAGGTGTTCCCCCAAACAAGCCTCCTGGATCAGCTGCGT
This sequence comes from Simpsonichthys santanae, assembly GCA_031762415.1. Taxonomy (NCBI): domain Eukaryota; kingdom Metazoa; phylum Chordata; class Actinopteri; order Cyprinodontiformes; family Rivulidae; genus Simpsonichthys; species Simpsonichthys santanae. The sequence goes on from JARVLU010001354.1 coordinate 30,219,263, forward strand.
GCTCTCATCTCTGAGGCTGATAAAGTTGCTGTGACGGCGCAGCAGCTTCTAAATGGGAAGAGACAGACGAGGTACTCAAAATAAGCTAAAGATTCAGCTGGGTCACAGTTAAACCATAACGCTGGAACAAAATTATCATGATAAATGTGATCAGTTGTATCAATTCTATTTTTCTTTTGTTGTTGGTTAGATTCAATGCTACATTATGTGATAGTGGGTTAATACTTTATCTCAGATTGTTTTTTCCTGTTAGCTTCTCCTGTTCAGTTAATTATTACTAAAGCCATAACTTGATTGAGACATATTGGTTTAGGTGATAAAAAAAAAAAAAGCTGTAGTTGTGATGAATTAATCTTGTTTGGTTCACTGTTATGGTAACCAGTTTTAATCTTTCTTCAGGTACCGCTCTGGAGGAGGAAAGTCCCAAAACCAGAATGAGTTGACTGTGGAGGAGCTGAGGTCTTTTGTCCAGCAGCTGGACAATCTGCCATGTAACATCCGGCAGGCTCCTTTACTGAAAGTAATACACAGAGTTTATTATGAATCTTAAAAATATTTTATGGTTGATCATGTATGAACAGATTGTATTTATATGAAATGATACACTACTTCTTCTTGTGACCTCCAGGACCTGCTGACCCGGGTGGATGACTTCCAGCAGCGCAGCGACCGTCTCCTTTCCGATGAGTCGCCCAGCCCGCAGGAGCTGCAGGACTTGCTGGATGTGAGTCTGGGACTGGACGTGGAGCTGCCCCAGCTGCCTCTGCTGAGGGAGAGACTGGAGCAGGCTCGATGGCTGGAGGCCGTTCAGCAGGCCAGCAGCAGGCCTGACAGTCTTTGTCTGGACACCATGAGGAGGCTGATAGACCAGGGTGTGGGCCTGGCTCCCCACAGTTCTGTAGAGAGGGCCATGGCTCGTCTGCAGGAGCTGCTGACAGTGTCGGAGCAGTGGGAGGAACGGGTGCTCAGTCTCATGGATGCCAGGTAAAATGCCCATTTGTGTAGCTTAACCTGAAGTTCCTATACCACTTAGGTTTTGAGTAGCCTCCAGCTGTGATGTGGTCAAACTGGAAACAGAACTGGAAAAAAAAAGAGCTATTTAATATTAGCCTTTTTTCCCCTTCAAATTATTAATCTTAAATTTGGATGTTACCTGCAATAATATGGGAAATTAGTTTTAACAATTTACAATAAGACTATTCTCCTGAAGTTTAATTGCATCTAGTAATGGTTTAGCAATCGTGCAAACAAGTCAATCAAACTTTTATTCAGTGTATTTTTCTTTGAAAAACATTTCTTCTATAAACTCTTTGAAAAGACACTGAAAGTTTTTTTTTTAATTTAATTTTATTTTTTAAAGTTTGTTTTTGCATTAGTACCATTTGCGAACTTGCTGTGACAGAGACTTTTTCCAATATAGACAAGTGTTTTTATTTTATTATTATTGATTATTCCTTCATTGTCATGTCTCTTCACAGACCTCATCACAGCATCGATACTTTTGATGCTGCTCTACAAGAAGTAGAAAACATCCCTGCTTATCTGCCCAACTGTCTGCAGCTCAAAGACGTTGTCACTAAGGCCAAGAAATGGCTCCATGAAGCAGAAATGCTTCAGGTAAAATAGCTTCCAGCATCTGACTCAGACAGTTGTTTGACTTTGAACTATAAATTAAAATCCTTACACTTTTTTGCAGCTGGGAGGGCGTATTCCTGTACTCGACAATCTCTCTGAGCTGGTTCTCAGAGCAGAGAGTATCCCGGTGAGACTCGAGCCTTTGAGTCGACTAGAGGCCCTCGTCACTGACGTTCAGAGCTGGAAGGAGAGCGCAGCTAAAACATTCCTACTGAAAAGTTTCCCCTTCTCTCTCCTGGAGGTGAACAGAGAGTTTATTATTGAACTGGGACTGGATTAAAACCTCTAGTCTAAATGTGGCCTTAAATAACTGATGTTTTCTCCTTCTATTTTAAGGTTCTCTGCCCAAGATGTGAAGCGGGATCTGCGCATCAGAAGTGCCGGTCTAAGAAAGTGAAAGACGCTCAACAGCTGGGTAAAAAAGCTTCCACAAAACTGGAGTCTGTGTGTGATGTGGAGAGAGCGCTCTCTGAGAGCAAGGACTCTGCCTCTGCTGTAAGTTGAACTACGTTAATCATTTATTTTTCTTTTAGCTTTCCTATAGCACACAGAAGGTGGAGATGCAGCCAGTTGTGAATGGTACACTGTTTAAACTTGGGTCTCTAAACATACTTGATGGTTTGGTTTGGGAGAA
>JARVLU010001354.1:30236964-30249946 GCA_031762415.1 Simpsonichthys santanae
AAGCCCTCCGGATAGAGGGTGAAACGTCTCTATAAAAAAGAAACTGTCCAGATGACCTGACTGAGAATTATTGGATTTGGTGCCTGGATGATTGAGCAAGAACGTTGCTGCATTTTCAAAGTTTGTTTCCCCAAAACAATGCTGCCTGAACTGTTGAAATCTCAGGCTCTATTATTTATCTAATGAAGCTGAGGAGGTTTAGTTAAAACGATTCTGTGCACTTTGCATTTGGTTTATCTCACAGGGGTCACGATGCCAGTCAGATAACTCTGGCGCTCGGTACGGCAGCAGCCTACCCTCGAGCCTGCCAGGCGCTGGGAGCCATGTTGTCTAAAGGAGCCCTGAATCCTGCTGATATCACCGTCCTCTTCAAGATGTTCAGCAGCATGGACCCTCCACCTGTAGAGCTGGTGAGAGGAAACTGAGGGCATTCTATTTATATTCTCCGTGTTTGTTGAAAAGTGCAATACTAATAGAAACGTGTGTTTCTTGTCTTTAGATCAGAGTGCCCGCCTTTCTAGACCTGTTTATGCAGTCACTTTTTAAACCTGGATCAAAAATTAACCAGGACCACAAGCACAAATACATTCACATCTTAGCCTACGCTGCCAGTGTGGTCGAGACATGGAAGAAGGTACGTTAAGTAGAAAGGAACTGCCACCACAGTAACAGATTTATTGTTGGTGTTTGAGGTTGAGATTCAGATACTTATGGAAATATGCAGAATTAAATTTTGTAGTTTTTTTTTTTTTTTCCCATAATAACTGCTGTCTTAACATTTTTACCCTCTGTCATCATACCAGAACAAACGAGTCAACATTAATAAAGATGAGCTGAAGTCAACTTCCAAAGCCATAGAGACCGTGCACAACTTGTGCTGCAACGAGAACAAAGGAGCCACAGAGCTGGTGGCTGAACTGGGCACTTTGTACCAGTGCATCAGGTGAGTCGATGGTTACAGTGTCTCTAAAATGTCCAGTTTAGAGTTTGTTACAGGTACTCATTGCACAGTATGAAATCAAACAAACATTTATCCTGAACTGTATTAATGCTGCAGTTTGAAAGTGTAGATTTCCAGGTTTGTTTACATGTGGGTCTGCACGCAGTGGAAACAAATGACAGCTGAACCTGCTGAAAACCACATGGAAGCTTGAGTCTCATGACTAACTTCCTTTAAGCTGTCCGTCGTCTGAGGAAGTCAACAAACATGTCAAAAATTGAATGTTCGGCCTGTTTTCAGTCACTTCGGCTGTTTCTGTAGGTGAACAAACATGTCATAACCAGCTTCTGGTCACAAAGTTTGCTCACAAATTTTTGATTTTAGGACATTATCCGTTGATGAGAGAAAATAATGTTCAAATTTTGTTTCTTTATAATTCACACAAAAGGGTTAAATCATCTGGACAAGCTATTTTTTTTTTTTTTACCCTTTTATGTGATGACTGAGCTGTCAAACCTTTTTCTTCATAATTGTTTTCATCTGATCTTCATGATATTTTAATGGGAAACTTTAAAAAAAATGTTTTTGATTGTTGCTTTGTAGATAAAAATATATTAACACATCAAATAGATGTGTGTGTTTACAGGATGATGAGTACATACTTGAGCTAAGTTTCAATGCCCCAAATGAACGTTTTATAGAAAAAGTAGCCAGTTAAGACTTAAATTATTCCTCTTTTGTCTTTTCTGGCAACACATTGTTGTGGAGAGATTTGATTAGAAATATTTAGCTGTTAAACTGAAGGCAGTTTGTGGAAGTACAACTTGAAACGTGGTTATATTTGTCCACTATCTGAAACATGAAACTGTCTTTAGCAACCTCGTCTTTTACTTGGAACTCCAGATGTTTTTGACATAAGAACCTCTTCACTGCTTTCAGTCTGCTGACTAATGTGTGTTCAGGTTCCCAGTGGTTGCTATGGGAGTTTTAAAGTGGGTGGATTGGACCGTGTCAGAACCGCGCTACTTCCAGCTCCAGACAGACCACACGCCTGTTCATTTAGCCCTACTGGATGAGGTATAACAGCATTAGCAGATGAAAAGGGGATTTAAATTAATCTTAAAGTGTTAGATCAAACATTTGAAAATGAAACTCTCCACACAGATCTGCACGTGTCACCAGCTGCTGCACCCGCAGGTCCTCCAGCTTCTCATTAAGCTCTTTGAGACGGAGCACTCTCAGCTGGACGTCATGGAGCAGGTGGGGATCTGTGGTGCTGTTCTACGCTGTCACGCCTGATATTTCACTTCTCAGCTGAAGTCTTAGTTTTGTTTCAACTCCAGATGGAGCTGAAGAAGACTCTGCTTGACCGGATGGTTCATCTTCTGAGCCGTGGCTACGTCCTGCCAGTCGTCAGCTACATCCGCAAGTGTCTGGAGAAACTCAACACAGACATCTCCCTCATCAGATATTTTGTCACCGAGGTAATAGATGCTGTTCTGTTTATATTTAGATACTGAAGTTATTTAACAAATAATCCTTCTTGCTCTGACTACAAGTCATGAATACGGGTCAGTTTTATGACCTGTATTTTTAAACAAAGTCAGTTTTTCTCTTTAAGGTGTTGGATGTGATCGCACCTCCCTACACGTCAGACTTCGTTCAACTCTTCTTGCCCATCCTGGAGAACGAAAGCATCGCAGGAACAATCCGCACAGAGGGAGAACACGACCCTGTAGCAGAGTTCATCGGTGAGTAAATTATATATCCAGATGTGCAGGAGTCTGGATTGGCCCAATTAATTAGCAGTTTACTCACAAACACAAAGAACAGTAATGGTTGCGTTTAAGCCAAGATTGTTTTTTTTTTTTTTTCCCCAGCTCATTGCAAGTCAAACTTCATCATGATTAACTGACGTGGAGAAGTTTTGTTGAGGATCAAAGAGAAACAGGATCTTGTGATCATCAGATCTTCATTTTGTTTAAACCAACTGTTTGGTGATGGACTTTTTGTTGGAGATGTCTCAGCTGCATTTTTTGGACCAAACAGGACGGATAATAACAGACGGATGAAGATGCAGCTAAACTTCCTTTTTACTTGTATATTTGATTTTCTATTTTATCTTGATTTATGCTTTTTAAAAAATGAAACCATAATATGTACTTTAGGTTTTGTTTTTGTTGTAAATAAATGTGAATTTACAAAAAAAAAAAAAAAAACTTGAATGCTTAGTTGTTGCTGGATAAAAATACAAAAATAAAACTAGTTAAAAAATAAAAGCATTAATTTTGGCACCATCTGCAGCTTCAATAATAAGATTTCATCAAAAATTAAACCTTTGACCATTTTAAAAAAAGCTGAATGAGTCAAAAGGAAGCTGGTCTACATTTTTTTATAACCATGTCACCATAAAACATTTTTTAGGTTGTAGCCTTAAAACAAAAACACTCAAAAGATGCATCACAAAATGTTTATTCTCAGTTTGAAATCAAGAAAATCTTTTTAGCTTAAATATGTGCAGTTTGTTCAACGTAAACAATGTCAATGTCAAGCTGGACATCAAGTGCTTAGTGTATTTAAGGCACATAAAGTTTGTTTTTTACTTTTAACACAGCAGTGCAACATCTGCAGCTCACACTGCACTGAAAACATTGTCAGTCCTTTGGTTTAGCAGACCAGGTTTCATTTACAAATTAAAAACCTGTCTGAATACAAACCCACAGATAAAACCATAAAAACATTCTGAGCTGTTGGGACAGCTTTCCATATTGCATGAAATTAAAAGATAATTCTGAAAGAAACCAAACGTATTCCCTTTAAAACAGATTATAAAAAGCTACCATTCATTGTTCTATTGGAAGACAGGACAGAAACAAACTCATTGTCTTGAAGAAAAGAATCCAGGTAGATAAACGTAACATGATTGAGTCAGATCCTCTGGAAGATTCTGCTTTGTTGAAACGCTTTGTCTTCCTTACCCGACTCAACCTTCTTAAACCTGATTTATCGTCTAAAGGTGCTCTTTAGGGATGATGGGGTCTCCGTACATGCAGTCCTCCTCCACCGCCAGGTTGTACTTGCTGCCACTTCCTCCTTTGTAGGCGCTCGTCACAATCCTGAGCCAGCCCCTCTCACCCTGAGGAGGAGGAGGTGTTATCAGGCAGTTTCATCAACTAAATACAATAAATACAGAAACTGCTTTGCCGAACTTGGTTTCTAACTTAAGTTCATCTCCAAAGAATATTTGTATAAGAGCCACGGTGAGAGAAAAAAAAATTATGAGAATAAAGTCAAATAACATTTTATTGCTTATAACATTTATAATAAATTCTCATTTTCTTGAGGTTGCTGTAAAAAAATTAAACAACTGCTCTTGAAGGAATCTGCTGATGCAACTTAAAACATCTGCAGTTTTCAGGCACAAGATGAAATCTGGCTTCAGAGTCAAAAGCTGTGCTTTTGGTTCACCGCTCTCCCTGAAGAGCTTCGTCTGCACAGACGAATCATTAATCCAACAGTTAGATTTGTAAGAGAACCATAAAACACAGAATTTGATGAAACCGACACCAGGATAGCAGATGCACACATCTGTTTTTGTGAGACGCAAATTTACACATTTTTACTGATAAAGCGCCCCCCAATTGTTTCTTCAGACTTACCCATGGCTCTCCCCAGGAGTTGCGGACGACCCAGTACTCCACACCGTCCTCCACCCCCCATCCAGCCACAGACACGATGTGGTTGATGAACGTTTCCTCCTGGTATTCAGAGTACACACCTCCTGCATATGCATCCAGCTGGTCTGTGGCCATTATCCCACAGCTAAACAAACAAGAGACTTTGGGTTTTAGATAGTGAGATAAGCTGAAGTAGAACTACACCAGAGCAGGGACCTTTGTGTAAAAATTAATTATTCTGCATTAAAACTCATGTTCTGCAAAAATCAGGGACAATAGATTTCACGGCTGCAGGGGGGACCTGGGTTCTTGATGATTTTTGTGTGAAATACAAAGTAAAGCAGACATGATGTGGGAAGAGTTGCTGTATGATGATAGCAATCACAATATAAATTAAATGCAAACCTGATTGGTCCATTGGCGTAAATCTCTGCCATCATTTTCTCTCTCCCGCTGACGGCTCCAAAATCTCCCACCTTCCACAACGTGAAGTTCTTGATGATGTTGCACACGTCAAAAGTGGTGCAAGTGCCGCACTGATTGAAGGGCTTGCACGCTTTAGGGACACAGAGGACACACACATCAGATTCACGCTGGTGCAGTCATCCCTCTGTGCCTGGTGGGAGACATTTACCCTGGTCTTTGGCCTGGTAGTTATTGCAGGTCTCATCTGGGATGCCGTGTTTGTTGGCGTATTCCCAAACGCCGCTGTGATCCCCACCGTGGCACGAACCAGCGTCGCCGCAGTCGATCACGTGCTGGACGGAGAGGTAGGCAGATGGCCACGCGCCGTTACGCTTAATGTTGATCCGATCTGAAAGCAGAGTCCTCTGTGTGAAAACAGGAAGTGAAGCCGACGTACGTGCGTACAAATGTGCTGCGGTATTGTGATCTAGATCCCAATGACTCGGGGTGTTTTACAGGTAAAAGAACTATGCTGAGTCATACCTGCCATGGCGCTGGTGCTGCCATGAGCCCAGCAGGAGCCACAGTACTGGGGAATGTGCTGGTTGCGCGTCGTGCTCACGTAGTTGGTTCCATTGATGTTCCTCCAGTCCCACGACTTGGGCAGATCGGAGATGTTTAGGAACTCGTGAGGTCGAGGAGTTGTCCTGTAAACGGACAGTCAACAACACTGCTGCTTACATCTGTTTTTTTTTTTTTAATTTCAATGTTTTATAATGCAGAATTACTGTTTGAGCTTTAGACTTGTGTTTGATGGAAATTTTAAAAGCTTAAAGTTTTTCCAAAAGGTGCAAGTTTTGTGCTCCAACATGCAGATGAATTCATAGCCAGTTGGAGCATGTTCTTACTGCCATGGCTCTCTAACCCCAAAGTGTCTAGTACATTCTCACTGAACGTACGTGCGTATGAACACAAATGTGCTCAGGTTTTCTGTTTCACTATTTTTCTTTTAAAAATGTCTCCTGAAGTCCTGAAACACGCATTATAGGAACAGCATGGTCTGCTTCTTCAAAACAGCTGATCTACAACAATAACACTGAAACTACAAGACATAAAATAGTATTTATGTTGATAAATACACAGAGGAACCAGAAAGTATACGGAGCAAATATAATTTCTGCATACAATATGTAGATTTTAGTGTGTTTGTCCAACAGAAAACTACAATAAAGTTTAGGTAGTTTAGTGTCTGGTAAAGTTGCATTAATAATAAAGAAGAAGAAATTCAGCATTTTTAAACTACTAAATGTTATAAATGTTAGAGACCTAATAAACTGTGTTGGCATCAGTCTATTAGTATTGCAGTACATCTAAAATAAAAATCCCTTTTTTTCAGTCAGCTTGTAATATGTTAGTTTTCCTAAATTGCTCTTCTTGTTCATTTCGTTTAGGCACAGACAGAACATTTAGATATTATTTATAGATATTAGCCATTACTGTCATTACACTTTATTTATTAAAGCTGCAGGAAGAAAACATTAAAAATGTACATTTTGGAATTTGTTTTACAGTAACCAACCAAGCAGTCATATAAATGACAAACTTTAACTCTCATATTTGTACATACGTACATGATCAAATAAAACCAGTTATTAACATTTAATACCACAGAGAAGTCATAAAGGGTAAGTTTCATGTCTGGAAGCTGTAAAAAAAAAAAAATGCTTGTGAAAAGTTACTATTTTTTTTTTTTAGTAAAAAATCCCCACACCAGCAGCATTTTCAGTCAGATCTCTATAAACTTTCTGCTTTTATACAAAACTAAAAATCAATCCGATGCATGGAAAATGTCCTGGAACATCCTCAATGATTAACCCAAACCTTGTGATTTGTTATTTATCTGCTGCTGACAAGGAAAGACTGCTCAGTCACGTGATTTGTTTAAACCTCGGTCACAAAATACAAGAAGAAACCAAAACCTGGACAACTGCTCCTTTTCCTCGTATTATGTGAATTAGGAACATTATTTTACAAAAATATCATTTAATATGAAACTATTGAAGCTAGCAGCTAGCTAGCTCCTTATGAACGCGCTTTAATAATTACTTCAAATCTTAGTTTTATGTTCCGATGGACTCACCTCAGACCGAAGCCGTGTGTCCTCGGTGTTCCGACATAACACGGCTGCTGCTTGTTGAAAAACACTCCGGCAGACGCGCCGGACAACACGACCGAAACCAGAACCAGAGCCGCGACGAACCAAGCCATCTCCGAGGAGCTTCCAGCCGCTGAAGAGCCGAACACCGCACGCGCTTTAACTGCCGGAGCAGAGCGAGGTCACATGACCGCCCCTTACAGTGTCACGTGCATCAGAAGGAAGTCACGAGACCATAGCACATGAGCACATGAACTAAACAAGGAAACGCGTTTTATTTTAAAAGAGCATTTTTACAATTTAAATCATTATTTAACCCAAATACACAGTAATGTGAAAAACAATTTTTAACATCCTGCAGGTCATAAAATGAATCTTCATCTTTTGGCTCTTCAGGGGTCACAAGTCTTCCTCCTGCATCTCACTCCACCTCCATGTCCTCACTATGTCTCCTCTTTGGCCTTCCTCTGTCTTTTTGCCAACATCCTGGTACTTGGTGTCCACTGTCCAGGAAAATGTGGTGTGGTAAAGAAGTGAAAAACAGTCCAGGCAGGATGGAGTGGATGGAGAAGTTTCAGGACTGAGTTGCGACAAAAGGATGTCAAGCAAAGGTCAAAGGAAAAGTTTACAAGATGTGGTGAGACCAGCTATGTTGTATGGTCTGGAGATTGACAAAAAGACAGAAGATCTAGAAGTGGCAGAAATGAAGATGTTGAGGTTCTCCTTAGGAATGACGGATAAGATTAGGAATGAGATCATCAGAGGTACAGCACAGGCTGAACAACTGGGAGATAAAGTTAGAGGCCACACTGAGACGGTTTGGACATGTCCAGAGGAGGGACAGTGGGTATATTCGTATGAGATGTCCAGGACAGCTACAAATACCTGTTCACCTTTTAACTGGTGCCAGATAGTCTTATTTTTACAGATCAATACTTCTGTAAACTTTTTATATATGCATTTCTGTTCAGTGCCCTGAGGTGACTTCTGTTGTGATATGGCGCGATATAAATAAACTGAATTACCAAAAAATAAGAGCAATGCTTTAAAATCACTACATTGGCTTGGCTCCACATTGACTCGTTTTTGTTTGTGTTCATGTGATCAGTGTACAATACTTTGGCCAACAGTTGTTTTTCCAAAGTGCTTTATAAATAAAGTTGTTTTTGTTGTATTAATCCTACGCTACGAACACATCCAATGATCAAAACAGGACAAAAAGTAAAATATAGATTGCACTCACAGATTACTGCGATATAAATGTCTCTAGATGAATGTTTGCTTTTGCATTAAGCCTCACAAGTTTTTGATGAAAATACAAGGTTATGAAAAATAATAAAATCACATAGCATTTTTTTACATTTACAGTACTTTTATTCTGGAGTGTTAAACTGCGTCTCATGAAACGGTGTGGTTGGTTAAAGGTTCACACACATGAAACACATGGCTCTGCCATTGCTTAATGTGATTGTCAGTGTGAAAATAAGATCGTTTATGCAGGAATCTGACTTACACTTTAATTTACTGCTAAAATAAAACAGGTCAACATTTATTTGACACCGAAGCACTCGAGCTCTCGGTTTGGTGCAGGAATCACAGGTTTCAACCGTAATGAGAAGGATTAACACAAAGTGCTGCGGTTACAGACCACAAATCTGTCATCACATTTGCATGTACACATAAAAAAACCTCCCACTGATGAGGTGGTTAGTTGAAGAGCAGAGGCTGTAAGGTACAAGTTAAACTTCTATTAACAGTTGTTTAAAAAAAAAAAAATCAGCTGAAGACCTGAATGAAACTAGAAGACACAACACCTCCATATTTAGATTTAAAATGGAATAATTCAGCTTTTTCAAGGTAAAGAGGAAAAAGTGGAGATGCTATGGAGGTGGAGTGAAAGCCGGTGTTTGATCGTCTTCAATTACATCACATCTGATTTACAGATTTTCTGTTTTAATCTCTAAAAATCACATTTTACCAAACACAGTTTTACATCTCATTACTCTATGAGCTTCACTGGCTAGAAAGCGTGGTGGTGGAACCGTTTTGCGCTCTACACCAGCCTTCGTCTTTTGCAGTCACGCTCCATCTGGTCCTCAGCCTGATGGTTCAACGCACCCAGAGGAGACACTTGGTTCAGCAAGGCGTCATCTGATGCCTGACCAAACAGGGCCATGAGCAAGGCAACGCCGAATCCTGTGGCACGCTCCCCCTGCAAAAACACAATATTTAAAAAAAAACACAAAACTAGAAAGCTTCCACTCAGTGTTAGAATTAGTCATAACTTGTTGTTTTGATGGGATTGTGCTAAAACATGAGGTTTACAAAAAAAAATAATAATAATAATTCTAAGATGGCTAACTGGGACTAATGAGAAGCTTCAAAACAGAAAAAGTGAACAGGAACTTTTTTTAATGAGCCAATTTAATTTCAGCACAAAGCGCCAGCAGGAAGTATTAATATTACACAATGAACCCTGTGGTCACCTGCTCTTTGTTTCTCTAAAATATTGTACAGTTTTACAGTGATAAGAAGAATCATCTTTAAAGGACAAAGTTCATTTTGTGACCAAATCAACAATAAATGCAGTCCCCCCCCCCACACCAAAAAAAAAATGTTGTAATCTTAAATCGCTCTGGTTTAGGATTGAGAAGAAAATCTGGAGGTTATTTCTAAATTGCATTTTAATCTGAAATGCCCTGATCACAGAGTTCAAGTTCCAGTTTTTATAAAGCTATGACCCGATTCCTATTTTAGCTAATTTTGATTTGTCTCCTAAAGAAACAACACAAAATACTTGATTTTCTAATTTCTAAATACCGGTAAACTGAGAATTTCACCGTCTGTTCAAAATAATGTTTGAAATGCAACTCTTTTCTATTTTTCCTAAAACAGCACCAAATTTAAGCTTTTTCCAAAGCTGGGAATCTACAAAGAATATATATAATATCCTGATGCATGTTCAGTAATCCAGATAGAAAAATCTAAAAAAGTTAAGTCTGGTCCTCTGGACGGGTTCAAAAAACAATTTGTAGAAACGTTTCGTCTTTCATCCAAAGGACTTCTTCAGTCTGAGGAGCTGTATTAAACTAAGTCTTATAAATAGCGATCAATCATTTTGTTGTTGACATTCAAAACTAGCTGTTCACATGAACAAGCGGGACCATCAGTCTAACAGTGAATCGTTAGCACCCTGATGCTTATATAAATAATCTTTCTGGTAATTGAACAGAGGTGTGAATATATACATAATTAAATTAAAAAAAAATAATAATAATTTCATTATCAACCAGAAGAAACTGAGCAGTAAAACAAACAGCCAACATCTTTTCTTTGAGTAGTCTTGCATTTCTTGTGTTTCCTCCAACTTCTTTTTCAGATATCACAAGTTTTCTTTCAGTAAAAGCTTCCACACAGAGGACGTGCCGCTCACTTTCTAGCACAAAATTACCCACTTAAAAAAATTAAAATTAATCTAATGATTTTTTTATTTTGTGTGTGTGTTAGTAGAAAAATCATCCACTTCTGGTCACTGGCTGTTTAGTTGGAAAAACACCAAATTAATTTATTAATCCTGTGTGTGTATCAAAGCTAGAAGCACTCACTACATGAACAGGAGAGGCGATGTCAACATGGACCCAGACACCGGGCCAATCGAAGCCCAGGTGGGAACCAATGAAGAGGCCTGCACAAGAGCTCTGAGCATTCTCCCGGTCCTGTAAAGACACAGCAGAGCCACAGTAAACATTAGTAAATAACCCAAAACAAATCGTGACATCCACTACCCAACATCCACCACGGACTAACGTTTGGAGTCAACCTGTCAAGATGGCAGCCACAACACATCAACCTTATTTTTACAGATACTGAGCTGACGTTTGATGTGGAAGTAGCTGAGAGTTCTCTCGACCACATATTCAGAATGCAGGTCTGGTTGGCATGCAAGGTGGTGGGCAACATGCATTCAATGAACGCTACTTACACCATTTATACACCCGTACATGTCAACTTTAGATTTATGGTTTATTTCAATAGTTTAAATACCAAAAAAAAAAAAAAAAAAAAAATCTAAAAATTAAATGCCATGACACTGAAGCAGTAAAAACGTTCAAAGTTGTAGATGTATAATCTATTATATAAGTGGAAATGCAGCCATCCTGAAATTGTAATGCCTACAGCAGCGCCTGTCACAGGCGGACATGTTTTCTTCTAAGAGTTTAAACTTGTATCGTTTGTTTGTGTCCGTTTCTTAATAATCTGATTGGTCACTTACGGCCACAGAGTTCTTCATGTCCGCTATGGCGGAGTTGAACTCGCTGAAGTGCAGCTCGGGACAGTAAACCAGAGGGTGAGCGAGATCACCGCTGCTGCGACCGGCGCGCACGCACGCCACCTCCCACTGCTCACTGTTGGTCATCACTGCAGCGTGGAATTTTCCTGTGGAGATCCCCTGAAGGACAGAACACGTTAAACTGTCAAAACAAAGACGCTGCCCGCCATATGGACCATTTCACTGTTAGAATGGTTAGCATGTGGTCTGAAAGCTGCTGAGTTGTGGTGCGACTGGTCTTGCAGCACCCACCTGTGCTCCTGTCAGTGTTGCCATATCCAAAATGATATCAGCAGACAAGTCTTTGGAAGCGTACACCACTCCATCAGCCAGCACCAGCCTGCCCTCTGCATCAGTGTTATTGATCTCCACAGTCCTTCAAAAGAAAAGCATACATTTGAATCTTTTCTACCAACCTGGGGCTTGTAAACTGAGATTAGACTCATCTCGAGTGCAACAAGACAAAACAAGAACTGAGGACAAATTACAGCATTAAAGATGACACTGAATTAAAACGTAGGAGTCTCACTTTCCAGAATAGAGTGTGTGGATGTCATCGGGTCGAGTGGCAGTGGGTCCCACAGAGTTCTCCGCGAGACAAAACACAGCATGAAGGTTGTCTTTGAAACCCTGACGAGAAGAAACAAAACGCTCTGAATAAAGATTAACTTTTGAGCAGAAGAAAATAAATAATTTACAAAAAAAAACATTTAAAAGGTCACCTCACCTGTTTGATTGTGGCTTTGAAAGCTCCTAAAATGGCAGCAGCTCCTCCACAGTCTCTCTTCATGCCAGGCATGGTCGTCTGTCAAAAAGAAAACTATTCTGAAGAATAACCATTTGTTTTACACACATGGACCTTTGTATGCAGTAGTCACTTGCTACTTCACTTTTCGACTTTTGCATATTTGCTCTTTCATGGTTTTTCAACTTAAGATTGTACACGACACACGATTGTCAACTTTAATATTACTCACGTGATTGAGACGGGATAAAAGTTAAAAGAAAAAAATACTTAAGATAGGCGCCGCCATTTTGTAGTTTTCTTTCAATAAGCCTACGCAGTAATGCAAATCAAAAGAACTACACTACCCAGAAGCCAAAAATGTTTCTAGCTGCAGCATTCTGCTGAAATGGAGGGAAAGTTTTGCAACGCAAAGTCAGAAGTAGCGATCAGATCTATTAAGCTCAGAAGTGGCAGGAAAGTCACAAATAATCCTGAAGCTGAATTATCCACGCGTGCATCAACCTGGATGGGGTGATGGGCTTCGTGATGCTGCAGGGTTGGTCTGCAGAACCGGAACAGAGCCCGACAGTAACAGAGCTGCTGGTCTGCAGAGCTGGTGAGTAAAATTTTGCAGTACTGTACAATATGTACATATATGTATTGTACATATAGGTAAAATGATGTAAGTTTGAGCATTTAGAACATTGCAAGAGCATGGGAAGGGCTTATAAAACCTTAATATATACAG
>JARVLU010001354.1:30260228-30276340 GCA_031762415.1 Simpsonichthys santanae
ATATTCCTATGTTGCGGTTTTTCACTTAACGTGGGTCTTCAGGGTACGGATCCCCTGCGATAAACAAGAGACTACCGTACTGTACTTTCAAGCAGCCAGACTGTTTATCATATTTCAAATGTCATCTTTGGACTTGAACTACTTTTTCACACGTTTTCAGACTAGTGCTTGCACATGGCCATAATAGCATCTTGTACACTGTTTGCAAAAGAGAAAAAAGAGGAAAGTGAACAAATGAAGGACAAAAAGAAGTCGTTTTAGGCCTATTAAAAAAAAAAAAAAAAAAAAAAAAAAAAAAAAAAACAATCTGAAACAGGACTTGAGATGTCTCATTTTTCAGTGAATCATTTGCAGACAAGGTTTTCAGCTCTTTGTTGAAGCTACAATACTGTTTTATGTATCAAACTGTGTTATTCATTCATTCAACCTTTATTTATACAGGTTAATCCTATTGAGCCTCAGGGACTCATTCACAAAAGACTTGATTTCAACAAAGAGTGATGGCAACAGTAGACAATCATGAAGGATGCATACAAACTGAGAATAACAAGTGAAAATAAAATGGTATTTAAAATATAACAAAAAAACAACTGGGTTTTAAGGCGATGTAGAAAAGTAAAAACAGGAACATGTCTGCATCAAACTGTGTTATCATTGCTATTTTTAATAATTTAGTCAAAAATAATTGCAACTGTGTCTTAGTGATAGGCTGCTGCTCAAAAGTGCCCAAAGACCCAAGCTATAAGATTACTAAAACGTCTTGCTTCTTGAAACAAAACAAAACAAAACAAAATAAGCATGCAACAATTAAAAAACAACTCACATCTGAAGAGAATTATTCCTTGCATTGATGAGGGAGGAATCTGTGATTTCTGTTAGGATCAACAGAGCGCACATCTCATGACCCTGCAGAGTAAAGTGTGTTGTTTATGAGCTCGAACAAGGCTGTTCAAACAATTCCCAAACAAATCTAACAAACTACGAAGCACACAACAAAACACTTCTACTTGTAGAACACAGTCGAACCTCTAAATTTGTGCATTTTACACAGAAAAATCCATATGAAGATTTTAGGTTTATTTAAAAGATGTTAAAACTCTCTTCTGGAAACACTTGTGCAAAAATGTATGTGCCACTCCAAACATGCAGTGCAATAATGTGCGTGCATGTGTGTTTGAGAGACCTTGCTGCAGGCTAAGTGAAGTGCTGTGTTATTGTTAATATCCACAAGGGTCAGGTCTGGTTTCATCTTGTGCAGCAAGAACTCTGAAATAAAGAAAATAAGCATTGGTAATCAGGTTACATTTTCAAACATTTATCAGGTGCTTCTTGTGTTGGGTGACGTTCTATCAGTGCAGCACAGTGACGTTCTATCAGTGCAGCAGAGTGACGTTCTATCAGTGCAGCACAGTGACGTTCTATCAGTGCAGCACAGTGACGTTCTATCAGTGCAGCAGAGTGACGTTCTATCAGTGCGGCACAGTGATGTGTAATACAACAAGTTGCAAAAGGAAGAATTGTGGAAAAAAAAACTTTTTTTTCTTCAAACTGAGTAAAATGTTTCTGATGTGTTATAAGTTGTAGTGAACAGAGAAGAAATATAACAGACTGGCTTTAGAAAAATTTGGGTCACATACCAATCGCTGTGTTCTGTCCACAGTCTGCAGCAACCATGAGAGCAGATCGACCAAAACGATCCACGGCATTGAGCTCTGCTCCCCGGGTCAGAACCAGCTGGAGCCCAGCAACACTCCCTGAATAAGCAGCTGCATGCAGTGGCTTCCTGCACAGTGAAATACAAGAGTTTTACCCCGCTTACGTTTCAATATGCTTTTATTTTGAAATTTACAGCCTATGGGAATAAATTTAAATCTGACGTCTTTAAATCAAACTGGCAGTGTTGCATGAAGCAAACTGTACATCGCTATATCGAAGTTCACTTCTTGCGGCTTTACTGTAGCACAGTTTTTAAACCTGATTTTTTTATATTGTGTGTACTGCACATGCTGTCCAGTACTGCACATTCATCTCATCGTCATCATCTTCATCGCTATCACCAAAGTGTTTAAGAGCATATGAAGTACAGTATTTATAAGAGTGGGACTGTCATGATTCCTGCCTGTCTATTCACCTCGCCCACCTGCTCCGCTGTGATCAGCATCATTCCTCTCACCTGGTGGCCATAGCATTTAAGCGCTCCCCTGTTCTCTATCCGGCGCCGGATTATGGAAAGCAAGTAAATATCCAGCGATTATCTCATGCTCCTTCCTGACTGATCCCCTCATCCTGACCAAGTTTCTGTGACTTTCCTGTTTCGCCTTGTGAAGCTTTGCAGCACGGTTCCACAGATGTGTGCTGACTTCCACCAGTCTTTTCAAAATAAAGGTTATTGAACACGCTCTGTGTCTGATTGAAATTTTCAGGTCCTCTGCTAAATTCATTACAGGGAAAGGTTCGTAGGAGTGTGGAAAGGGGTTATAAAGCCTTCATATACAGTATATTATATAATATAATATATATATATATAATAAAATAAATAACTATAACACCACTAATTTGCAGATTTTCACCTATTTCAGGGGTTTCAGGAATGCAACCCCTACAATGAGTGAGGAATCACTGTAGATATAAAACTACATATTTACCCACCTTCCTTTGGCATCTTTAACGTGGACAAGCTGAGGACCAATGGTCTTCACTAGAAGCTCAGCAGCAGCATCATGTCCACTGATTCTGCATTTGAAGCAAAGACATGTCGAAAAGTTCATAAATAACTTTAAAATGATCTTAATGGGTGTCTAATAAACATGTGCGAACATGTGGAGTTTAGGTTATTCTTAGCAGTCTTATACTCACAAAGCACAGTGCAGTGGCGTGAAAAGATTTCCGTCTCGGTTGCTAAAGAGTTTGTTTTCAAGTAAAACGCGTAAACATCCTTCATGCCCTGAGGAAACCAACAAACAGAAAAATGATTTTACATTATTTCACTCCTGCCATAATAAGGTACATGTCTACATATTTGTTTTCCCCTCTGTTCACACTGAAACCAACTGGTTTTGTTAGAGAAATGAGAATGAATTGTCACCATGGTATGCAGCCCAGTGTGTGGGGGTGAAGCCTCTGAAGTCCAACAAGGAGTCCAGAGGGTCGGCTTTCTTAGCAGCCTTTAGTAAAGTGTGGAGCAGCTTAGTGTGACCGCAGGATGCTGCGAGGTGAAGCGCCGTCCTTCCCTGAGAGTCTCTACAGAGGACAGAGGCGTCATGCTCCAACAGAGCAGACAGGCAGTCCTCGCTGCCCAACATCGCCTGAAAGACAAAAAGGTAAAGCTTTTATTTCAAGGAAACAAAGAACTTTTGGATAACGTTAGGTAAATAATCTAAAAACCAAAGTGTGACATGCACACACTCACAGCTCTGTGCAGGGCAGTAAAACCTTGTTTATCTGCAGCATCCACATTTGCTTTTTTCTCCAGGAGGATGTAAACGCAGTCGGTGTGACATCCCAGTGTAGCAAGCATGAGAGCCGTCCTGAAACATGGACAGAATGTTTTGTTTGAGGAGTGAAGCACAATAATGTTCTTTACATTAAAATGACTGTCTGAATTAAGAAAGACTATGCGAAGCGCTTTAATTGTTTTAACTGCATTACTCAGTTTAATATAATCCTTTTGTACTTTTATTTACGAGTCAAGAAATACACTTTTGTTTTTTTACAAATCTGCTCTTTTCACCATTAAATTGTCATTAAATTAGTCCTTATGTTCAAGGATTACGGTCTAAAATTTGCTTTACAGCAAAAAAGACAGTTTTGAAATTTAAATTTGTGATTTTCACACCAAAAATGAAACAACCAATAAGTGTAGAAAGTACAATAAAATGGATTTGCTTGCACAGAAGAATAAGACACCAATGGGAAAAAAGTGCAGGGGTTCCATTTCTTCATCAGAAAAAAAGATTGTAATTGTTTAACATGGCATGTCTGAAGAAAACGAACCAGATTGCACTCACTGTCCCTGCGTGTCCTGACTGTCAATGATGTCTGCACTTTGTTCCTTGTTGACCAATAAAAGCAAACAGTCCACTTGCCCCTCCGCAGCTGATTGAGCAGGAAAAAAATTATTAAAAGATGATGAGATGCAGACATTTACTAAAATACGTTCAATGGAATAAAAAAGAAAACAATAAACATCATACACGTGCAGGAGTGTGATGATGAATGAATGCCCACCTGCAGCGTGCAGAGCTGTCCACTTGTGCCTGAGCTCCCTCAGTGAGTAGGATGCTTGATGCTGCAACAGAACCTCCACACATTTGGAAAAGCCTCTCCGAGCAGCTAGGTGGAGCGCCGTTTGGCCTTTAACGTCCCGCACGTCCAGACTCACCAACGTCTTGCACAGCAAATGCAGCGCCTCGCAGTGGCCATAATATGCCTGCAGGAGCGAAACAGAAGAAATCTAGAGAAAAGTTTTACAATGTTTATATGTTTTTTTTCATTCATTACTCACAGCTAAGTGCAACGGACTGACAGGAATATTGCTTTCAACCTCTTCCAGACAGTTAAAAGAAATTTCCAAAAGCTGCAAAGATAACAGAGTTTAAATAGGTTCAGACTGCAGTAAGTATTTTATATATTTAAAAGTCAGAAAATTCATTAGAAAACCGACCAGTTCTAGATGCTGTTTGTTTCCGTAGGCTGCTGCGTAGTGAACAGCACTGTAGCCCCTGCTGTTCTTCAGAGTTGGGTTTGCTCCATTGTCAAGCAAATAATCCAAACACCTGAATTCACAAAAAGTGAAGAAAACAACAAACCAGAAACATTGTTCTCTGTTATTTTACTCATTTTCCAGTTACAGGAATGTAAAAATTAAGTAATTACATGTACAGTAGTCCCTCGCTACTTCATGGTTTGTTTATCGCGGACTCGCTCTATCAAGGTTTTTCAAAATAAGACTGGACATGGCGCACAATTGGCTGATTGATGGATGATCCGCACGATCGGCATGGAATTTTAATTTTAAATAAATTATTTTTAATTATTCAGCATCTGCTGCACATTTGTGCAGCAGCCCTTATTGCAGGATACACTTCCTGCTGCAGCTGAGCAGATGTTCACCATGCAGAGTGGAGAAGTGGGCGTGGCCAAGAGCGCTTGCAGGGGGCAAAGAGCTGAAATCATGACATTCTGTGCTCTTTTAGGGCGTTTTAATTTAGAAACATTGTTTAGAATATTGCAAGAGTGTAGGAAGGGCTTTAAAATGCCTTAATATATGTCTCTCTTGTAAATGAGTCCTCAAGGCTCAATGGGATTAACCTGTCTAAATAAAAGTTGAATGAAAAAATTCCTACTTTGTGGTTTTCCACTTATCACGGGTCTTCAGGGTACGGATACCCCACAATAAACGAGGGACTCCTGTATATAAATTCTTACTCTTTTTTATCGTTTCTGGGAAAATTAATTTAGAGTTGATCCATTTTAATTATATGCACATTTTACTTCAAACAAAAGGGAAAGCCGAAAAGTAATATAGTTCATTGTTTTGGTGCATAAATATATCTTAGTTTTAAAGGCGTATATAAAAATAAAAGGTAATTTGTTGTGTAAAATGTGACTTGCAGAAAGGTTTCGTGTTCCTTCCCCATCATGAGGTTTGTCTCATAGTTTGTTCCCTCTCTGTGGACAAAAACACATTTGAGTTTTAAATGAGGATCATCTCCACATCCTGCTGTCCTTGTCATATTTCATTAAAGCCTGTATAAAATTAAAACAAGGATAAAACCTCTCACCGACAGAAAATGTGTGAGGCAGCAGCGTAATGCAGAGGGCTGCAGCCTGTCAGATCAGCCTCGTTGACCTCTGCTCCGGCTCTCACCAGAGAAACTGTGCACTGGCTGTTCCCGTTCGCTGCAGCGTAGTGAAGAGGAGATCTGGAAAGCACAACAGAGGACAGACGATATTGCATTAGGAAGTAAAACAAACAAAAACAAAACAAATTCAGTTCTTACCTGTAGCTGTTCTAACGCTTACCTTCCCAAATTGTCCTTCAAATCCAGTTCGGCACCGCTGCTTAAGAGCAAATTAAGACACTCAATGTTTCTGCAAAACACAAAGATAATCACGTTAGTAATATGACAACTCCGAAGGTTAACCTGTAAATATCTATAAAACGCATGCACACAACTTAGGTTTATTTACGGGTTAATGGTTCTTTTATGTGCACCTTTTATTACCAGGAAAACAACAGACGAAAAGTATTTAGGTTAAAATTTTAAAGGTAGCTAGTCTTTTTCCTCAAGTAATAATGTGTCACTAACCAACTTAACATCTAAATAACACAGCCAATTAAAATTAATGCCTTTAAATTCCTTTAATGTACTCCTTTTAAGCAAAATTATTGTTGATTTAATTTATTTGTTCTGCTGCTTGTTTGGGTTTAATGCTAATTTTATAGAAAAAGAACTGAAAAAAAGAGATAAATGTGAGTTTGTCACTTGCCCTCCAGAAGCAGCTGCATGCAGGCAGGTCCTGCCGTGATCGTCAAAGGCATTTATATCAAACTCTGTTTGAGTTTGATCAGCTGTTGGAGCTGAAGCAATGTTGTAACACTGGTCTGCGTGAGAAAAACATGTTCGAGTTGTTGTAGTGCCTCAGGTGTGCAGAGCTGGACGAGTCAAAGTGATTCTTACCGTTAGACAACAACATGTGACAACAGTCAGGAAAACCATAGAGAGCTGCCAAATGCAGTGGAAGCATCCCATGAACCCCGTGTCTGTAGAAATCACATTGTTCACGTTAATGTGCATCCGCTAGGTGGCAAAACAATTTTACATTAGAAGCTGAAATAACAGGGTCCACCATGACTTTTTCTCTATTTAGACATGAACCAGACGAAGACAAAAGACAAAATGTTTCAACAAGGAAGAACCTGACCATAGGACCTGACTCAGTCTTGTAAAAAAAGATGTTAAATGTGGAGGGGAATAGCACAAAAAAATCCTTCACTGAAGTCAAGATACATTTATTTTGCTAATCTTTAAAGATAATTTGAGAGAAATCCACCAATTTCGTTTTTAAACTGACAACAACCTTCTATTCTGTAGTTAAAGATGCTTTGCTTCCCATTGAGCAGAGTTTTATCAAATTAAATCTGCATTCTTCAGACTCAGCTTCCAGTTTTGAACCAAAAAACATCTTCAACTATAGAAGAGAAGTAAAGTGGCTTTTTTTTTTTTTTTTAACGTTTTAAAATTAATCATGTCCTGGATGACTGAGACTCTACACCGGTGGTTTGTGAGCGTCAAATATCTTCTATTTTCTCTTCATACAACACCATCATGAAACATTCAAACAAACTCACCTGCCTCTGTCAGCACCGTGCGCCAGCAGAATACTGAGCAATAACTCCTGACCGTATCTGGCAGCAACATGAAGAGGAGTGTTTCCATTTATGTCGACACAGTTGATCTCCCCACCTATGTAAAGAGAGGAGGTTATGTATTTGATCTACATTTCAAGTTTCCAGCTTTTTTACTGTGCTACAGAAGGATGCTGTGTTTGTGAGTTACAGTATTTTACCTTTTTTAATCAGAAACTGGGAGCTTGTAAAGCATCCATGCATAGCAGCCATGTGTAAAGGGCTTTTTCCTTCTTTATTCTGTTATACAAGTGTAAGAAAACCGATTTATTACACTTCCACAAACCATCACAATTCTTACAATCCAAAAATCCAGAGATATTTCATTTTCTTGTTGCATATCTTTTTCAACTCCATTTAACAAAAACAGTACCTGCACGTTGACATCAGCACCGTTGTTGACAAGAAGCTCAAGACACAACGCGCCGCTGGAGGAGGCAGCAGCCAAATGCAGCGGTGTGTCACCATGAGAGTTGGGCTGGTTTATGTTGGCACCACAGTTTAATAATTCAGTGGCTATAAGGTCTTGCCCTGTGTGACAGGCCATGTGGAGGGCGGTGTTCCCAAAAGTGTTGGGTTCATCAGTCTGAGAGGCAAACATATTAACATAACATCACCAACTGTTCACTGTATATGCAAATAATCATTTGAAATAAAGGTTTCTGTTACAGAGATGACGTGATCTTAAATGAAAGCAGCTACAAATGACTTTGTTTTGGGAATATGAGTGAGAGAAATAATTCCTAATGTATCAAAGTTCGTGCTCAATAATCCAGGTAAAAAATCCAGCAAAGTTCAGTCAGGTCATGTGGACGGTTTCTTTTTGTTGAGACATTTCATCCTTCATCCAAAGAAATTCATCAATCCAAGGAGACACAAACAAACTCTATGGGGCCTCTATGAGGCCATGGCTGCCTCAGAGGAGTCGACAGGGAGAGGGCAGACCCTAGAAACCATCTTATCACCAGCAAACTGGTTGGTCCACTATGGGGGTGCGCTGCTTGTGGGACTAAGTTTGTTTGTGGCTCCTTGGACCGATAAAGTCCTTTGGAAAAACAAAACGTCTCAACCAAAAAAGGAAACTATCCAGATGACATGACTGAACTTTGTTGGAATTCTTAGTATAACTTTAACATTAAAGTAAAAAATTTTCTTTGCACTTGACATATTTAAAACAGTCTGGTGTGATCGCTCTTTGGCTGCAGGTCATTTTAAGAAGTGAAGGCAGTCACTGAAGTCTTCGTGAACAACAAACAAGTACCTACAGACTGCTTCTCGATCCGTTTAAAAGAAAACGCTAGTATTCTTTGACTAAAATATATTAAAAAAAATAAAAAAAAATATAAAGATCTGCCTGCATTATTTTTTGTTTTTATGTGTGAAACATGGAAGTTCCATTTCTGACGTCTTTACACAGTTCAGAATGTTGTAATGAACTCCCCAATGATTAAAAAAAAAGTTTACTGACTGCTAGAACCCAAACGAGTGTCTTTATCTCAAAATTATTGAAAAATTGTGTAAGGTGTGTCAACAAAAATTACATCAAACATGAAGCTCTGTCAGCATACTGACTGAGCTTCATGTTTATCCTAACAAGCAAAAAAAAAAAAAAAAAAAAGTGTTCCATCAAAACTACAAACCGAATCGAGATGAAACAGCTTAATTCTGGATTAGAATATCAAACTCCAAATGTGAACTCATCCTTTCCAATACATACCATCTCGAGTAGCAATGTGTGTAATACACACCCTTTATACTACCATTTGGCAAAGCTGAAGTAGTGTCTAGTACATAAGTTAGAGTATAGAAAATATATTTGTTGTACGACCAAGGTGCAACCATTTTACCTCCACCTGCTGCCTCAACAGAAACTTGACCACGTCTAACTGTCCGTTAGCAGCTGCAACGTGAAGCGGAGTGTAACCACGCTTGTCCTTGCACATCATTTCTCCACTATGAGACACCAGCAGCTTCATGATGTCCAAATGGCCTAGAAGAAAAGGAGAGCTCACACATTAACTCTTCTCATTCGTCTGCTTGAAGGTGAAGACAAAACACTACCCACCAAGATATGCAGCCCAGTGAACTGGTTGCCTTTCCTTCTTATCTTTGGCGTTTGAACTGGCACCTTTACGCAGAAACAAGTTCACCAACTGCAGAAACACAATAATCAAGTAAATGAGTGTGTTTATTCAGCCTCGTCTTCAAAATAAAATTACAGTCTAGCTGATAGAATAATTTGTATTAAAAAGTTAGCAATGATTATCTCTGTTTAGACCAATTGTTTATAAAAAACGAAAATCAAGTTCTACTTTTGTGTTTGGTTGAACAGACCTAAAAAAAATTAAAAAGAAAAAAAAAAAGAGAAAGATGCAATATAGGACGTTTTTGTCAGAAAAAACACTGGTTCATGTTTCTACCTTTTAAACTTACCTCAGTGTGTCCGCTGTGCGCTGCATGATGTAATGGCGTCCTTCCTGCTCTGTCAGTAACGTCCAGGCTGCAGACATGTGGGATCAGAGCTGCAGAACAACCTGCGGCCCAGCTCACAGCTGCCATGTGCAACGGCGACTGCCAGAATTTGTCCCGTGCGTTGACTTCTGCTTTGTGCTTCAGGAGCAGCTCTACAGCCCTCTGTGAGGAAAACACAATTCAAAAAAATTCAAATCAATCAAGAAAATCTGTTAGTTACTCCTAGTTACTTTTATTATCATTATAAGTGTGTTTTATAACATATAAAAATACTTCGTTTCGTGAGGCTGCTGCTCGATGTAAAGGTGTAAGCATCCCCTGGTCCTTAGCGTTAATGTGTGCGCCTGTAAAAAAGGCAAAAAATCTTTACTGCTTTTTCATGGGGCACGTCTGAAGAGATTCAATTCTCTTTAATGAACTGATTTATGGGAATTATTACAAGATAAAACTTTTTTATACGAGGGTGGTATAAATAAAAAATAGTTTTTTGTTTTACCTGAACTTATAAGTATTTCCATAATGTGGACATTGCCCAAATAAGCAGCAGCATGAAGTGGTGTGCTTTGTTCTTGGTCCTAATATCAAGGGGGAGACAAAAATCAATTAACTGAATAGCAGAAAAAAAATTTTTACCATCTGTGATAGTTGCTGGTATTGTTTTTGTATGCTTTACAACAGGCATCTGTGAGCACTAAATACAGTATGTGTAGTTGATATTAAAATGAAATAAAATTCTATCTAATTGTATCCAAAAGTAGAGAAATTTTTAAAACATGTTAATATTACAATAATGACTACTGACTAAGAGTTTACCTCTAATGTTCATAAGTTATCATAGTATCCATTACTGCATCATATTGTAATTGTGTTGTAGCTTTCAACACGTACATGTAGATGTGTTGTAAAATTATTTTAAGCACCCATAAAATGGCAAGCAGAGTGTCAGTTGCTTTCACATTCAGTTTTTCTGTTTTCTGTCAAATCAAAAGCCAGGGTGTGCTCCATTTTCATCTATCAGCTTCATTATTCAGTTGAGTGCACATTTAGGGAGACTGGGGTGTGGAGTTAAAATGTAGATTCATCACTATGTGCAACCTGTGTTCAATATATAATTGTATCATTGTTGGTACACATTCTGGTGTTCAGGTGATATGTAGTATAATACATATACTGTATATCATTATGAAAACAATTAAACAATGAATGTGAGCCTTGCATTAATGATCAGTTGGCCTTTTAAACAAGTGATTTCTTAAAGTCACTGAAGCCACATATACTGTACACGTAGACCTTGACTTCTGATGTAACTGCGTCCATTTTTGTAAAATACAGTAATTAGAAAATCATTGTGGTTATCCCAGTTAAGGAAACAAATGCCAAAGTGAATAACCTTCCTAACAAGTTTGTAAATATTGTACCATTAAACAGACATTTTGCATCAAACGTCAAAAAGACAATTTTCTCAAACATGCATGCATGATACTTTGCATGTACAGAAAACAAAGTGCAAGCATTCAGAGCAGCTACAATAGGAAGCATACAGAGGAGGCATGGCTGAACCATAAATCCAATACATTTAAATGTAAATGAGGTGCATTCATGACAGTACCTGTGCGTTGACATCTTCATTGTGTTCCAACAAAAATGTCACGTCTTCAACGTTTTGATTGAATATGGCCTGAACCAGTGGAGACTGAAGAAGAGCATGTGAAGGACATATTAATTTGAAAGTTTATTATTAAATCACGTTTTCATTCCTTAGATTTGTGCAGAAGCAGTCTCACAGGAAAGAGGGGAAGGGGATCTGAATTTGTGACTTGTTACTAAGCCTAATACATCAGAAAAGCCACAATCTAAAAAACAAACAAACAAACAAACAAATATTTCCTGTCCATGGTTAGAAACACAGTTAAACTTATTGAAAACTTTCTGCGTCGCCTAGCTAACATGACTAGCATTAGCAGCTGTTTACAACTCTGAAGTTAATTTTTCTCGAGTTAACTTTATACTGCAGAAAAAACATTATTTATTACCTGGTCCTTGATATTTCTTAACTCCATATCCCAGTCACTAAGGAGGCACCTTCATTGAGACTTGGTGTAAACTTAACAACATATCACAAAGTTGCAGCTAGGTAGCCTAGCTTTAGCTTTTTAGCAACTAGCTAGGATGGACAGTAAAGTTTTCAAATATCGCGAGAGGATGTTTAAAAAACGAGATTTGCTATTAATACAGTATAATTATTAGAAGAAGAAAAAACGTCGATATTTATGTTTTTATAATATTTTTATCAATTGCGAAAGCTATTTTTTGTTTAATGGTCTATATAATGTAACTAAATTATATTGTGAGCTCTTGTGCAATGTGCAAACAGTTTCATTCGTAAATTCTGAAATTCAGAAGTGATGAAGGGGTTAATCTTTATGTTGTTCAGTAATAAAAAAAACAGAAACATGTTTACTATTATGCAAAAATTATTTTTTTAACGAGCCAGATTTTCTGTAATCTTTAGTGTTTTAGTGTATTTTTGTCTACTACTTAAAGCTTTTTTTTTTTTTCATTCAACCTTTATTTATACATGTTAGTCTCACTGAGTCAGGAGGACAAATTTTCAAGAAACAAACAAAAAGTATACACAACAGTAAACAGTCTTAAAAAGCATATAAAATGAAAAGTAGATAAAAGTAGTGATAAAAAACAAGCTACATTATGAAATGGGGTAAAATACTATATACAGGAACATGTCTACATTGATTTTTGAACTGAACTTAATAGTTGTTTAAAATTCAATTAAAACAATTAAAAGCTTGAAAGTTCTTCAAGCCTTCTGGAGATTTTTTTGAACTTTAGATGCTTTTCACCCATGTGTTGTCCATTTTTTAAACACAATCCTTTATCATTTAAAAAAATGGGGAAATGGACACGTTGAGGGCAAAAGATGTATAATTAATAAACAAAGTACAGCTAGTAAACAAAATCTGAAAGTTGTGTCTCTAAAAATCAAACAAACAATAACAAAATCAGGCACAGGCCAAGAAATGACCTAATTCAGTCAATCATCCACTATATGGCAAGTTTTCTGCTAATAGTTTTGTGACTCGCCTTGTTTGTACTGAAACATTCTTTGTGTCAAATTGTATCATATGTATTTTTCATGAATTCAACAAAATGGGAACAAACTGCCCTACAAGCATCCTGCAGATGTTGGACTGTCTATCGTGGTGCGCTAAGATTCATAACAAGACAGATTGAAGACAGACTGAAGATAGACTGCTACAAGAGATCCTTCCTGCCCACAGCCATCAGCATCTATAAATAAAAGTTGAATGAAAAGTATCTATAACAACTCTTTACTGAAACCAGGATGATTCCAACAACACTGTATTTCCCTTTTGGATTAATAAAGTATTTTAGAATTGAACTGAATTGAATTGAATAACTGGCTATAGTGGTTATAACTACTATACCCGCTATTGCACGCTATAATCAATGGTTAACTGGTCATCATCACATAGACTCTCTCAATGGTACATTTTCATCTTAATCACTTCTTGGTCGGTTGACTATATCTCCTCATGATGTCATTGCGCACTCTCTGGACATTGCATGCAGTGTTCCCTCAGTATGGACCAAACTGCAAAGGGGCCTTCTACTCCGCTCTTGGAATATTTTGCAAAAAGATCTGAAGCTCTCGACCTTGACCTCTCTAAGTTTCTTCACACATCTGCTAAGTTCCTGGCAAAAACCAATGTTCCTGTTTTTAGTATTCTACATCGCCTTACAACCTAGATGTTTTTGTTTAATTTTTTAGTAACATTTTCTTTCACTTGTTCTTATCAATGCTTCCTTTTATGATTGTCTACTGTTGTCTTTTTTGTCTACTGTTAAAATCAAGTCTCTAGTAAATGAATCTCCGAGACTCAATGGGATTAAACCTGTACCTTTATAAATAAAGGTTGAATGAATGAAACATTTCTCAAAGAGGCCAGGTTAGATTTGAATCGCCTCATTTTAACTCCAGCTTACGCGAGCCGTACACCCCATGTAGGCGGATCATGGGTATGGTTACAACCAACGATGCGGATACTCTCTTTACAATTCAACGAACATACCCATTTTTTGACGACGACAGACGAGAGAATCAACCAATCAGAACAAAACAGGAGTGACGCGCATGCGCAATGTACGTTCAGTATACCGACGTTGAGACTGTAGCTGAAAAACACGTTTATTTAGCTTAATGTTTAAACAAATAGTGTCAATTTGTAATTGGCCTTAATATTTACCACACGAACTGTTATTTCGACTTCTGCGAAGTACACGCAGGTAAGAACTTTTTTGTTTATTTAGGTCATGGGTAGGTTAGGGGTCGTGCTAACCAGACACCATGATGTGTTAGCTTGTCTTGATAGTTTGTGGCTTCACGATGAATTTTACGCACGCGTGAACTGTACAGTGACTATAGTTGTTTAATTACCCCGTAGTAACTTATTTTATAAGGTTTACTGTCGGACTTTATAATGGTGAGAGCCGCATTGTTATATGAAAGCCGTCTGATTTGTCATAGCTGACATCTTCAGTGAATCAAGCAGTGATATTTGAACATATTTGAATGTCCAGAGGACCAGAATTAACTTTTTTAGATTTTTCTACCTGGATTATTGAGCGTGCATCAGGATAATCAGTGACATCCTTTTGGACATAAAGAATACCTACTTGTAATTTATAGATTTACCATAGATTTGCTCAACTTATTATAAAATACTTTAATTTTCTCAAACTGTGCATGATTCTTTACATTTATTTTTTATAATATCCCAGAAGTAAACCTGAGAATTTGGATTCTCAGAATAATGTTACTAACTTGCAAGTACTTGAGAAAGATCATAACAACACTTAGTACAAATAGTTTTGTGTGTGTTTGTGTGTGTGTGTTTAAAGACCTGGGGAAATTAACAGTAAAGTTGCTTTGAACATCAGTCTTATACAACTTTGAGTTACACAATATTCAACTAGAAACGTCCCACAATTTGGATATTTTTTTAAAACGCAACACAAAAAAAAACTTAAGAAGTTCGTCTATTTTTCATTCAGTTTCACAATCAGTCAATGAAATTGATTCACCTCTCTTAAAGGAATCATGAAATGCAATGCTTGGGGAATATAAATAGTTGTTTCTTTTCTATGCTAAGCCTGTTTAAAAGGTTTTGCTGCCATATTCTTGTTTTAACATTTTTCATCAGTATTTTACTGCAAGCATTTCACAGACACTAGACAATTGATGGTTTATTTACCTATGTTCCTGAGTCTTTGATAAAGTATCGGCTCATTTTGTAACTGTGGAAATACATTTGTTACCAGTCGCAAAATTCTAAATAAAATTGTGCATACCGAAGTTGGGATTTAAAAAAAAAAACAAATGTTTTTTTAATAAATGCTGTCAGTAATGGATATGTTCGCTTATACTGTAGATCCTTTAGTGATTTTTTTTAACATTGATGTTCCAGGCTGGATTGAGTAATAGATTTGATCAGAGCAATGTTAATTTGTTGTTTCATCAGAGTTTTCACTTGATTTGAAAATATTCAAATATGATTTATTTGTATTCTGTTGAAAGTTTTCTGTCATGTGTCCCTCTAATCTAATGTTGTCTTGTTACTACCTCTGAAGCAAACACTATTGTCTTTGATATTCACTTTGTCTTTTCTTATTTATCTTCACATTTGTGAAAGTCCTGTTTTGATGGGTGGGACATGACATGCAATTTGTCAGTTTGGGAGTTGGCATAGATGTAAGTGATAGTGTAAGCTGTTTTGTGCAGATTAGGTCTAATTAATGTTTACTGGAGCTTTTGGGGAAGTTGGATGAATGAGTGACTACTATATTATGTCCTAATAAGCCAATCACATAGCAACTATATTATGTCCTAATAAGCCAATCACATAGCATGAGCTTAGGAAATCCAAGTTTACAACATTTAGTAAAGTCAAAATGAATCATTTTTATTGGCACAAGCTGGTTTTTCCTGGTGCAACAGTACTACTTTACTGCCATTAAACTAGAAGGTCACTTGAGAGTGTGTCCTCTGCAAAGGATATCCTGTTTCACAACTTGAACAAAAGAGGATTTATACCAGCATTCAGAGTTTGCTATAGCAGTTTTCCAATAAAATGTCATGCATCCAAATAAACAACCAAACTAAAACCACAATCAGTCTTGACTGGAAGGT
>JARVLU010001354.1:30278392-30288535 GCA_031762415.1 Simpsonichthys santanae
GTCTCTCTTGTAAATGAGTCCTCGAGGCTCAATGAGATTAACCTGCCTAAATAAAGGTTGAATGAATGAAAAAATAATGTACAGGTTTTTAAAAGTGCATTTGTAAAGTTTTGACACAGTTGTTTTAAGAAAGCAATTCGTGGCTCCACATGAGCTCATCATTCTGGTCAAAATTAAACTCTTTCTCAAAACTGAGGTCATGCAACAAACTATAACAGGTAAAATATTAACAGTTCAGAAGCTTTCCACAGAACCCCTTTTCAAAAGATATGAACTGTCATTTTAATGCCGCTTGCTGAAAAATGTTGGAAGGAAATCTCAGAGGAACTAGATTTTAAAAGTAGAATCCCTTTTTTACTGCAAAGTCCAACATTGCCCCAACTTTACAACAGTGTTACTAGAAAATAGGAGTAATTTTCCAAAGAAGTCCTATCTGTCCTCAGGAGTTGTTTATTTTTGCATCATCAGTGTCCCAGTCATTAACTACCATTACAGGTGTTTTAATGCTGTTTATTAATTACTGCAAACTTGCTTGTTCAGCTTGAGGAAGTGCAGTTCTGCTGGAAAAGCTGCCTCAGCTCGTCGTTATCCTCACAACGCCACAGTCATGTGCTGCGGTTTGTGTCAGACCACTCAGTGTTATAAAAAATGGAGCTGTTCTGCTTGACTATGATTTTACTGTGAGCTTCGTGTTATCAATGATGACTTAGGAAGTAGCCGATTTAAAGAGTGTTCTTTTCGATCAGGGGGACTCTAGACTTCTTGTGAAAGTTTGTTTATTTGCTGACTTTTGGCTTGCTCCTAATGTTGCTTAGTCATTATTATTGTTACTTGTAGAAACACTTTTAAGGGGAAAACAATGAAGAAGCACGTGCATGGTCATGTCTTCAAAATGCACGTGTTTTTGTACAAAACAGGATTTGATTCAAGATCTGTTTGAAATGTCGACTTAATAGATATGGTTTCACATGCAAATTAAATAAAATGGTTTTATAATAGTTGTCTTCTTGCAGGGGAGGCTGATATTCATCCCTCAGTTTCCCGGAAGTCTTGCAGCAAGATGACGAACAAACAAGATGGAGACGTCCTGGAAGGTACAGGTAGCTTCTTCTAAAACCAAAACATCGTATTATAATCATCACTTTTACTTTTATTCAACACACTGAATGCATGTCTGCTGCAAATATATATTTTTATTTTTTATTTTTTTAGTGTGGAGTGCATTCTATGACTTAAAACCATAAATGACTGCATCACCACGGTTTAGAAAAGTCACATACATATATTTATATGCTTCAACCTGGAGTATGTTTAACAACTACATTGACTCAGATGACTTTAAAAAGTTAGTACCATGTCATTTTTTCCTGAGAGGCACAGTTTAGCTTGTGAACTTGTGTGAGAGAACGGGGGGCTTTTGTCGATGTTCTCCAGCAGATATTTGCTGTGTGGACTGGCTCTACTTCTGTTTATTTGCAGGTCAG
This sequence comes from Simpsonichthys santanae, assembly GCA_031762415.1. Classification (NCBI taxonomy): domain Eukaryota; kingdom Metazoa; phylum Chordata; class Actinopteri; order Cyprinodontiformes; family Rivulidae; genus Simpsonichthys; species Simpsonichthys santanae. Next base: position 30,279,877 of record JARVLU010001354.1, read on the forward strand.
TTTTTTCCAACACAATGTCAAAATGTCTTTGTGACCTTTACTTCTCCTCCTCCCCCCCACACTCACCTACTAAAAAAAAATCAGAGGCAGAGTCATATAAAAGCAGAGTCCTTCTTAGGCAAGAGTGGACTTTAAGATGAGCAGTGAGTTGGAGATGGAGGGAGAAAAGACGGAAAAGTTCAGACTTAGTGAGTAGTGTTTGTTCTCACACATTTGTCATGTTAAACAATAATTATAAGGCAACGGAAAGCTCATCAGTGCTTTTTTAGTGTAATCCTTGTCATTTATTGAGCTCCCATAACATATTTTACTGGAGTCATTGGGTTTAGGATGTGGCTACTGGTAATTAGAGGTTTCTGCTGACTGAGGTGAAACCTGTCATTTTAGGTTTAAACTAAATTACTTGTGTTGCATTTTGAAAACTTGATGATAAATTAGTTATTAGCTTTGTTTGTGGTTCAAATTTTACATTGCGGCTGTAAAAAATGATTTTAGTCAAGACTGAACTTGTAACACAATGGAAATTTTCCGTCTCAGTTTTTATGGGTTTGTTATTAAACTTGTTGAATCTTTTATAAATGCAGCAAAGGCTAAAACATTTTTAGCCAAACTTTTGTTGGTTAAAACTAGTTTTTTTGTTTGTTTGTTTGTTTTGCATTCAGTCTCTACATAATTTATCAAAATGCCAGTTTAGTGAAAGTCTCTTAATTAAAATATATATTTCAAAATAAGTAGCCTTCAGTAATTCATGCAGGTTGAATCAAAGACAATTTGAATTTGTTTAAACATTTTGCAGCTTGAAAAAGACAGTTTACATATATTTGAGAAGTGAGACGTGAAATGTCTTCAAGGATCAGAGAATAAGTCAAACTGCCTTCATCTTGCCAGACTTACCATGTCCTGACTAAAAACCTGCACCAGTCTGGAGTTAATACTCTTTGAAGAAAAAAACAAAATCCACCTCCCTAATGTTCTGGAATAAGATAGATTTTACTCTTCATTTCTCTTTTACGGTACCAGCCTTCTCTCATTATCAAAGTGTCACAGTTTCTGCTGTGTTTTCTTCTCAGAGGATTCCTGGCAGGAGAATGGAGTCCACACAAACCATTACAGCTCCATCTCCCCTCCTGCCTCACCTGTGGCTCAAGAAGAACCCTTCTCTACATATTTTGAGGAGAAGGTGCACATTCCAGAGGCTCCCAACACGGTACCACCATATATTTGATGCTTCTATTAATACAAGGAGAAAACTTTAAATCAATGTTGGCACAGAATCAAATAGCTTTTGTAATTATGATTAGAAATAAAACTGTGCTGTTTTTTTTTCATTCAGATATTCAGCTTCCGTAAACTCTGGGCCTTCACTGGACCAGGGTTTTTGATGAGTATTGCTTACTTGGATCCAGGGAACATTGAGTCAGACCTGCAATCTGGAGCTAAAGCTGGTTTTAAGGTGAAAAATAAAAACATATTTATTCACACGGCTATGCCAATTTCAAATCACTGTAATCCACTTTAATTAGACATTTGACACTTTATCCATTCTGCTGATTTCTTACCCATAAACCTCTATATTCATACCCATCTGCTCACAACAGACTCACGTTCAGGCTGTTGTTCAATACACAGTATTATATTATATTATTATAGTTTGGTGTATATCTTAGATCCTTGTACAGTATACTGTTTCTTTTTATAGTTTATATTACTGCTATTTTTGGTGTAACTGGGACCTTGAGTACATAATTTCATTCCAACTCATGTACCACATGAGATGCAAATAACAATAAAGAACCTTTAGACTTGAACCTTGACAATTTTAATATCACCTCTTTTAAAAAAAAAAAAAAAAGAAAGAAAATAAACTATTTTTCTGAGATGGAGTGCTTACTCTTTTATTTATTTATTTTGATGCCCTGTTGTTTTATTTTGAAGGCAGATCATCTTTGCATAATACTGTACAGTATCACATTTTGTCTCTCACTTATTACGTTAGGAATGTACGATATTCTTGGCATAGTATCGGTATCAGCTGATGTTAGCAATAAAATTAAATATGTTTGAGTGTTGTCATTGTGTTAGACAGAGTAAATGTCATGAATAAATTTGACATTAAACATAATCCAAGTTGAAGTGCTGCATCATTTTCAGCCCCTTTTTGGCATTTGCATTTGGTAGCAGGCCAGACTGACAAAGACCATACAGAATAATGTAGTATTTTAATTCCACAGCAGAGAAAGCTTTGTAGTTTTTTAGTAGGTCTAGAAAAAAAAATATTGTTACTGGTATTGGCCAAATAAGTTATAGCATATTGGATATCGTCCAAAAAATCCAATATCGTGCATCCCTATATTGAATCTTTTCTTACTATAATTGTTATTTTTGAATGTTAGTTTTTAGTTTTGTATTTTTGTATCTAGATTTCTAAATTGTTTGTATTTTAATGTGCAGTTTTTTAATTATATGAATTTGGAGGTTGTAAGGTTGATTACATGTATATGTAGGCAGGAATGTGTATGTATTCTTAATGTATTTTGATTGATAAATTGTATGTATTTTAATGTGTAGAAATGCCCAACCAGGGACTGGAGTTGCAAATTAGCTGTAGCTATAAACTCTTTGTGCAACACATCAGTCACAGACTTGTTCTGTTCTATGTTTATGTGCATTGGCCCTGTCAAATAAACTACCGTAATAATAATAATAATAATAATAATAATAATAGTGCATTTCAAAGTCTGTTAATAATTTGAAAAAGTCTGAAAATGCAGTGATTCTTAAATGTTGTAATCACTTGAACGCGTCCTCTCTTTTGCAGCTCCTATGGGTGCTCCTCGGAGCCACCGTCATCGGGCTGCTGTTACAGAGGTTAGCTGCACGTCTCGGAGTCGTCACAGGGATGCATTTAGCTGAAGTCTGCAACCGCCAGTATCCCACCGTGAGCATCCCCCCACTATCACTACACACCTAAATTTCCTGTTGCCACCCATCAAGTTTTTTCTTCTGAAGTGGTAATCTGTCTCCTACTCGACCCATAAAGTTTTTTTTTTTTTTTACTCTGTTATTGTAAATGTCTTCTCTTTGAGGTTCCTCGGATCATCCTGTGGTTGATGGTCGAGCTGGCAATTATCGGTTCAGACATGCAGGAGGTCATCGGCTGTGCCATAGCTTTTAATCTTCTGTCTGTGGGCAGGTAACAAGCTTCATCCATGCCTGTGAATCCTGTAAACACGACTGATTTATAGAAAATTATTCAATCTGTGTTCATCTGTCTCTCATCCAGGATCCCACTGTGGGCAGGAGTTCTTATCACTATCACAGACACGTTTGTGTTTCTCTTTTTAGACAAATATGGTTTGTAATGATTGTAAAAAAAATACATACAACTTCTTTGACTTACATTTCTGACTCGTGGTATTTATACACACCTTCTTTAAAATCTCTTTAGGTCTGAGGAAACTTGAAGCTTTCTTTGGCTTTCTGATTACTGTAATGGCTATTAGTTTTGGCTATGAGGTACGCTTCCTTCACATTTAAAATCTAGTTTACGTCTTGGAATTTATAGTTCCTAACATTGTTGCTTCACTTCAGTATGTGTTAGTGAAGCCGGATCAGGGGGAGGTTCTGAAGGGGATGTTCATGCCGTACTGTGCTGACTGCGGACCTGTGCAGCTAGAGCAGGCTGTGGGAATTGTAGGTGCTGTCATCATGCCCCACAACATCTATCTGCACTCAGCGCTGGTCAAGGTTAGACACATTTATGTGACAATATTTACTAATGTGTTAATTTGACGCTTTGACAACTTGACCTGCACAAATGTTGGTTCCAAAACGTCCCGAGAGCTCCCGGAGTCCTGCGTTTCGAAATAAGGGATCCAGGGATATAATTTGAATGTTTGTCTGTACATTTTCTTTAGTCTCGGGAAGTGGACCGCAACAAAAAGGAGGACGTAAAGGAAGCCAATAAATACTTCTTCATCGAGTCAGCCATCGCTCTCTTCATCTCCTTCCTCATCAACGTGTTTGTTGTTGCCGTCTTCGCTGAGGCCTTTTACAATAAAACCAACATCCAGGTGGTGAGTTGGCAGTTTGAACACCTTGCTGAGAATCACTGCAGCTCGGTTTGTCGCTTAGTAAAAAAAATTTTTATGAGAAATTTTACCAGACAATGGAAATAAAATGTGTGCTCATTGTTGTAGAACGAAATGTGCAATGCGACCGGCAGCACTCACACAGACCTCTTCCCCCTCAACAACGGCACTCTGGAGGTGGACATCTACAAAGGGGTACGTCGGCAACAATAAACCCTGACTTTTTATTTTTGGGGGACATTAAATACATTTTCAAATACAGCACATACTTCAGCTTGGGTGAGCAATTGGTTTGATTCAAGAATCCGACAGAATGACAGAAACTCAAAATAGTTAAACCACAGTGTGAGTTGAACGTTTTGATGATTTTTGGCGTTGATCATTGTGCTGTGGTCACCTCATTGTTGAAAAATATTAATCTATCACATAACAGCAGTCTCTGCATGTGTTCATCCTTGGCTATAACACACATCTGCACACAGTGAAGCACAGTAGTCCCTTGTTTATTGTGGGGGATCCAATATATATATATATATATATAATATAAATATATATACAGTATATACGTGTGTGTGTGTGTGTGTGTGTGTGTAGGCGTTTTAAACCCTTCCCATATTCTTTCAATATTCTAAACAATGATTTTTAGCTCTCGCCCTCCTCAGTCATGGCTGCACTCTGCCACCTGCAAGCTGTCTTGGCCACGCCCACTCTGCATGGAGAAACAGCTGATCAGCTGCAGCAGGAAGTTTCTCCTGCAGCATGGGCTGCACAAAGGTGTAGCAGGTGCTAAATAATTTAAAATAATTCATTTTAAATAAAAATCCCATCCTGATCATTTGGCTCATACATCAGTCAGCCAATTGTGTGTCATACCATTACCATACCATTTTATTTATAGAGCACTTAATACAACGACAAGGCCAACCAAAGTGCTGTACAAACAAACAAACAACAGGCAACACATAGGCAACATACAAAATGAAGTAAAAAAACAGAATATAGACATAAAAACGTTGCAGACATAAAATATACAGTAATCATCAAACAAAGATCATCAGGTGTGGAACGCAACGGAATAGTAGTGGGTCTTTAAACGGAATTTGAAAACCAAGAGGGAGTGAGGGCCTGTCTGTCGAGCAGAGGTAACTTGTTCCAAAGTCTTGGGCCTGCTACAGAGAAGGCCCTGTCACCTCTGCCTTTAAGACGAGTTCCTGGAACTGTGAGAAGTAACTGGTCTGCTGACCTCAGAGAACGTGGTGGGACATACGGCTGTAACAATTTAGAGACAGATGGGGTCGTGACTGTTCAGCAATTTGTAGACATACAGGAGAATTTTGAACTGGATTCAGAGATGAACCGGTAGCTAGTGCAGAGAGGCCAAGACTGGTGTAATGTGCTTTCTTTTGCCTGTACTGGATAAAAATCAGGCTGCTGCATTCTGGACTAGTTGTAGTCGTGCAATGGTGGTCTGACTGATACCAAACAGGAGTGAATTGCAGTAATCAAACCTAGATGTAATGGATGCATGTATTACTGTCTCCAGGTTATGTTTGGATAATATGGGCTTCAGCTTAGACAGTCGCCTCAGCTGGAAAAAACAAGATTTAATAATCATGTTTACATGACTGTTGAATTTCATGGAAGGATCCATTATCACTCCCACATTTGTGACTTTTTTGTTCTATTTCATATAGGCTTCGCCCTTTAAGGCTAACGCTAGTGGGTTTATGCCTCCGCGCACAGCGCAGCGTTTAAAACTTTAGTCCACGCCCACCTGCTGTGTGGGTCCCACACGGTCCGTATAAATTACGGTGAGACCGGACAATCGGCTCCCATTGTTTCTTCAGCCAGCAAGCACTGTCTAAAGAAGAAGATTAGTCAACAAGCTCCAGCTTCAGCTTCATGCGCCCCACCTCCTGCTGCTGTTCCTGTGAGCTTTTCTTCCAAAAGAGAGGCAGACAAGCAGCCCTTTTCAGGCTAATGTCGAGGAGGTTTTTTTCTCAGTGGCGGGAAACTACTCAATGGACGACGCCATCGTCTTTTTGGTTTTTGAAGTGAATTGGATGATTCCTTCGGAAAAGGCGATGCTAGCAGCAGCCCCACTGCTTCTCCGCACCTTGGAGAGCATGATGGCAGCAGCTAACGTTTGTCACCGGCTTTTCAGGCAACATAGCCACAGGAAGTGGTGAGTGATGTCTATTTATTTAAAACCACGACCAGGAAGAAAACGGTTTTTCAGGGTGTTGTTTTTGCATGAAAAGCTACAGAATGCGCACATCTGCTGTATTAAAGCATCATTATAGAGCTTGATATTTTTACGCACAACATGCAGCCTTTTTTTAGCCTGCATGATACGTGCGTGGTGTGCACACGCCGCTAAGCGCTACTCTAAAATACCCTAGAACAGGGGTCTGCAAGCTTTATGATCAAAAGAGCCATTTTTACACTTTCATTCACTAAATTAAATGTGTCCAGAGCCGCAACAACCTGCTACAACTGAATATCAACTGGTGGCCCGTGGGCCACTTCAGGTTTGTTGGAGGAGACTTTTATGGCCAGTAGGAGTGACATTATTAAGCTAAAAATATCTAATAATTTTTAACATTTGAAATTTTTACAATTTAAGACAAAATAAAAGACCAGATTATTGTAAAGAGGGGGAAAAATAGTAAAAAGAATTTTTTTTTTTTTTTTTTTTTTAAGTAGGAACAGCAGACCTCTGTATGTTCTTTTAAATTGTGGAAAAAATAATTACCTGTAAGTCTAGAAATAAAGCAAAAAGTTAAAATGAGTATTTGCAAAAGTAATGAAAACACTTACCGGTAGTAGTTTTTTTTTTTTTGGTGTTGTTGTTTGTATAAAAACCATTAAAATTCAGTTTTATGTTAGTTTTGGTCAAAGGTTGAAAGAGCCGCTGCAGAGAGACCAAAGAGCCGCATGTGGCTCCAGAGCCGCAGGTTGCAGACCCCTGCCTTAGAAGGACGGCCGAGCGGATGCTCAGCCACCTCTGTTTTCTTCTACGTCGGTGACCGCTCCGCTTCCAGCTGCAGGCGCTCCCCTCCTGAAACTGACCGGCATAATTCAGCCAAGCTAGCGCAAAGGGATTTTTTTTGTCCCTCTTTTTTCCCCGCACCATCGAATGATTTGGCGGGAAGATTTTTTTGGCGCTGCGCACAGCTCGTTGCCCTGACCCCATCCGGCCCTGCTTTCCAGCTTTGATGTCACACTGGAACGAGGCTGCAGCTGGGCCCGGCAAGCTGAAGGCGGCCGTCTCCACCTTCGCCCCCATCACCAGAGTGGAGGTTTTTACAGAGCGGAGTTTCCCTCGATTCCTCCTCTGGAGCCAAGCCTTGTGGAAGAGTTTGGGGCAAAGGCTTCCAGGGTGGACCAGCGTCCAATCCCTCCAGGGAAGCATGACTAAACGAGCACTAAGCTCTCCAACCGAGTTCATCAGTGTTCGTTCCAGGCGGCCGCGGCAAACAACAAAATCGCCCTGCTGGCCTTCAGCATCTTCAAAAGGCTGGAGGAGGCAGACCTGCTGGAGGAGACAAAGAGCTCCCTCTGTAAAGCTGCTGACGTCATCCTTGAAAAATTGCAGAGGAGCGAGGAGGTCCGGCCACTGGAGGGACCGTTGTGGCCAGCAATAGCAGCAGAGGTGAGCCACAGCTGCAGCTTCCCGCCCTGTTCCTCCCCCGCTACCCAACAGGGAACAGCCACCCCCAGCGCGTCAACCAGATGCGACCCAGCGCTTCCCCATAGGCCGTCAGCAAGCGCTGTCCTGGACCAGCCAGCCGCAAGGTTCACAGAGGAGGCAGCCCAAGAAATGGCTCCTTGGGGGAATGTGTGTGTTTCTTATGTGTTTTTTGAAGTAAAACAAAACATTTGTTTTCATTTGATTCCAGACTGCCTGTCAGTTCAACTGATCTCTCAGCGGCCTCTCTTCACACATTCCCCACACAGAACGAGCCGGTCACCTCTAAAACAGGTGTTAAGGAGGCACCGCAGCTCGAAATTTTTCACAAAACACTCACCTGTCATGTCATGCTAAAACTGATGCTGTTCAGCAGACCAAGTCCAGGAAAACCTCTCGCTCTCAGCCAGAGCCGGTTTTATTTTCTGACGTTTCTGCCCACTCAGCGCAGTGGGAGTTAACGTGTTTTTCTACAGCAGCGGCAGCCCCCGTCGAAACGGCGTCTCATTCAGAAAAGCGCATACACCTCCTCTCAGTGCGCACCGGCTCACCTCAGTTCTGACGTGAGCCCGCAGCCTCAGCACAACACAGGCGAACAGACAGCCCTTTCTGTCTGAGCCCACCTTGGGTCACCCCCGGAGAAACACAGGGGCGAGTGACGGCGGCAGGGGCTCTAACTTGGTTGACGTCTATGAAAACCATGACACAACAAAACCATGCACGCCCGCTCTCTGAACGTTACTCAAGAGTGGCAGCAAGTGTGTTCCCTGGACAGGTGGATGGATCAGCAGAGGTTACACGCTGCAGCTTGTAGCTCAACCCCCACCGTTCAGAGGGATTATAGAGACGTTCCTGTCATATCCAGAACAGAGCTCGT
>JARVLU010001354.1:30289925-30305668 GCA_031762415.1 Simpsonichthys santanae
TTTTCAATGTAAAACAACTTCGAACGGCCGTATTAATGATTCTAAATGCATTTCCAAGCAGTTAGTTGTCAAAAAAAAAAAAAAAAAAAATACGAAAAAATTATAAAATGCTGCATAAAAAAGCTAACGAACAGCGCAATGACGTCACTAGGGGCGGAGCCGTAAGTCCAGAGCGCCGTAAGTCGATGGCGCCGTAAGTCGGTGACCACCTGTATTTATAATAGTGAGCTATGAGCAGCTGCATATTTTTTGTCTGAAATGTAATTGATCAGATGTTTTTGGTTCCCTCTTTGTTAACTTGTTGACCTTTATTGAGTTTAAGTGAGCTAAAATGTGCAAACAAGCAAATGTACATTCCACAACAGTCTCATAAATCCGTTCTCAGCCTTACCTTTGGCTGAAAACGGATTAAAAAGAAAATAGCTGCTCAGTTCTTAAAGCCGCAGCTCCACTGCAGGAGAGCTGAGTTTTAAGGAATAGATACAACTGGGGCCAAAGAACAGACGGTTCAGTTTGTGGAACCGTGCATTTTCTCACAAGCTTTTGTTGTCGTCTTAAGTATGAAACCAAGTGAGACTAAACTCAGACTCTTGACTGTTTTGGACATAATGTTTTGACGTTAGATCAGCGTTGTTAGAGAGGAAGTGAAAGATGCAGCAGCCAGTGTCAAAGTTTGTTCCCACACTGTTCAGTTTAACTTCTAAGAGGTTAATATGTTGCCTTTTTTTAACATTACTGGGGACTGCCTGTATAAGGCAGACACCAGTTATTATTCACCTGGTTCAACTGGTTTCTTAACTTTAATGCGGCCCGAACCGCAACGTATACCCCCACAAATGTTACATCAAAACAACCGGCTTGGCACCGTGATGTGTGCAGTTACTTTAATTGGCGTTTCGAATTACCATGGTGACTTAACAAAGACGTTATTTTTCCCCTATGCAGAACACCTGACAGAACACTCCTCACACTGACTGCTGCTGTCAAGTCACATGACTTAGGTCCCTAAAGAAAACAAAGTCTCTGTTGGACATGTTTGAAACTCACAGAAAGCAATCATCAGATAAATGTCTTGAACTGATTAATATTTGGAGCCATTTTGATTCAAGATGGCTACCACAGCTACCTCAGCAAATACAAAATTGACTCTAACTCAGTCATTCTTTGAGATATTGAGATGAAATTTAGTATGGTTGTAGCTGAGAGCAACTTGTTATACATTCCTAATGTAACTCAAATATCCAAGATGGCCACCTTACCTAAAAGAGAAACATACAATAACTCGGCCATTTTTAGATCCATTCAGCTTAAATTCAGCATATTGGTAGCTGAGAACGATCCCTACTAGACTCTGACTGAAAATCAAAAATCCAAGATGGCTGACTGATCAATAAAGGAAAAGTACAATAAATCAGCCAATTTTAGTAACTGAGCTGAAATTTGGTGTGATGATAGTGGAGAACGATCCCTATCACATACTGAATCCAAATCAAAAATCCAAGATGGCCACCAATACTACATTTAAATGGATTTAACTCAGTCATTTTTACACATATAGAGCTGACGTTTGGTGAGGTTTTAGCTCAGGACGTTCCCTAGCACATACTGAATCCAAATCAAAAATTCTAGATGGCCGTCTTAGCTAAAATGGAAGAATTATGATAACTCAGCCATTTTGAGCTATTCAGCTGAAGTTTGGTATAGTGGTAGCTGAGAGTGAACCCCAACACATAGTACTGTAAAATCAACCATTTAAATCAGCAGCAGCCTGGCAGTCCCGTCCAAGTTTCTCCAGGAACTTTCTAGTTAGTTTTGCCATTTTGTATAGCAAAAACACACACAAAAAAACAACTTTTATTTTAAAACAAACCAAGACGGTGTGGAGTTAAAATTTTTACTCAGCTACATCAACGTAAAAAAGACACCCAAGGGTACCTATTTGTGTTTTTCTTGTTTTATAGAAACCTGTTGGAACAGTTTATCTTCACACGATTAGTTTGAACTTTAAAGCAATAGTTCATATTGGTTTAATAAAATGTTGTTGTTTTTTTTAAGGGTGTGGAAGATTTCCGGAGGTCTGGTCATCCTGGTGGTTTGTGCAATCAACATGTACTTTGTGATTGTTTATGTGACTGCGCTGAACAGCGTGCTGCTCTACGTTTTCGCTGCTCTCCTCTCTGTGGGATACCTGTGCTTTGTCAGCTACCTGGTGAGTTGCTTCCGTGAATTTTTGGAAATCTTTTTTATAGGCGAACTGTGATTCTCATAAAAACTTGTTGGATGAATTGAAATACAGGTACATTTCTTTTGAAATCGGTTTAGATTAAAAAATAGTTTTTAAATGAAGTGGCATTCCTGCTTTGCGATTACCTGGTTATTATTATGATCAGATTACCTGATCTTCAGGTTTACTCTTATGTAAACGCAGAAACTTTGGCAGTTTGCTGCTCTGGAGCATACAGGTGTGTGTACGCCACTATCATGTGAGAAAACTATGCTTTCCAGCTTTTTTTTTGCTTATAGTATAACAAAACGTAAACTACAAACATTCACAATTGAAATCCCTCAGTGGTGGAGGATGTTGAATACGTTATACGTATTAATGCATTATTGTATGTTTTAGTTAAAGTGCCTCCAAAGTATTTTAATGTCTTGTTCATTGTTTCTTGCAGTCGTGGCACTGTCTGGTTGCATTGGGGGTCTCCTGCCTGGACTGTGGCAGCAGGGTAAGCAATCGACCTGCTGTGTTCATAGAGGAGCAGTCTGAGTACGACTCCTAGACCTGAACACTACTCTAACCACCAGCATATCTCCTTTACTCCTCTGGGAGGGACTTGTGCACAGCCAGGACTGTTCAAGATCATTTAGGATCTTTGAACGCATGTCCCCTGCTTATGCCCTGTTTTATTTCTGTAGGGCTGGATATCAAAATTTGCTGCTTTTTAGGCTCTTGAACGCATCAAAGTTTTCCCAGCGCACTGTGTACATACCTGCATTTGACACTTGAGACCATTTGGGAGAAGTAAGCTCACGTAATTACGTTAAAAACAATCATTAATTGTAATTAAAGTTTTGAATTCAGCAGCAGTGTTTAGTCGTGTGTTATAGCTTGAGCAGTTTTTGCTGCTAGAACTTGTGCTGACATCTGCATAATCAAAGTCTGCGACCTTTGCCTGAAGGTCTGACCCTGAAATTGGGATTGTTTCGCTTTTGATCGACTTCACTCTCCTCCTGGAGTTCAGTGCAGCTGCCGTGTTTTGAGGAGTCTGGATAGACGGCTCAGTGATAAGGAATCGACAGACAAACAGAGAATGCAATAAAACTTCTCAGTTCTCCACAAGATGCCATCTGGAAGCAGCTTGTGTTGTCTATGTTGTGTGAACAGTTTTCAATTGCTTTGGATCCTCAAAAATGAACACCAGCAGTGCTCCCATGTTTCAACTGGCCATCCATCCATTATCTTCCACTTGTTCCGAAGTCGGGTCGTGGGGGCAGCAGCTTGAGCAGAGAGGCCCAGACATTTTGTTCCACAGCCACCTCTTCCAGCTCTTCTGCGAGGACCCCAAGGCGTTCCCAGGCCAACCAAGAGACAAAGTGTCTCCAGAATGTCCCAGGGTCTCCTCCCAGTCAGACATGCCTAAAGCACCTCTCTCGGGAGGCACCCAGGACACATCCTTACCAGTTGCCCGAACCACCTTAACTGGCTCCTCTTGATCTGGAGGAGTAGAGGTTCTACTCCAAGTCTCTCCTGGATAACTGAACTTTTCACCCTATCTTTAAGGGAGAGTCCAGCTACCCTGCAGAGGAAACTCATTTCAACCGCCTGTATCTGTGATCTTGTTCTTTCGGTCACTACCCAGAGCTCGTGACCATAGTTGAGGGTAGGAACATAGAGAGCTTTGCCGTACAGCTCAGCTCCCTCTTCACCACAACGGACCGGTACAGGGTCCGCAATACTGCAGATGCTGCACCAATCTGTCTGCCAATCTCACGCTCCTTGTGAACAAAACCCAGAGATACTCGAACTCCTCCACTTGAGGCAGAACCTCACCCTCGACTTGAAGAGAGCAATCCATTCTTATCCATCTGAGGACCATGGCCTCAGATTTGGAGGTGCTGATTCTCATCCCAGCCGCTTCACACTCGGCTGAGAACCCGCTCCAGTGAGAGCTGAAGATCACGGCACAATGACACCAACAGGGCCACATCATCTGCAAAGAGCAGAGATGGAAACCCTTCGTCACCTGGCTGCACCAAGAAATTACTGTATATTCATAAAAGTTAAGAACAGAATCAGTGACAACGGGCAGCCCTGGTGGAGTCCACCTCACACCCTGAAGGGGTCCGACTTACTTCCAGATATGTGAACCAAACTCTTGCACTGCTTGTATAGGGACTGAACAGCTTGTAGCAACTGGACTATAAACAAAAACTATAAATAATTTTCAAAAACCGACATCTTATTCATTGTAGAAAACATAGCTTAGGTTCTGTTTACCTACACACATCCCAACTTTTCAACTGGATCTGATGATTCAGTGTGCTCTCCGTTCACGATAATACTGTTGCCCTAAAGTGTCACTTAAGATGAATTCCACTTCGTCTACCTCAACATCCATTACCATTTTATCTCAGTGTAGCTTCACTGTAGCACTGTGAGTCTCAGAATGTATTATATACATTATTTATTTTAAACGTTAAATACTTGATATTCAAAGGTGTGTACCAAAAAGCACCAAATGATATCCAGCCTCAGTTGTGTTGAAACATCTTGGTTAGTGGTTTATTTTTGTGTTGTCACAAGAGTATTTTTCCAACATGTCAAGAAAAGCTAAAGTCTCTATGTGAAGTATTTTGGTATATCTTTTCTTTCTTTGTCACTTCTCTCTTTGCACAACTTGGACTGATCAATGAGGTTTGCCTGGAGGAAGCACAGAGATACGTTTTGACTGCATTGTTTTCAAACGGGTCGCAGAAATGAAACGAGGGGCAGTTCGGAGGGTGCGGCTCAAACTATCCATCCATTTTCTATACACGCTTCTTCTTTACGGGCCGCGTGGCGCTTGTCCTGCACTCCATCAGTCACTGTGCGAGAGGCGGGGAACATCACAGAGACACACAAGACAACTGTTTACACTCTCACCCATAGGGACAGTTTAGAGTTACCAATCAGCCTAACTGTTTTTGATTTGTGGGAGGAAACCGGAGTACCCGGAGAAAACCCACGCACGCACGGAGAGAACATGCGCACTTCACATCTTTCTGTGTGGTGACAGCTCTAACCACTGTTGCACCCTGCCGCCCAACTCGAAACAAGTGGCTGTAAATATCTGCAGGTTGTTCCACAGAGCTTATTTTAGTGCCTCAGTAAACGTGACGTCAGATCTGCTTGGATTAGAAACATGATCGTGGCCTTTGTTGTGACATCGATGAGATCTTATTTAGATTTGGGAACACCATGTAACGGGGAGGATTAATGTTTTCATATGCGATTCAAAGCTGAACTTTTTTACATTTGTTTTTGTAGGAAAAAGCTCTGAACATTTTCTGTCAATAGACGGCACTGTGCAAAAGTCTTGAGTGTTCAGTGTTTTTATTTTGTTTCCAAGCAGCCAGAATTTCTTATAAACTTTTAAAGTGTCATTGATCTGTAGTTATTCAGGCATTCAGTTTATTACTTATTTATTGGGGGGATTAGCTGCTTATCTACTCATTGTTTGTCCAGAGGATTTTTTTTGTTTGTTTTGTTGGGTGGGGGCTGAAAATAAAAGGCTTCTAATCTCTGTGTTGTGACAATACAAAGACAATTTTCATTATAATCCAATTTTAAGTGGGATTTTTAGACTTTGTTAGTAGAAGCCTGACACACAGACACATTTTGTTTCCAATCTTTAGTTGAATCCACAAACAATAACACTGTTTGAGTGAAAAAATGTCTTTTTCAGCACAAACTGAACAGAACTGAACTCTCAGGTCCTGTTTTAGGTCTTTTATTTTTTTTACCATTTCTTAAAGACAACTTTCAAATAGTTTTCATGTAGATAATTTTCAAACATGGCACTTCTTCTGTCATCACCCATCCACTTTACTTTTTTCCACACTACTATGGAAATTGAAAATTTGTGGAAAGAGGTTTTTTTTAATTATTATTATTTTTTAAATACCACAAACCCTGGATAACTACTGATCAACACTATTTTAAATATAATATTATAAGATAATTTGGCTCATTGTAAACAAAATATAGAGATATTGGAGCTGTTTATAACTTTTGCACAGTATAAGCATGTCTAAATTCAAATTATTAAGACTGCTATGCAAAATAGAATTAAAACAAAAGAACAGTCAGGACATAGTTTTGTACGATTATTGCAAAAGTCACAAAAATCAAAATATTTTTTATACATTCCAGAACAACAAGTGATCTTTTCGTTGATTAACGCCCTGAAAACATACCGCTGTTAGATTTATTAAACTCTTTTTGTTTGTGCATATATTGAAGTATTACGTTTTGAATTGTTTTGGACCTTTTACCAGAAAGAAGTAATTTGTCCATAACTTCTCTGAAGTAGTTTGACAAAAAGTTCATGATGACATAAAATCAGATGTTTTTGTTCTGCTGTTGTTTTCTATTTTAAATGTGTGTATAGGTTTTTTTTCTTTTTTTTTTTTTTTTTTTTTTTTATGTCTGTTTTTAATATTAACCTGCTGTTAACTTTTACTGTAGATTTTTGACTACGGTAATTTGCAGGGCAGAAAAAAATCATTACAACATGGTTATTGAAGCATTGAAACTCAATAATTTAAGTATAAATTAATTTATTGTTAGCCAAGTGTAGCAATAATTGCTAGTTTTGTTGTTAAAACTTAAAACTGTGACTACAAGAATTATTTGTTTGACATGTTTTTATCATCTCATGGAGGTGATTTATTAACCAAGCAATATGGCAGTGGGCACAAAACTGCAAGTTTTAATGTATTAATCTAAATTAAAGCAAGTAACTGAGCCATATCCAAGTGATGTGTACGTTTTCAGAGATGAAAGTGCTGAAAATGAAAAGTGGAGCTCAGTTGGCGTCTTTGTCGTCTCAGAAATTACCGTATTGTCATATTGAGCACTCTGGCAGGTCTCAGATTTAGTTTTCCTTCTGGTCTGGTTTGAAAAATTAGCTCTATTTTTGAGCTCATAGACAAACCTCACAGATAGAAACAGAAAAGATGGTGAACGCACAAGTGTTTAAAAAAAAAAAACTAAAGATATGTCTATTCAAGATGTTTTTATGTGTTGTTTTTTTTTTTTTATTTCCTGCTTTTTGAAACTGAATAAAATAAGCTGTTTGTTGTTCTTGGATGGAGCACACAATGTGTCCAAAAATAAAAGTTAATTGTAAATTTCTGGACATTTGTTGGAGTCTTCTGTCTGAATGTGTAAAGACTTGTGGTCTACATGTGACTGGCTTTCAGAAAGAGTCCAAACATTAAGAAGTATATCAGTATAAACTGTTGATAAGTTAATTCAACCTTTATTTATACGGGTTAGTCTCACTGAACCACAAGGACTCATTTACAAGAGAGACCTGTTTTAGACTGACAACATATAAAGTACAGACAACAATTAAAAATGAAATAAAAGTAGTGCTATTTGTTAAATCAAGGTACCATAAAACAAGGTAAAATGCTAAAAACAAGAACCTATTTGCTTAGATTTTTCTATTGACCTTATCAAATATTTAAAATCTCTTAAAGAAGTCAAGGTGGTCAGCTTCAGATAGGTTACAGGAGCAGAGATGCCCTTTTTGCTGAGTTCAGTCCGCACTGAGGGAACGCTGCAGGTAATCAAGGCCATAGAGTGCACGCTATAACAGCAATGATGACATGACAAGTGGGAGGAGATGAGAAAGCAGCAGACCAAAGAGTGATTTATAGATGAAGATGAACCAGTGTGAGAGCCTACATGAAGTTAATGATGACCAAACTGATCATTAAGTAGAGTTCAGTGATGTGTATAGTAGTTACAACCAGTTATGAATCTTAACGCGCCATGGTAGACAACATCCAACATCTGCAAGATGTTGGCAGGGGCATTCATGTAACTAATGTCACCATAATCAATGGCTGGTAGGAAAGTTGCAACTACAAGGTGTTTTCTGGCATTTTGAGTTAAACAAGGTCTGTTTCTGAAAAAGAAACCCAGTTTCAATTTAAGTTTCTTTATAAAACTTTCTCAACATGCCTTAGAGAGATGTACATCAATTAAAATTCTCAAGTATTTGTAAGAATCTGCAAACGCAATAGGAACACCATGTTTGGATGAGATAGAAGGAATAACTGCTGGCACCAGCTTTCTGTTTGAAAACAACATCCCTTTGGTTTAATCGGCATTTAGCATCAGTTTGAGACGGAATAAGTCCGACTGAATGGTGTCAAACGAAGACTGTAGAAGCTGGAAAACCTTGGCAACTGTGTTAGCTTGACAGTAAACAATGGTGTCATCAGCATAGAGATGCAAGGAGGTGTCAGGAATGTTGTGACCTACATTATTTATATAAATTGTAAAAGGAGTGGGCCCTAAAACTCAGCCTTGTGGCACACCATTAGTGTTCATGGAATCCGACCTGAGAGGTAGTTCTGAGAGGTTGTCTCATTAAAGTTTTTCTCCTTCAGATCAATGAAGGAGAAAGGACTGCAGAGTTTTTGCTTTCTGAAGGCTGAAATTAGAGCACACTAGTAATTAATCAACAGGTCATTTTTGAGTCAGTTATCAATAGATTTTGTGTAAATTTGATTAGCCAAAGTGCCAAAGTTATCCAAAAGGGAAGCATTTTAAACTGGGACAGTAAAGTCTCTTAAGCATTGAAACAAAGTTATTGTAATTCTTATAAAGAAGCACAACGTCAATACCAACAGACTGGAAAGTCTAGAAATAGAAAGTAAACACGGGCATAACAGATTATTTTTCATGACGTGTCCACATGTGAGAGAGCAGATCTGTAAAAGTAAAACACTTTATAGATGATGGCAGATTTATTCTTTGTTCTGACAATACATGACATTATTTTCATCATTTCATTAGGTTCATTTAACATTTAGTGCTCTCTCAACAGCAGAAATATATTACTAGTGACTAATGTCTGTTTTGTTGACCTTTAAAACAGTTTTTATAAGATTAATTGATTTGTTCATCCTTTACAGAATAAGCTATGATGAAACTTTAAAATTGCCTCATGGTTTGTGGTAAAATGACTCTTTCAGCACCTTCCATGTATAAATGAGGTGAGCACCTTTAATTAATCTAATGTGGGGAAAATCAATCCATAAATTAAAAAATTAAATTAAATTAAAAAAGCCTAATGAGCTCAAATTCTGTTCAATAATTTTGATCATTTGTGACATTTTTCTTTCATCTATGCTGTATATTATTGAACCTGCACTACAGCGAACAACTTGACATTTTTTGTATCTAATTCTGTTTTGTTCTATTATATAAAACATGTTCAACACAAACAGAGCAGCACCAATGAAGTTTTGATATTTCTCAAAATGTATTTGTGAAGTAGTTTAGACAAACTTATTTGTCATTGCAACATGAAACATGTTCAGAACATGCATGTTAAGCTGCCCTCAGGCACAGGCCTCCCTTTTAAGAGAGCTCTGTGATCTCAATGGGATTTGTCTGGTTAAATAAAGGTTAATTTAAAAAAAATAATGTGAGCATTATCAATATCACAAAGGACTGCAATAAACTGCAAACACTGCATGACGATGATTTAACTGACAATCAGATTAACTTGTGTCCAAAATGCACTCAGTTGATTTAGATGGTGGTGGCTGAAATGCTAAAGCTTACTGGTAGTGTTGTGATGACAGAAGAAAAATACAAGAGGGGTGAAAACCTGCAAATGATACTGTGATTGCATCATATCTATATATTTAAATGATGTGCAGCTCTTTGGACAACTTATGGGATCCTCTGGTGTATCGGAACATTTTATTGATGTTTTCTCATGATCTGAACTAACCTTAAACCTGATTCTAAAACACTTTGTAACATTTCTATGAAGTTCATTATTATTATTCTATTTTCTTTGATGCAAAGGTGAGACAACGCAATTGTTAAGATGTAAACTGTTAAAAACCCAGAAATGAACACAAAACTGACTAGAATTGTTAGAAAAATCTGTTTTTTCTTTAGTTTGATGTGTGATTATGAATGATAATGCTAATAAAAATCATCAGCTGTTAACCCCATTTCTCTAAAAATCAAACCTCTGCGTCGTCTCTTTCAGATACCAGCGAGTCTGTCCCGCCACACGGACATTTTCTTACTGAACGATGTGGATT
Source organism: Simpsonichthys santanae (assembly GCA_031762415.1). NCBI lineage: Eukaryota > Metazoa > Chordata > Actinopteri > Cyprinodontiformes > Rivulidae > Simpsonichthys > Simpsonichthys santanae. The sequence continues at coordinate 30,300,267 of JARVLU010001354.1, forward strand.
TTGATACGGATGTCAACAGATAAAAGGACCTGGAGTGGGACCTGCACACAGCTTGAGTGAAATAAGAGACCACTGAACTTTGGCCAGTATGTTTTTGCCTTCACTTCACAGTGTTTCCTTAAAGTCCAACCACAGACGTCTAAACCTTCATGAATTAGCAGCTGCTGTTTGGGATTTTAAATACTTGAGCAGCGTTCACTGTCAACATCTGGGCTGCTATTGTGAGAAAAAAAAATCCTCTTGTCAATAAATAATTAAGACAGAGGTAGATGCCAAGCGTACACTACAGCAATAATCCATGAGAGCACAGAACAAAGTTGTAAATTCAGAAAAGCAGGAGCGCTTTAATGTGGACGTCTGTTTCAATCAATAATCTGCAGACAATGCCACATGTAAGGACTTTTAGTTACATTTTGCCATTTTGTTTAAATGTTTTGACCTTTTCTGAGCTGAAAACAAAAGATCAGCTTTAGTCTTTCTCGGACGTTCAGAGCATCTGTGAGAAAACTCAACGTGTTCCTTTTTTACGCTCAGTTCTGAGGTTTGTTGTCAGTCTTTGTGTCTTTGTTGGGGACCAAATAGTTTTACATGATTCTATCTTCTAATGTTGAGATTAAATATTTATTTTAAATATTTGAATACAGTACAGTCATTGTAAAATGTAGATTTCTGGTTTTAAAGTTTCACTCATCAGGGTGTGTGGTCCTTTCCAGGTCTTAAAACGTGGTGGATACAGCCTGAGACAGAGTTGCAATCCGTCCCCAGCCCGTAGCCATCATTTACGAACCTGACCCGACAAATTAACAGTAATTACAGGTCTGAACCTGAAAAAACCCTGACATTTTCTGCTTATATAGTAATTAATGGTCGTCGGACGTGCGCGGCTGAATAAAAAGGGCAGAAGATCGGAGCTGAGGGGGTGTTTGTCCTTTCATGGCTGTCAAAGATCATTAAATCCCTGCTTCTGCCTGCAATCTGCATTATTCAGACACGGACCCTGCTCTGACATGTCGGATATTTTTGATCTCACCTGTTTGGGTCGTCGGCTGAGTGCGTCCACTGAGTGCAGCTGAATCTTTTTTTTTTAAACGACACCACCACCTTCCACCTTCAAAAGGAAAGAACAAAGATATCTCATTTGTTTGAATGTCTTTCTTTACTTTAACTGACTTTTTGAAAAAAAAAAAAAAAAAATTTTTACCTCTTTCAAGGCCGGTCAGTGCGCGGTCAAATGGCCACGTGCGGCTGGGGAATGTATGGCAATCCATGCTTCCATATAATTGAATCGTCAGCTGTGCGCGTCCGCTGATGCAATGAAAAACTCGACACCGGCCCGGTCGCACATTATTATGGGTCGGGCCGGGCTCCGGGTTCAGATTAGAAACGACAGCGCTACCCTTACTAGGACGGGGGTAAAAAATAAGAATGTAGTTAGTCACAAAAACAATGTTGTATCAGTGAAAAGTCAGCTGGAGCTGACGTTTGATTATGATTAGATGTGATAAAGACGCATCACCAGAATTTTACTTTGCTTTGAAACCACTCAGATATCAATTTTATTAAATTGCACATTAAACTTGAGACCATTACATCTGACTCATTCAGGTTTGAGGTGTCTAATCTGCAGTATCCATGTACTTCAGGTCTTAATGGGTTACAGTGTTAATCTAAAGATTACACTAGATTTTTCTACCTGGATTATTGAGCATGCATCAGGACGTTACTTGGTAGAAACTTTACTAAACAGGAAGTGGAAAAATTCTGCTTCACTGAATGGAGCACTTGCGTTAAGTCATTTGTTTTTCAATGCGCATGTGTTATTTAATGAATATTAATTATTATTGGTCCTTTGTGCCTGCAGTATTTTGACTGTTAGGATACAGTTGTCAGCACTAACAGTAGTATTCTCTACGGCTCTTGTGTTGACGCCTGGCATCTCTCAGCTAGCTACAAACCAGTCATTAGAGGGCTTGGTCGCCACGCTTTGTGGTAGAGAGTTTTACGGTCGGTGCTGTTTTAACCACCAGTTTAATTAGCCGTGCTGCTAGAGTTCCATTAATCAAGGCAGGAGAGGATGCGGAGGGGTGGTGCTGATTGTATAGAGGTGTGTGTGTGTGTTGTGGGGGAGGGCAGGCTTGCCCAGGCAGTGTGCCATTCTAGTCTGCAGAGACCGCCGGGGCACAAACACCTAACACACACATTAATGCGTAGCTCACACTCCTGTTTTCGTCACAATCGCACAATTCAACACATACACAAATATTTTCAAGCAAACACATGCCCCGCTCACAACTTTGTCACTTAAAGGATTCACAGTTGTCTCTTTATAATCAAGAGTAAACATGTGTTTGAGACAGAGATAAAGATGTGCCTGCGTCGCAGATGAAATTCCAGCAAAAACAGGATGGGAGGATTAAAGTGGGGGGGTGGGGGGGGGTGGAGAAAACCTCGAGGAGGACGACGATTGCAGAACGAGCGCGCAAAGACAACAGAGAGGACAAACGCTTGAACAAAGAAAAGATTTGATCAGAGAAACAGTCTGAAAGAGAACAGGATAGAGAAGACAAGTGGCGAAGATATTAAAAAGTAGAAGATGAGAGATGATTCCAGAAAACAGAAAGGCGGGAGATTTAGGGGAAGAGAGGAGGGAAATAGCTCAGTGTTGGTGCCAGTAAGAGGCTGCGAACACAGGCCCCCGTCTAATCCTGCAGCTCTGTGTTGTAATTAAATGAGAGGGAGCATAGAAAGCCTCCATCCCATCCAGACGCTCTCACTGTTGCTCTGCCAGGCTCAGAGGAAAGAGGATAGAGCACTATTGCATTTGTCAAACTGCACAACTGTTGAAACCTTCCCTCCCCTTCTTTAGTTTTCAGCACCGTGTCACACTGTTGGTGTTGCATCCTCCTCACTCATTGTGTCATTTCCTTTTCAGCTGTAAAACAAAGGAGTAAATCTCCACACTCTGACTTTAGATAATAAAGTGAGGGGGGATTTTGTGATTTTTGGCCGTTAATACAAAATTGCTCACCTGGAAAACTGATTTTAATCACGTGCACCTGTAACTTCTTGTTCCGTAGCCAGTAAGTGTCTATTCGTCTCCACTTTTTGGACTCGGTCTGTTCCTCAACATTTGGTATCAGCGGCTTATCTCTTCAGCACTACAGCAGGCCTTACACTGGCATCATTTGTACCAGGCTTAGCCGTGCTCAGGGAACTAACCCTGTCTCAGATTCTATGACTGTCGGCGAGTTTGAAGAAGGGGAGGGAAGAGGGGGGACCTCAGTGTTTCACTTTTTAGCTTTTCATTCAAGAATTCCCCTTGGTTTCACATTCAACGCTTGTCAAAGCAGAACTTCTGTTAAAAGCCTTGTGGCTTGTCCTCCTCCAGCGTGCGGTGAAAATGTTTAGACTGCCATTAAAATCATTTGCAGTCGGCTCTTCCTGTCCTGCCGCTTTGTAGACATCCAAACAACGTCAAGTGTTTTCTCACAGTGATACTGTACTTTATGTCCCCATTTCCCTGATCCCTCTTCCAGCTCTGGCGGGGAATTTGCCAGAATCGTTCGGACACAAAATCTGAGATGCAGAAAAAATAAACAGTGACAAAGAAGACGCTGTGGTCTGCTCTGAAATAGGTTGAACATCTGTTTTACTGCCATGTTTTATTTTTCTTGTCTTACTGTCTGAGAGTCGTAGAAAGACAGACCGAAAGTTTAAACTTCTGTTTATTGTGCTTGCAGTTTTATTACAACTTGCTTTTTTTAATAAACATTTTTTTTTTATCTAACATCTAAATTGCTAGAGCCGTGCGGCTTCTGTGGCTCCATCAGACCATACGGAGCGAGTACGGGGGCTTTTGTTTCTCTGCTTGAACTCCTTCTAGGCTGATTTAAATTTTATTTATTGTTTCTACGCAGAAATGGACTTTTGTGCAGTTTCTAACTTCTGTGCTGTTCTCAGGTTACCCTCTGAAGAGATGAGCCTTTTAAAAGCTTAAATCAGTTTGGAGACTTTGAGCAGCATAATGTAAAGATTTTTAGGATGTTACTTTAGTAGACCCCCAAGTACTCACTTCAGTAAAAAATAAATCAAACATATGTTTTAAATAAATTGTTCTGTTTTAAAGATATTTGAAAAACAATCTTCTAATACTGTATTTAGAAAAGTTGTGCAAACTGCAGATAATTTCTTTGTGTTTGTGCAACATTTTGTTGGAGGATGATTATGAAAATAATTGAAGCTTTACTTACAAGAAGTATTTTTATTTTTTTTATGTGTGTGAATGCTTATTAAGCATTCACACAATAGTGTGAATGCTTAATAAGCATTGAATGCTGTTTATATTTATTATTCCAGGTTCTTTAAAGTATTCCTTATGTTTTTCGGCATCTTTCTTGTTCCACAATTTTTGTGCTATTTCACGTTCAACGTTAAACTTTCAGCTCTTTCAGGACAATCCTTCTGTGACTTTTGGTATTGGTGCAGCTTTAGCTTTTTGAACTATTTTAGCCTTTTCTGCCATTTATTTTTCTCATAGAAGATGAATTGGGCTCATTTTACATCCTTCAGATCTTTAGATCTGTTTACAACCTTTTACTGCTTATTTCACATTCTGTTCTGATTCATCTTTCGACTTCCTTGTGCAAAAAAAAATTAAATTAAAAATCAGCTACTTTCAGCTCATTTCAGCTGGGGTTTTTTTTTTCAGCTATTTTGTGCTCCTTTTTGCTTTATTCTGCTAACTACATTTTTGTGCTTCTTTTAACTTTTTTATGCTAATTTTAGCTTGTTATGCTCTTTTCAGCTTATTTCTTCAAGTTTCAGCTATTTTTTTCTATTTCATCTACTACGTATTTAGCTGTTTTTATTCTAATTGTAGCTTTTCGGCTAATTTATCTAATACTCATTTAAACCTTTTTCAGCAACAATGCGCTCTCACTTCCTTCTGGTAATTTAAGCTTTTTTTAGCTACTGTTCGGCTGTTTTTGCTAATTTCTGCTTTTTCTGATAATCTCCACTTTTTTGTGCTCATTTCTGCTTCTTTCAGCCTAATTGGGCACGATTTTGCTCTGTCTGTCCACGTCATTCTGGTAATTTAAGCTTCTTTCTGCCTTTTCAGCTACTTGTCAGCAGTTTTTTTTTTGTGCTAATTTCAGCTTTTTTAGCAAATTTTACTTTTTCCCCCTTATTTCTGCTTATTTAAACTAAATTCAGCAAATATGTGTTCTTTTTGCTTTCTTCTGCTAACTTTAGCCTGTTCTTCAATTTCAGCTATATTTCATCATGTTTTTAGCTAATTTCAGCTGTTTTTCAGCAGGTTCTTCAGCAATAAGCATTCACATTGCATTTCCTGTGAAAATACATTTTCTCTAGTTATTCATTTTGCACAGTAGCCAAGATTT
>JARVLU010001354.1:30323084-30336720 GCA_031762415.1 Simpsonichthys santanae
TAGCTGAATTATACAAGATATATATGTTGTGCCATTTTATGCAAAGCTCAAACATCATGTCACACGACCTTTAAACGGGATTTGAAAACCGAGAGAGAGGAGGCCTGTCTGACGAGCAGAGGTAAAAATGATGAAAGAAGTCTCTGAAAGACTTTTGTTTTGTAGGGAGCTGCTCCAAAACGGGATTATTTATGTTTGGTTATGCATTAATAATGCTGACATGGAAGGTCTTTGTTCACGACACTCCTTTAATGATGCAGACGCTGGATTTGAAACAGTTTATTCTGTTTTGGGGCCTGGAAAACGTGACATCTATAATGTCCTTCTGGAATTTAAAACTTTGATATTGTCCTTTAAAATTATATTTCTTACAGCTCTGTTCAGAGTAAAACAACACATTTTTGTCCTTTCAGCTCTTTATGATCTTGTTTTTCTGTAGATTTTTTTTCCCAATCTTTTAAGTGGTTTTCAGAAAAAAATCATTACTGTCTAATCACTTGGTCGTTTTACATCCAAACCGTTTTACTATCATCTCCCCAGGCAGTAAAGAGCGTTCACACATCTTTACTTCATTGATGACTTATTGACAAAAAACAAACATCTGCTTTAACGTTTGATTTGTCTTTTCACTGTTTACAGATGAGTACAAGATCAATTTGAGCATTACATTCACTCTTAAATATGTTCAGCACATCTCAGTCTTCAAATAGACTTGTACACATTTGCCTATACAGTATTTACCAGTTTAAAATTATTTTTAGTCAACTTTTAACATTCAGTTGTAATTTGTCATCTTCAACAATAAAAGTAAATACTTTTCCCAACATCTCTACACGCGACTATGAAAAATAACTAAACAAATAGCTTGAAAGGCTTTTTTCATCGTCCTACGAATCAGTTTTCACTCAACTCACTTGTGTGCACAATTTATCCCCGGAACTGTACCAAGTCTGGAGTAAACGTGAGGTTGTCTCTGATTTTCAGACCAAAGCTCCATCATGGCCCCGAGCACAGATCTGTAGATACAAAACACGTTTGCTTCACCTTATTCCTCAAGTAGAAATCTTCAAAACATAACTCAGAAATGAGCTAATTAACACTTATAACTTGATGTGACTTGTTGACTGCTTAAAGCTAAAGTTCCTCAAGAATTAATCAGAAAATCTGTGTAAATAGATATATACTGTATATATAATCACACACACATACCTTAGCTGTTATCTAATTCTTGCCCTTGCTGCCCATGAGGTGACATGATGTCTAATGAAGTCCAAACAGGAGTGTTTTAAGAGGACAGTGCTTTTCAGTCCCCCTCCCACTCTTTCAACACACACACACACACACACATCCAACCCTCCGTCCGATGCAGCCGACATAGTTCACAAACATGGTAGCAGTTTTTTTTCTTTAATGAAATGTCACAGAATGTCAGAATTTTCAAAAACCTGTATAAAAATAACACAATCTTGAGGCTTATCTAAAAATAAAGTGATAAAATCACTCAGTGGTGCCTATATTTAAAACATTCAACATGTTTTAGGCAGTAAGGCTTTAGGGCGTGCCTTATAGGCATTTGATACACTTTGGTGTCGTTTATTCTAATAGGAGCACAGCTGAATAATTTTTACTTATGTCTGCGATCTAAAAGCAAATTATATGTTTCTTATTAAACAAATCATCTACACCTGTCAGTTTGTCCAGGACTGAATACCAACAAAAACAAAAGCCAGTCTGGTGATCTGTTTTGTGAGAGTTGCGTGGGAGGTGTCGGTCAGAGCGTGGCGATAGAGATCTGTTGTTTTTTTTTTCCGGCTGAATTGTGGCAGAGGGAGTGATGGCAGCGGTCAGGTCGTCTCCCTTTTCTTTAAAACTCTCCAGCGTAACAAACAGGCTTTCCTTTCCTGAACAGAAAACCTGTACATCAGCAGAGCGCAGCAGAGAGGGGATGAACAACAGGCTGCTGGACAGAATAGACTGGAATGAGATGAATTTGGAGTTTTATACAGATCGATAAAAACTGTGTTGTGGAAATCACTGAGCTGTTCACCAAAGATGGATCATGTCAAAGAAGTCAAAAGGAGAATGGTGTTCACATTCTAATGAATGGGAGAAAAAAAAAGCATATTTGTATAATTAAAAATGTTGCAAAGTCTAAAATATTCACTTTACAGCTGACTTGTTTTTGTCTAGCTGCCCTATATTGTTTTCAATTGCTTTTTTTTTTTTTAATTTGACAAAGCATTTCTTTTAATTAGATATATTATGTGCCAAAACAAAAGACTGATCTTAAGGCACGTGGTTGATTTTAATGCAAAATATGAGGTATAAAATACAACGTACTTTGACATGGTCTGGAAAACTTCATCAGAACTAAAACAGGCATCTAAAAACACAAACTTCACTAAAGAAACCAGACACGCTCCTGCTGTCACTGTAGGGTCGCCCTGTAGACGTTATTGTTCTGTTCGTCATCACGGTGCACAAGCTCCACGTTAAATCTGCTCGGTAAAAACTCCTCGTAGAAACGTTGAGCCTGGTGCTCGGCGCGCATTTTGGACGAGAAATACACCGTAGATCCGTTTTTGCACAGATGAGCCAGCGTCTCCACCAGCAGTGGGTACGTTTCTGGGAGGTAAATAATGTCCGCGCAAAGCACCAGGTCCCAGTCAGAGGGGAAGTTTAAGTGGTCCAGACCCCAAGACAGAGGGAGGACGGTGGGAGAGACAGAAGGCCAACCATCAGATGGAGCATTGGCTGAAACGTTGGCCTGAAGCTGTGGAAGGGCCATGGGGAGGTCGGTAAGGGTGACCTCTGCACCTGAAACAGATTATAATCCATGTGATGCAGAGAAAATTCTGATGACTTTATATAAACACATGCTATGTCTCTGAAATAGCACAAAGTATGCAGTAAAGACTACAACAACAAAAAAAAGTGATTGCTGAATCAGGATTAGTGCAGGACTATATCCTTATTTTTATTTATTTAATTAATTTATTTATTTAATTTATTCATTTCAAATTTTAAAACACAATGACAATTTCAAAATACAAAAAAATTTAAAAAACAGACAAAATGAAAGGCAGCAGAAGAAGAAAAATATCGTATCTGCCCCTTCTTAAATAAATCAATCACTTCAAATAATAATTCAAACAAAATCATCAATAGCATAATACTGTACAACAAAATATACAACTCATCACACATTACCTTTTGTAATTCATTTGATATTAACTAACTTATATGTATCTTTTCAACAAAATAGTCTTAATACTTTTCTTAAATATAAACATTGACTTCACTTTTTTTGTCATTTTCCAAACTATTCCACAGACCTATTCCCTGTACTGAAGAAGACCGACCTTTTAAACTAGTTCTATACTTTGGTTTTACAAAAATATCCATTCCCTTAAGATTATAACAACTTTTCCTTTTAACAAAATATGCTTGAATGTTCAATGGTAGCATGTAATTCTGAGCTTTATACATAACTAAAAGAATACAGTATTTTGTATTTAAAAAGTAAAACAATATAATTGTACGTAAAGATACCATGTATTATCATGATCGTCAGATAAGATAAATTGAAATTGCTTAAGTTTTATGATTTAGTTGACTATAATACTGTATTCTTTTAGTTATGTATAAAGCTCAGACATGCTACCATTGAACATTCAAGCATATTTTGTTAAAAGGAAAAGTTGTTATAATCTCAAGGGAATGGATATTTTTGTAAAACCAAAGTACTGTAATGAGCACAGAAGGCAACTTGTGTACGGTTGTAGCGCCAGCAGGGGGCAGCACGTGACTGAGGGGTGGCTTCTACAACAGCCACGAGCCAGAAGAAAACAAGAGACACGTGTTGACTGGAAGAGAAGTTAAATGACAACATACCCATGCGAGCTGCTAAAATCCCCACCACACCGGTGCCTGCTCCCAGCTCTATGACGCGCTGTCCCCTCAACAGCACCGACTCATCCTCCAGGTACCGACACAGGTGTAGCGCCTGTGTGTGTGTGTCGACAATATACAGTTACACAACTTTACCAGCAAAAGCTACGAAAACAAATCTTGCTAGTCTCACTCTTACAGCTTCCCAGACCGGAGCGGCCACGCCGAGGTTGGCGCCGAACACCTGCTTTATCCTCAGCTCTTGCCCCATCAGGTGGAACACAGAGTCCAGAGAAAACGTCTCGGTAAACAGGCAGTCATCGACGGGGAACGGGTCGTCGTCTTCATCTCCAACACAAGAAGTCATGGTCGGGTCAACAAAACCGGATTTTTGTTTTACACGTGGCAAATAAATAAACGCTTGTTTAAACGTTAAACTTGTTGGCAAAATAAATAAATAACCGTTATCCGGTGTTTTAGTAAGAGGGAGAAAAAAAAGTACGCTCATCTACTTCAGGTTCAACGAAAAAAAAAAACAACTTCCGGGGACACGTTTACTTCCGGCACAAGGTCAAACATGGCTTACGCAGCTTTTTTTTTTTTTACATAAAAAAATGTTAAAATATAGACTAGAGTTAGACTGACCCAAGTAATTAAACCAAATAACTTTAATGATATATAAAACAAGTTTCCATCGTAAGAAAATCTAGTGAAATGAGCGGCTTTTATTTTGAAGTGACACTTCCGTAATGCTGATTTCTTTGTACTTTTACACATATATTTTCTGTTTTAAAACTTTAACACTACCATACCAGTATTATTCATATAATAATAAAAATAAAATATATTTTGTTTAATCAGGTGAACTTCAATCCCTGAACTCTGAATGCACTGGACACCTAATGTATTTTGTATTCTTGTCATGAAGCAGTTTAGAATTCACAAAGCACATTCATACTTCAGGTTTTATTTTAAAAGGTTTCCTCCTTAACTGCTTTACTTGGAAAAACAAAACATCTACTAAGACCACTAAGACATACCATTATTTCTCCACACAAAGCTGCACATAAATGGCAATGATTATTTACCACGTGTATAATGTTGGAAGTTAAGTACAGATAACAAAACTTTTCATCTCAGCCTTTCAGTCTTTAAAAAAAAAAAAAGGATTTCAAGTTCAAAGTAAATTCAAAACAAATGGGAAAAAAAATGACTTTGTCGGACATCATCACAGTTTTCAGTTCAGTGGAATGACTAACTGATGATATCTATAAACGTTATCCACTCAATAAACATCTCATCTGCTGAATACAAAAAAAACCTATGGATTATCTGAAGCTATCAGAAAATAAATATATATTTTAATTACGGTACGGACAGTAGCATTACATCCTTAACACAACAGCCCTTCTTTCAGGCCTCATATGTGCAAACTGCAAGTTTAAAAAGGTAGCACTTTATGTAAGGACCATGGAAAATAAAGAGTAGTGTATTAAAATAAGCACTTTACAAAATGTACAGTGAGCTGAAACAGAATTTAAAATCATATATGATGGTCACAACTGTGCAATAACAACCCTCGTGTATACTGCCAATAAAAATTGTTAATAATAAAACGGGTGGTGATTAAACCAAAGGAGTATTTTTGGTATTAAGCAGCTATTCTAATTTTACTTGGAGCATTCTTAACGTGAAACTTTTTTTTACATTTTCCCAAAATTAAATACTGATGTGAATGTATGGTTTAAATTATGAAAAACTGAATCCACGGCATGTTTTTTCATTTTGTCCATTCTTTTCTCCGACAAGAACTGAACGTCTCAAACGTTTGTCCACTCATCTTCATACGTCACAGTTCGTGCTTTAAGTTTAAACAGAGAACGCTCCGTTTTAGCAGCTAATTTAGCACTAATGGTCGAACAACAAAGGGCTTCTTTTTCAAGACGGATATGCCAAAGCTGCCGGCAACTGGGGGACTTCTGTCATAGTCTTAGCTGTCACTTGATTTACACACACAAACAAACAAAAAAACAGCTTAGCCAGAGACTGTCAGTTGTTTTTTTCATTAAAACACAACCAAAAAGATCCCCACACAGCTGAAAGTGCACCAGCAGCACAAAGACGTCTTCTTGATGTTTCTCGGTCGGTTGGAAAGGCAGAAATGTTTGTTTAGAGCAGAATCGAGTCCAAGTCCACGCATAAACATGACAAAAACACCCAAACAAGTCGAGTTGAAGGAATGGATTACTTAAACTTTGTTCCGAAAAGAATAATAATTAGAACAATAACTATAACAAAAAGGATCAAAATGACCAGCATCTTCCTGTTTTTCTTCTGATACTGTTCCGCCTGCAAAGAGAAAAAAGATTAGTGCTAGAAACTTTCAATTTGTTTTCCACAATACTACTGTAGTCTGAATTTTTTAAAGAAATGTAAAAGATAATGCTTTAAACTTTCTTTGATACTGAAGTAGCTGTAAGTAGCTGTTCTCAAGTCAGTTTTGGTCAGAATTAAATGCTTTTCCCCCAATGTGAAGTCGTTCAAAGAGCCATTTACAACAGGGTAAGATATGTGTTCATAACCTTTCCTCAGAACCCAACTTTAAAAGATTTGGACTGTTCCATTAACAAAACAAGACAATTTATTATTAGTAAATTATATAAACACGGTCTCCATTGTGCTGATTTTTGTCTCTGGAGACAGAAAGTCATGGTTTTTAACCTTTCACCCATTTCTGCTACACTTTAACACCAGAGAGGAGCTCCTCCTCTAAGAATGACCAACCTGTGCTTGTCTCACTTCATTTATTAAGAGCTTAAACAATTATGGAAATTAGAGAGTGGAAAAATAAAATAAATTTAAAAAAAAAACAACGGATTGACAGTTTAGTTAACAGCATTTCTGATGCTTGAGTGTTTAATTTCTCCTCTCGGTTCGTGTTCATGTATTTCACAGTTGACCAGCTGTGGTCAGCTCATGTGGAGCTTCCTTCACGGCTGGTGAAAACTGAAACTCTCCTGCTGCTGCTGCTTTTCATCAATAGTTTTCCGGGGATGGCTAACTTCAGTAGCGGTCCAAATAAATTACTTTTCTGTCTGTTTGCAATAAAAGCCATCCAGTGAAGCTAAACTAACTACAGCTGCTGTCCAGAGACGACAGAGACCTCCTTCAGTAGTTCTGTTAGTTAAAATGTAAATATATTTACATGCAAGCGTTTCGTGTTTACCTTTTGTAACTGTTTCAACCCCTCTTCTGTTTTAACACAAGCATGCTCCACATTGAAGTCAATTCTGTCAAGAACAGTGCCCTTAAAGAAGAAGAAGAGTTATTAGCAGAAAAAATGAATGCTTCAGTTATACATCATTTATAAACACTTCACAAACCTGAGTTTATTTGCCCCTAATGTAAGTATCTATTCTACATTTAAAGATTTCAGATGTCATTTACAACCTTATTAGATTAATTTAAAATAATAATAAATGTGTGCTGCTGCTTTTTTGCATGTAATAACCCCCTTTTTTGTTGATATATTCTTGTTTGTTCTCATTTTTATTAATCTGCTTGATTTCAGGCTTTTGGTTTTTTAATAAAAGTTTTTGAAACACCAGCTAATGAAAACAAGAACCACAAATCTATTCAAACTTGAAACATTAAAAACAAAAAACAAAAGCTGTTCAAATGGTTCTCGTGCACATTGTCAAAAAGAAAAAAAGCAAATCTGAGAAAGTGTTGGGATTTTTATACGCGTTTCAGAATATCATTATTTTAAAATAAAGAATGGTTTCTTTGATGTCATGCTTTGTTTTGCACTGCTTTAAACGAGATTTTTATGTCAAATTAGAAAGTAGGTGCTATTTTTTGTTTTTTATCTTAGGGACAAAAAAAATTGTTAATTCAAGTATTTATTTTTTTCTTTAAAAAGGAGCTCAGTCTTTTCTGATTAAAAGAAAAAATTATAATAATAATCTCTGCTTCCACACAGTAACGTCTACTTCTCCGTACTGTAAGTTTTTTTTATTTTAACGTGTCAGAATCTCTAAATACCTGCTCCACAACCATTCCGGCCAAGTCTCGGAAAATCTCGTTCAGGTCTGAGATGGACTGCACGATTTGTCGGATCTCCCGCTCTCGTTCTTCCACCATAACCGTGTTCTGCTCCACCAACACCAACTGGTCGTCTGTGAAGCCCTGAGAGTTTAAGGACAAAAAAAAAAAAAAAAAAGAATTATTAAAATTTTTTCACAAGGAATCTTCAGATCAGACCACGTTCTGGAGGTAGAATCTTACTGTGTTTGATACATGATGCTGCTATGTAGGTACTCAGCCATGAAAAAAAAATACAAAATGTGTCAAAGTTGTCTTTAAATTCATGCAAATAATGTTTTTCAGTCCAACTTTTTTAAACCAAGTCTGCATGATTTCATACACTACTAAATAATAAACAGACATCATCATGTGCGCTTCAAAATAAGCTCAGTATTCTTTATTTTATCACATTTAATGTGCTTACTGAGACTATTTCTGTAAAGTCCCAAAATGTTAAAATACCTCTGGACACTTTATAGAAAAGTTAAATTGAACACAATCTAATGTATTTGTTACAATATAAACCAATCCTGTCAGACCATTCAATTATGACATTTTGAAAATGACCATTTGTAAAGAAACAATAACAAAGGTGCAAAGTGAGGAACAAAAGAAAAGTCCTTTACTCCGTTCAGATTTTGAATAAATGTTTAGGAAAATTGTTTAACTTGTACGTAATGTTTCCATTTGATGGTACAACATTCAAAAATGTGTAAACATCCCCTCACCTTGTCGTATAGAGCTAATTCTTCATCTTCTTCCATTAAAGGCCCAGAGTCAAAAAAGTGCTTTGATCTCTCCTCACGATTCTTCATTCCTGCCATGTAAACATTTTACTTAAATATAAATAGAAACAACATAAAAAAATAGATACAAACTAAAACAAAACTCTGATGATGGTACAAATAGATGAGCCTCATTTAGAAGAAAGACTTCAGTGCATTCTAACGTTTTAGGTAGCTGGACTGTGTATGTCTGAAGTTGGTGGAGAGGTCCTGCAGGCTCTGTGCCAGAGATGAAACCACGTTTGCCAGCAGCCTCTCCTCCTGCTCGGTGCAGTGGCCACGACGAGACTGCAAACCTGTCACCGCTCGCTGGCATCGATGAAACATCTGTAAGAAACAAAAAAGAGCGAGCTCACCTCAAACGATCAATGGAAAGTCATCCTGAAATTACTTCTCATTTCTTTCGACTATCAGGAAAACGTCTGCTCCTGCAGGGCTGAGCCCCCAACAAAATAGGACTATGACGGAAACAACAGGCCTTCCTTTTTACAAACTACTGATGCCATAGTAAAACAATGCCAGTTAACAAGTTAATCAGTAGTTAAATAAAATGCTAATGCAGCATTGTTTGCACCTGTGTGATCTCCTGCGTAGTGATTTCTATAGCGTGCTCCTCTTCACTGCTGTCATCCAGAGTAGGACGATTCATGTGTTTGTCGTGAAGCAAAGCCAGATCCTTCATTTTCTGACGAATCCGTGTGATTTCATACTGGATCTGACAAAATTAGAAGGGAACGGGAAGAAAAAAAAAAAGGCTGTAATTCAGTGAGTACAGGACTGAAATCTTCAGGGGGGTTTCAATGCTTTACATGATAGACCACCTTAGACAAAGTTTAGCTTTTCTGATTCTGCAGTTATGATTTACATCAGAAAAATAATTGTTATTTTAACATTTTTCATTAACCATAAGAAGAAGCAGGTGTACCAATAGTGTTACATGTAGTGTAGTTTAAAGACTAGGTTTAGTCTGAAAGCATTTCTTAAATGGATATCCATGTATTTACTGCATGTTCGTAGAAATGGGGTTCTGAACACACACAAGTGTTCAGTTCTACCTCATCAACTCCCTCTATCCATTTGGGAGGCAGTTTCTTAGTGACGCCAATGGCAGCTTCAGGATCCAGACTAATCCCGGACACCAGAGCCATTCGGTCATCTGCCATCTGAAACAAAATAAAAGCCATTATAATAAATTGGTTCATATACACAGGACAGCAGTAGTATGACGGTGCTCTATGTTATGCCTCTATCATAATTTTTTTACAAATTTGCCATAAAGGAAAGCAAACTGTTACCTCATCAAGCTCCTAATGTGATTGCCAGAAAGCAGTTTCCATCCAACAAAGAACAAGAAAGAGGCGCGAAAGGAAGAAATAAGAGATTGAGACCAAGAAAATCAGCAGCAAACACCAAAACAAAAATGTTTCCATCCATTTCTAGCAGAAGTGAAAACAGTTATGTAAGTGTGAAACATCTCACAGCTTTCTAACAATAAACACAACCCTATAGCTGGTGTTCATACAGACACTGGAATAAATGTATTGGTCAAAACAATCTAAACAGGATTAGATGATGATAAATGAAAAAACGTATTATCAATAACTGATCAATTAACACCTCAAATACCTAATGTGGATAATTGTGTCTTGTGTTAAAGATTTTAGTTTTTTAACAAACAGAACTATTGACATCTTGGTCTAGTCACTGGCTCTAAACTGCTGAAAACTGTTTTTATAAATGCAGAAGCAAAATGATTAAAACAAGTGGATCTGGAGCAGCAGAGTGAAAACACTGTTTTGATGCTGAGGCGTTTCTTTGGACAAATAGAGGTCTTTAACCCTCTGTGTTTCTGTGAGAGACAAACGCCTGGATCGTTGTATGAATGGCTGCAAGAAAAAAAAAAGTTTGGCAGAACTTTTAATGTGTACCACTTTTTAGTACTTCTCACTAGAAGCTGTAAGTTGTAGAAGTTGCTTTGTTTTGGCCCAGACACAAACCTTAACTGATCAAATAAATGCAGGTTGTCAGTAAAAGAATGCCAGCTATTCGATGTTTAGACTTCCTGGTACAGTAATCTGATGCATGGCTTTGCTTTTCAGGCTCACTGATTTCCATGTGATGAGGAAGCTCTTCAGTAATTTTTTTTTTTTTTTTCTAAAGATGTTTGAGATGTTCTGAATCTTATCAAAGCCATTCTTGGTTGCAGTGAGCCTCTTTATGGTGACTTTATCTGAGTGGTGCTGTACTTGCAACAGACAACTCTTGAAAATGAGTCCCAGTGACTCAATGCGACTAACCTGTATCAATAAAGGTTGAATGAATTAAATTGATTGCCTCTCTGGGTTATTGGTATCCCTTTTAAGTGCTTTTAAAGCAGTCTCTTCAAATACAAATGTTAAATGAAAGATTGCTGAATCTACTGTGACTATAATACTACAGTATTCCTAAAAAAAAACAATAAAACAAAATTAATATGTGTCATATGTTTCCACCTTCCAAGTCAAGATTATTTTGGAACTACAGCCTAACAGTTTAAATGAACAAAACACAGCACACATCTTTACCAATGAGGAGCAATGTGGACATGAAAACATGCATTTATATTCTCACTTTAGTCCTTTTAAACTGGCTTTAGCGCTGAATAATCTTTAAAATGTAATTTAGTCGTTGTCTGTAACAGTTTAACGTGACGGACAGAACAACACGCCTGCTCCTCCTCCTCCATCAGCCCGGAGGTGAAATTAGGGGCCACATCTGCAGCCGATCAGGTGGATAATCGGCAGCTATTACTACGCTGGTCTAGCTACGAGGGCTCAGTGACTGGCTATGCAAACACACAGTAAAATGTCAGAACGAAGCGACCACTCACCGCAGCATTGCTACGTGTACTCGGACGGGGCTCGTTTGTACTCACTTGCTCAGCCAAAATCTGCCGGTTTTGGATTGCATTGTTCCGCATTAACAAGAAGGCATCGGTCAGACGCCTAGTGGCCATGACTGGCTTGCTTGAGCTCTAAGTTAACCCAGAACAAAATGCGGATGAGCTGATGTTGGAAAAAAAAAAATTCAATTATGTGTCCACGATTTATTAACGCGCGGCTTAGCTATTTTTTTAACCTGCGATGAATGAGGAAAAAAAAGTCGCGATGCAGCGCTAACTGTGGACATCAAGCGACTTGAATCATATTGATCTGTAAAGCTTATTTTATCCCTCAAGTAAATAAATATAGTCTATAACTAACAATTTCCTGGTAAAATTTGGATTTTAAATCAATCTGGTGACGGTATTCCGCTATCAGGAAGCTACGGAAGTGAGAACGTAAACACCTGCGTAATACGTTTCTTCTTCTACGGTTAAATATCTGCACAGTCAAAGGAGCGACTTGTCGCCCCCTATCGCCTCGGTAAAATCATAACAACAACGACAATAACATTGTTTATAATAATGTATTGTCATCATTTTATGCTCCCATACAAAGACGAATTTATTATTATTACACGAAGTAGTATATTTTAGGCGTTTTGCATCTTGTTTTAGGTGTATTTCCAGCACCTCAGCTATGAGACAATGTACTCGGACACTTTCTAAAAGAGAAATAGATACAGTATTTGCTTTAAAAAACAAGTGATTTGTGTAACAGGTAGTAGCTATTACCTGTACACAAATCAGTTATAAAACAAAATACACAAATAAACAAATTACATCAACAAAAAAAGCATGAAACATTAGCCAACTTTGTCCACAATTCTATACCATGATTCCATGGCATTTCCTAACTTGTTGCATCTAAGTAATTACTGTATATTTATTCTAGAATTTTTTACTATATCAGAGGCACTACAACACATTTTAAGAATTTAATGTATATCACATTTAAAATAAATTAGTTCATGAATTAAGTCTATTTAGTTTTTCCACAAAGGGAATAAAACAACAGCCATGTTTGAGTAAATGAGACAAAAATCAATAGGTTTCAGTCTTGATTTTATTTAAAGGTTAGCCTTCAAAAGTCTGTAAATTATGTTGACTCTCCTTGACACGTGATTCTAGGAGAACTATTGGAAACCATAAAATCTATAAATAAACGAGGGGGCGGGGGGCAAGAAAGCTATTCAGCATGGACTGTGGCAAAATATATTAGTCCTTTCCAGTCAATTGTGTCTAAATTGTGGAACATGAGAATTAATGAAATGGCAAAAAATGTAAAAGGGACAAACACACAGGTTGATAAAGGGCACTATGTGCAAAGATGACAAAATAAAAATTCTTGAACGAAGAAAACTGACAACAAAAATTAATTGAAATCCAAATGAACAGATACCATTCATAGTTTGTGACCTGTATTTAATTACTAGAATGTTACTGAACTGCCTTCTTCCACCTGCATGTATCTTTTCTAAAAATTATGCTGAAAAACTGGTTTGTGCATTTGTCACGTCTAGACTGGAATACTGCAATGATTTAATATCTTGCAAAAACTTCTTTAAAAAGTCTTCAGTTAATCCAAAATGCTGCTGCCAGAATCTTAACTGGAGTTATAGAGAGATTATATCTCTCCAGTTTTAGCTTCTCTCCATGGCTCCCTGTCAAATACAGTACAGAATTTAATTCAAAATCTAACCTACAAAGCTCTAAACAGCTCCATCTTGTATTCAAAATCTTATTGTTCCATATTTTCCTAACAGAGCACTTCACTCTCAGACTGCAGGTTTACTTGTGGTTCCTAGAGTTGCCAAAAGCAGAATGGGAGGAAGATTTGATTTGATTTGATTTGATGTTTATTTATTCATTTTATAAAAAAAAAACCGATACAAAGCAGTTTCATCAGATACAAGTATACAAAAAATAGGATAAAATGAAAGGAGCAGAAAGA
>JARVLU010001354.1:30350687-30360831 GCA_031762415.1 Simpsonichthys santanae
AAAAGACGTAGCGGCTGCCATGTGCGTTCGGCTCCGACTTACGGCGGATTCGAGTTACGAACCGTCCTTAAGTCCGGTACCTGTTCGTAAGTCGAGGACTACCTGTATATATATATACAGTATATATATATATATATATACATGTATATATATTACTAAATGCTTGTACTACTACTACTATTTTGCAGTTTTTCAGTTATTGCGGGGCTTCAGGGTACAGATCCCCCATGTTAAACGAAGGACTACTGAGTATTATGTCATTTTAAACTTGAGTTTTGGGGGTTTTGACAGGTCCTCAAAGACATGATGACTGCCATAGATGTAGATGATAGTGGCACGGTCACTCTGGAGGAGTGGGTGAAGGGAGGCATGAACAATATCCCTTTACTTGTTCTGCTCGGACTGAAGGTATACCTACGCCCCCAAAAACATCCACCGCAGAACATTTCATGAGTTTTGTTGTTGGCTACAAATTTTGGTTCCTTTTCTTTTCTTCTCTCCACCAGATGACAGAGAAGGATGGGCAGCACATCTGGAGGCTGAAGCATTTTAACAGGCCAACCTACTGCAATGTGTGTAGGAGCATGCTGCTCGGCCTGGGGAAGCAGGGACTCTGCTGCAACTGTAAGAGCTCAGTGCTGTCAACAGGGGGCACTCCTGCTCCTCTGGGGCCACTTCCTGTCTTCTGACACTATCAAAGCCCTTTCTTATTACTTACTTCATGTTATCTTTTCCTTTTGCACATTGTCTCTTCTCCCAGGTTGCAAGTACACCGTCCACAACCAGTGTGCCAACAACAATCCCGACCCTTGCGCTCGCACCTTTGTCAAATCCAAACAGGAAACGGGTGTAAGGAACCCAACGATCACGTTTCATTTTCACTTCCCTCAGCTGGTTTGGTTGTATTTCTGCTTTTTGGATTTACGGCGGCACTTACGAGCAAATATAAGTTTTATGTTAAATGATGTCACAGATGTGTATAAGACGACCCATTTATGTCACTTCTCCTGTTCTTTTTTTAACCCGCCAACGGCTAAACGACAATAAATACTTGAACGTCAGGGAACATTACAGTGCATTAGCGAGTAAGTGCATCCCATCAGTGTTTTTTAAGTGCGGATTACAGCTGGCACAGTCTGCTCCACGCATCTGGTAAACGTCCTAATTCTGCACAAGCACAGACAATGGTCTGCTCAATCTCCTTTTTCAGAATCTGACATCAGAGCCACAACTCACAGTTTACAACATTTTGTAGTGGAGCACAACAGACAGCTGGCTCTTCGCTGGAAGTGGATGTTTGAGCTCCATTTTGCTTTGTGGATATTT
Organism: Simpsonichthys santanae; assembly: GCA_031762415.1. Taxonomy (NCBI): domain Eukaryota; kingdom Metazoa; phylum Chordata; class Actinopteri; order Cyprinodontiformes; family Rivulidae; genus Simpsonichthys; species Simpsonichthys santanae. The sequence goes on from JARVLU010001354.1 coordinate 30,352,014, forward strand.
TATCTAGAAATGCCCGTCTGTCAAGCTGATGTTTACTGAAAATACCATAAATCCTAGTCTGGCTGTGACCTCTGCAGCTGCTTTGGAGAAAAGTGGGATCGGTTCAGATTTTTTTTATAGACCCAGACTAATCCAGAGATGGTTGTTTTGATTGGCCATAGTAAAGAACATCGGCCAAAAAAATGTATCTTATTTTCACTATAAAGAAAAGTAAAATTGTCCCAAATCAAAGGGAGCTGAGAAGAGTTGTCAGCACTGCATGAGTAAAAGAAAAAGGCAACAGGATTGATATCAATGGTAGCGTAACGCTTCTTTTTATGTGTTTCAGAAAGCCACTCATGACTGGATCAAGGCTGACTGTAACGGCAGCAAGTGTCAGGTGTGCTTCAAGAAGATCAAAACTTTAGGAGGGAGTCGTTGTGTGTGGTGCCAAGAAATGGTGAGGGTGGCCTTTTGGATAGTTACTCGTATTTTCTGGCATATAGGTCGCTCCGGAGTATAAGTCGCATTCAGTCAAAAAAAGCATAATGAAGAGGAAAAAATACATAAGTCACTTCAGCGTATAAGTCACATTTATTATGTGTAATCGCTGACCCGTCGCGTTTATTATTCGTTTATTTAATGGTTAAAACAGCTTCATTTTTCCTGTGCGGTGCCATTCATCCATCGCGGCCGAAGCCACTAGCTCTCCAGCGTTCCTCCGCCTGCATCAGCTGAGTGAAGCGAGCGCACATGGGAGGACTCGCTGTTGCAGTTTATTTTTTAATTTTATTTAAAGCGTTGGTCAAAAATTGCATTATGAAAATGAAAAAAAAAATCATTAATAAATCTCTTGGACATAGAAGTCGCAGGACCGACAAATCTATGCAAAAAAATCTGCGACGTATTTGCCGGAAAATACGGTATGCACATAGCGAAACAGTGGACAACATATTTGTGATCACTTGCTTCTTTTTAAGCGTCATGAAGAGTGCATCATTCGTGGTATACCGAAATGTGACTGCGGGCCTCTGAAGGACCATATTTTGCCTCCATGGGCCATTTATACCGCTTCAAAGGTAACGAGAAAACATAGTTTAAATATGTTTTTAAAATTTAAGAACAGTGTTAGAGAACTGTCTGTTTGTTGGTTACCTTTGTGCAGAAGGAGGAGGACACCAAACTGCTGAATGTCACTCCTGATGGTCAAATCCTGCAGGTCTGTCCTTGCTGTATCAAACATTCATAATCACTTTAAAACCACACATGTATTTTTGTTTATGTGCATTCACCGTGTCTGTCGTGTTGCTTTTGGGAGAGTTTGAGATTTTAATGAGAGACCCCCCAGAGAGTGAACCAGAATGACTATAAACAGTTAACTTATGATATTTTGTATCTGTTTAATGTGTTGAATGAAATAATGAACATGGATTTTTTTTGGCACCGATATGTACTTACACTACTTTTACTCTGCTGCGGTGTTTATTATTGTTCTTTAATTAGTAATGAGGCTCTCCATGAAAAATTTGGTAGTTTTTTTCAGTTGTATATAAAAATACAGTACTTTTCGTTCACTTTTTTTTAACGAAACAAGTCCTTAATTTTGATCATGTATTGATTACCAGTATTTTCAAAGTAAACATCACCTCATACCTAATGGCACCACATCTGTGTGTCCTTTGATAATTTTTTGGGTTGAAGACGTATATTAATCTGTTGTGTTTTCATAGATTGCTCCTGTTCCTGACACTCATCCTTTGCTGGTGTTTGTAAATCCTAAAAGTGGAGGGAATCAGGGTGAACGGTAAAAAAAAAAAACCCAACAGTTTTTACACTGTAAACATGAAAAACTGAAGAAGTTACGTTAGCTGTGTACACTGGATGTTTCAGAGATCTTTAGAAGAGGGGTGCTGTGGTTAAGAATTTGAACAATAATTATTTGTAACAACTTCAGTTTGGTGAAATAATTTATTCATGAGCGAATGGACAGTCTGAGTGGTGCCAAACCAAAGTGGATTACTGCTGTCTTAAACAAACCCAAGACTTTAATAGATGTTCATGCAAACACTATTTTATAAATCTTTACATCATTGCATTATATGGTTATTCTACTTTGTAGCAGAAAAACATGATTATCCAGCAAAAATTGTCCCAAGCTGCACAGAAAGTGCTACAGCTAGCTGCTGCTGCACCTATTTGCAATCAACTACAGAATTTAATGCAAATATGTAATCCTGTAGTTTAGAATTGATAGTCCAGATTAATAAAACAGTGTTACCTCAGCCATATCAAAATAAAACTTTCTTTCTACAAAATGAGGTCATTCAAGAAGCTCTTTGTAACAAATACAATATTATTACTCAACTTTAAAACATCCGATTTTTCATTTTAACACTAGATACTGTGGCAAAACATTTTTGTATCTCCATTTATTTCCCAGTTGTTGCATTTTTTTTATTTATTTATTTATTTATTTATTTATTTTTTGCAGGGTGCTCAGGAAGTTCCAGGGTCTGCTGAATCCACGTCAGGTGTACAATTTGTCCAACGGAGGTCCTGCTCCAGGGTAAAGTGCAAAAGAAACTTGCAGTTAAATGTTCAGACCATTTAAGTTTATTTTTTTATCATTATTGATACCAACTCTGTTTTTTATAGACTCCACTTCTTCAGAAATCTGCATCAGTTCAGGATTTTGGTGTGTGGAGGAGACGGCACCGTTGGGTGGCTCCTGGATGCTATAGGTACTGGACATGGTTCTGAGTTTCAGAGGGGGGACTGAAATTACCACAATTAAAGTTAAATGAAATGAAATTCTTGTGATCTCAGACAAAGCAGATCTCCAGGTACGCCCTCCAGTCGCTGTTCTGCCCCTGGGCACTGGGAATGACATGGCTCGCTGTCTACGCTGGGGAGGAGGTGCAACAATCAAACATTACCTCTAACAACGTGTGCATACCTCGTTCAGTGAACTTGTTACGGTACATTGTTGTTTTTTGTTGTAACCCCCTAAAAGGATACGAGGGGTCAGACCTGACAGAAATCCTGAAGGAGATTGAAGCTAGTGAGTTGATCCCTTTGGATCGTTGGAGCATCCAGGTGATCCCAAACGACCCTCAGGAGGCAGGAGACCCTGTTCCTTATGAAATCATCAACAACTACTTCTCTATTGGAGTGGTGAGTCATCCATTCAGTATGGAGGACACCGCACATCAGTATTTACTGCCTCCTTTAAACACAAACAACTGCTGATGTCCACAGAGACGTGAATGATTTATTGTGAACGTTTGTGTGAACGTTATGCAGGATGCGTCTATTGCTCATCGTTTTCACTCCATGAGAGAGAAACATCCCCAGAGGTTCAACAGCAGGTGTGGACATTGGCCTTAATATCATCATTTTCACCTTTATTTTCCATCAGAACGACTCACAGCTAAAACAGTTCTTATCTGCATTATATTTGACCTTTCATCATGAACGGTCCGTCGCTTTAAGCCTAACCTCTTCCTTGTTTTGTTGTATTCAAGGATGAAGAACAAATTTAGGTATTTGGAGTTTGCTACTTCTGAGTCCATCTCTGCCTCCTGCAAGAAGCTCAAAGAGTGTCTTGTTATCGAGGTTAGAGTTTCTCCTGCAGTCATCCAGCTGTTTCACCAAATAGAACAACTTGGGATTAATGTGCAGATGTTTTTGTATTTTATTTTATATGTATTAGTGTTGTGGAAAACAGCTCAACTTGAACAACGTGTCTTTAGAGGGCATAGCTGTACTCAACATTCCCAGCATGCATGGAGGCTCCAACCTCTGGGGCGAATCCAAGAAGTCCAATGGTCCGTCAGAGCCGGGGCCTAACCAGGTTATCACTGACCCCGAAGTTCTGAAAACAGTCCCACAAGGTGAGTCTTGAGTTTTTTTTTTACTCTTGAGACAAAATAATAATAATCTGCCTGGTTGTTCTTAAGATTGACCCAATCTTTAATAATCTCTTTAAACTTGACATGCCTGTGTCTTTACTCCTCAGACATAAGCGATAAGCGTTTTGAGGTGGTGGGGCTGGAAGGAGTTTTAGAGATGGGCCAGATCTACACTAGAATGAAGAACGCCGGGCACAGACTGGCACAGACGTCTCAGCTTTCCATCAGGTGCTGAGCTTTTGTCTCCAGCTGTAACACAAAGTGATAAAATGTGTGATCAGTTTGATAAAAGATCCACACATTTAACAAGAAATGATCAGACAACAATCAAAACAAGATTGTCTAAGGTTATTGTTACAAAGAATGTGATTTGTTTGTTGACATAGTCCAAGAAATCATTTTCATATTGATTAGAATTTATTTTTTTTTGTTATCACACTTTGTTTAATATACACAGTCCTTTTTGTGTATGGTCAAGTGTTCTTGTCATTTGTATTCAGCACATTAAGGTAAATTTATTTTGCCGTGTCAGTGATAGAGTTATAAAACATCCCATTCTTGATTCATGCAGGACGACCAGAGCTTTGCCCATGCAGATTGATGGGGAGCCCTGGATGCAGCCTCCTTGTACCGTGAGTGTTATTAGTGTATGTTAAGAGTTATACAGATGTTTGATCCAAGTCACAATGTTCAAACTTACTCAGTGGCAAATTTGAGCACGTTTAAGAACATTTACTAGTTTATTCAGGGCTTCTGGTGTACATTTACCAAACTTGTGTTTATCCATATTAATTTTTGCACAGAGCTTTGACTTTATACACTTATCCACCGTGAGCATTTTGAAACATTTGCTCAAGGACATTTGTAATTCATAATTTTATCAAATGTTTCTTGAACTAGCATTGTGGACTGAACACAGCTGTAAGTACACGCGAACAAGACATAAGGTGACAAATAATTTGTTGACACATTCTTGATTTTTAAGTAATTTCTGTTTTTTTTCTAAATGTAACTTATCATTACTTCTGAGAAATGTGATCAACAGTCATGCCAAAGTTAAAAACAAAACACCAAATTACAATAAACTGGATGTTTTAATGGTTACAATGAAAAATTGTAAAGGAATAGTTTAGATCTTTTGAAGGAGGGGAATGGGAGCATTATTTGGAAGAGTTATGAGCAATTAATATCTTACCTGTTGGAGATAGCTCTTTGAACAAATGTGCTTTAGAAAAAAGTATTTAGTTCTGACCATATTGACAAACTAAACAGCTAGTTCAGTAGAGCCAAGACCATTCATTCAGTCTTTACAGACAAAAAGTAATGAAAGTGACAGCCTAACATAAAAAAATTAAAAAAATAAAAACACCCCGCACATAGTGGCGCAAACGTTCCGCAGGGGAGGGGAGACGACAAGAGAGGTGAGTGTGTCCAAGGACACCCCAGAGGCACTGTAAGTGTTCTGATAATAATGATATAATCAGTCAGTTCCCTCTGGTGAGATCCGTAAACACTCTGGAGGGATGCCAAGGTCGACCTAGAACCAATACCAAAAGTAGATTGATGTTGCCTTAAAACAACTCATATTAAAAACAAACAAACAAAAAAAATCATGACTGTTTACGTGAATGCTACCGGTATTTTAAAAACATTTGCATCACCATCAGTTTTGAATAACATGACATTCCAACAGAGATATTATAGTTTTCCTGCCAGAAGTGCACCAAGCTGCACTGGAAGTGCTACAGCTAGTTGCTGCAGATGTTTTACATGCAAAAAAAAAAAAAAAAAATCCAAGTAGATAACTGTGTAAAGCAAAACTGATGGTGAAGTAAAAATTGATGGCATTAACATGAACACTTATAAAAATATTTAAGATTGAAGATGGTCTAAGACAGTAACAATCCACTTTGGATCTTTGCCCCACCCCGACCAATGACTCACTCATAACTCTGGTCAAACGTGAACTGTTTCTCCAACCTGAGGTCATGCAAGGAGCTATCCACAACAGGTAGGATGTTAGTTGTTCATAACACTCACAGAACCTCACTTCTATTGACATGAACTATTGTTTTAACAGAAAAACTAGTCACAATTGTGTTTTCTTGTTAGCACGTCTGATAACACTTAGTTTGAAGTGTACACCTGAAAGAATATACAGGTATACGTTCCAAAAACAGTTCAGACATTTCCCCAAACAAAAGGTGAAACGGCATTCACTCGAGTTAGGTCTTGTTAAAAACAGAGACTCATTATAAATGCAATTTTCTCTTTGATTTTGTTTTCAATTAATTTTAGATCCACATAACTCATAAGAACCAGGCTAACATGCTGATGGCTCCACCAACCAAAACGTCGAGCTTCTTTCACCTCAAGTAAAGAATCCAGCACGTCCTCGAGTCTGCAGAAGCGTTGCCACAGAGTATTTCAGTCCAACGTTGAACGTGTGATTGTGTTTAATTACGTGTATGTGTGTCCTTTGCATTTATCTCCTGCTTCATTGTTTAAAAAAAACTGCTCCAACATGTGGATAAACAAAAACTCAGTCTTCACACGTCTTCAGTTTGATCGCTAGTAGTGTGCGCCAACTAAATGTGATCCAACATGTCTGTATGAAAATGGACTTTACTTATACAGCACCTTCCTATCTTATCAAGATACTCAGAGGCTTTACAACAATCTGTGCCCTCATTTACCCATTCATACAGCACTCTACTGCTTCTGTACAAAGAATGATCAGAGTTTTATCACATTCATACACTGATGGGACACACATGAGTGGTTCAGTGTCTTGCCCAGGGACACTTAGGCATGTGATTGCTGGTGGACTCGAACCCCCAACACTTGCATTGGAGGATGACTGATCTAACCGCTCAGCCACAGCCTCCCTCAATGAAAGAACAAAACATTAATTATCATTTTATAAATTTGTGGTCTTAATTGACATCAGTTGTTTGTGGGTGAATCATGTTTAAAGGGTTTACCGTATAGCGTTTTTTAATTTCTTTGTCGATTAATAACATAAACCGTTCATCTTTCATGATCAGCGTGTCCGTGTTTGCGAGAGCATTTAAAAAAAAAAGTTTTATATATGAGAACTTTTTGAGCATCTCATATTTAGCTTATTTTTTTATGTTTTGAGTTTGCTTTTACAATTTTACCACCATTATAGTCAACATTGTTCTGCTATTTTTAGTGTGTTAAGAGGCTCTGAACACAAGCTGTTGGGGAATTTTTTGTCAAAGGTTAAGCATGTTTTAACTACTATGACTGAGAATATTAACTCTGCCTGTGAATCATATGTTTGGGTTAGTAGAAAGCTGAATGAGGAGCTGGACAAGGCTGATGCCTGCAGCTGGCACTCCAAGGTCGCCTCTGTGTCTGTGAGATTGACTGAACTGATAAATGTATTAAAACAAGCTTCACACGCTGCCCGGGGCAGATTCTTGTGACTGGGCTTCATGTATGTACTTCCTGTATATTTCTATAACCTGTCCTGAAAATCTGTCCTTGCAAGTAAAGAAATGGTTAAAAATCTCCTTCTTTCGGCTCCTTTTGAGTAAGTGAGATAAAGCGAGAATATTTTTTTCTCCAACACAAGGATAAAATTCTTAGCATTTTACACCTTTGTCGTATTGTCATTACAATGCTCTTCCTTTAATTAAATATTATTTCTGATGATGAAATCATGCCAAAATGTAGTTGTAAGCCCCAAAATTTTAAAAATTTGTGTATATTTTTTTCAGTGAAGCCAATCTTGTGTACATTTTAGTATTGATGTGTTGTTTTGTCCTGAAGTCAAATTGTGTATTTGTCATTTTGATGTCTCTTCTTGACCATGTTCTATTCTCAAATAAAAAAAAATCATGCAACATCACATTGAAATGATGCATTATATTCTTATGTCAACCCAAAGTGGACTAAAGAAAAAGTAAAGAATGTACTAAATTTTATTTTTGACTCTAATTTGTCTTTGAGGCTTTTATTTAATATCATTGCTGAATATTCAATGTTCTTTATTGTCATTCGCATCAATGTGGTACATGAGGTGGAACGAACTTGTGTTCTCAGAGTCCCGGTTACACTCAAAAATATCAAAAATATAAAGTATAAAAAGAAAAAGTAAACAAGAATCCAAGATATATGCTAAACTCTAATGTAAATTTATTGAGCATGCATCGGGGTACTAATGTAAAATATTACCTTATATTAAAAAGCAGCTTGAACATGAGTCTAGTGAGAAGATGGGTATGAATACAGCAGCATAAAGGTGGGTGATCAGCAGCATGGATAATCAGCAGCACAGATAAGTCCCATATCACCAGTTAAAGTGGCTTTACAGTGATTTTCTTGGTTAGGGATTTATGAGTCTTCAGGGTAGAAGCTGTTTCTTAGTCTCGTATCTACACTTAATGCTCTGCAACCTTTGATTGTTCTGATAGATGACTCTGAATGTGATTAAACTGTATGGAGGAAGACTGAATACTGAAAGCAGGCAAGATTTATTTGAATGTTTTAACCAGAATAATGGACAGGCGTATTTTTCTTTACTGAGTAGACAAAATCACTCCGAGGGCTAATCATTTCTTAAAGGGATCACCCACCGCCTTTATGTGAGAGTGAGCTCATCTTAGGATGAGAAGACTCGTTTTGGCCAAACCTTACAAATAATTTGTGCAATCCACTGCATTATTTTCAGATCTCACCAGATGTGTTTGCTCTTGGAGCATATGTTGAGATGACTTTCAGCTACTCCCATATCAAACTTTAACTCATTGTCTGTAAATTTCACTGATCTAGAGCCATTTTTAAATGGATATTGTAAAGTTTGCAGACGATACAATTGTGGTGGGATGCATCACAAACAACGATGAGTCCAGCTACAGGCAGGAGGTGGAACACCTGGAGAGCTGGTGCAGGAAGAACAA
>JARVLU010001354.1:30360931-30373989 GCA_031762415.1 Simpsonichthys santanae
TGTTGCTGCTGATCTGTTCATGTTGCTGCTGATCTGTTTCATGTTGCTGCTGATCTGTTTCATGTTGCTGTGTTCATGCGTACTCATCTGCTCACATAGACTCATGTTCGTGCTGCTGTTTGGCACATTGTTTTTGTACTACTAGTGCTTATTGTATTTTTAGTTTAGCATTTTTCTTGGCTCATATCTTAGATCTTATAACTGTTTTAATTTTTATTTTTATTATTATTATTATTATTATTATTATTTTACATTTTATACTTTTGTTGGATGTAATGGGACGCTGTGTACACAATTTCATTCTACCACATGTACCACATGTGGTGCGAATGACAAATAAAGAAACTGACTCTGACTAATTTTAGCGTTTATCTAAATGTTAGTCGGCTAGATGTACAGCTGATTAAGTTTCTGAGTTTTCATTAAAATCTGTTCAGTGGTTCATGAGAAATTAATTAAATAAGTGCACTGACTGGAATATTTCTTCAGCAGTGAGCATGTTGGAGGCTTGTGTGTTGCCCACTTAATGAATTTCCATGAGTCGATGAAATCTTATTCCAAACGTGAGCTGTGATTTTTGGCCCGAGCCCCCAACCTGACCTGACCTGAAATTTGAGCCGGGTTAGGCCAAAATGATGTGCTTGATGGGCCGGCCGGGTCGGTCTTGGGCTTTTGATGCAGTTTTAATTGCACATGTGTGGCCCTGCCCACTCTTTGCTTTTATCACACATCTGAGGATTTGCAATGACCCACAACAAGCAACATAATGGGTGAAACCTGCTGATGTGTGTCAGGTCAGGTGCACGCTCAGGTCCAACTGGAGGTTGAAAGAGGTAAAAAAAAAAAAAGTTGTGTTAAACTTCAGATGGACAACCGGATCATTGGCCGTGCACGTCCCGCTCCACACCCGTGCTGTCATCTGGGTTGAAGGAAGTTGCAGCATCTGAAGCTACAAAAGCCGAAGCGAGAAGCGCGTTCAATTAAAATAGACGTGTTCTATATTGTTCCAAATAATTTTGCTCTAAAAGTATTTTTGTTAATCTGTATAACAGCAAATCTTTACAGCTGATTTTTTATGCTAGTCGTTTTGTATGTTAATATCCATTTGGTGACTTGTTAATAAACAAGAAATCTTGTTTCTTCCTTTCGTTACATTTTTAAAACTATCATGTCAAACTGATTTGCTTACAAAAGCAGTAAAAGCTCAATTTTAAAAATGTTTTATTATTATTATTATTTTATTTAAAAAAAAAATTCGGGTTCAGGCCTCTAATTACAATTACTGTAATTAGTTGAGTCGGGTTGGGCTCGGAAAAAAATGCCTGCGTGTTAGGGTCGAGCCAGGTCGGACTTTTTTAGGCCCGAATGCAACTGAGCAAAAAGGCTAACCTAGAAATAACAAGAAATAATGAGATGACAGCAAAGCGCCGCTTCCAAGAAAACATCAAACAGAAACAAGTGCTATAAAAAATAAAAAATAAAAAAACACTGCAGGCGATGGAAGAAACATGAGAGGGAACTGGGAACCAAACTTTATATAAATTTAAAATGGCTCAAACTGACAGCTCAGATTTTTAATGGTAAAAACTTGTTTTTATCACCATGTATTAAATCCCAGTGGGAAAAGTTGATGGTTGAAAGTGACAAAATGTGGAAAGTTCAAGAGGTAGCAAGAATATTTTTCAAAGCACTGTAAGAAAAAAAAACAAAGTATATTGTTAAATATTTATCATGCAGGTCTATGTTTTAATGGCATTTTGAAACATTCAGGAGAGTGGTAGTAAAGTAAATTTGGCTATAGTTACATGATCCCTTTTACTAAACCATGTGATACTCCTAATTAGCAGCTGCGACACTGCGAACGTGTATGTGTGTGTCCTAATGTGACGGAAAGTGAAAAGGATAAAAAGATCATGTGTCCAGTTTGTTACTTATGTTCATACTTTAAACGAGCGTCAGGCTCAAACCCTGTAACGTCAGGCTGCCTGAGCAGGTGTCTGAGTACACCGCTTTCTTTCTTCACGCAAGCTGACCTGCACACAAATATTCCCTGAGAGACACAAAGACATGTTGGTTTGTCTGGTTGTTGTGGAGATGTTATGTCATGAGGGGTATTAGAGTAGGCCTCAACTAATGATGACAAATGGACATCGGCAGCTGTGGCGGTGGCATCCATAGTGCGAATTCTGCGATGACGACCTGTCAGCGCTGGGTGCGTCTCTTGACTTCACGTGGTTAGCTGTCATATTCTGAGTCAGAGTCAGGATTTTTACTTTTATTATTACATTTCCCTTAAGACATTAAGGCTCACTTTAAGACTCCCCCTTTTCCTCCAAGTCAGAAAATCAAATATTCTTCACTAGTGCTGACAAAAATCCAATATGGCTGCCTCACATGAAACGTGATGATACAGCTGCAGTAATTACCTTTAATTAACTTTTGCCTTTTGGTATGTCATTAAATCTGTTTAGCGTGTAATAGTCCTTTACATCCTCCGTTAGAAAATACAGTATTTGAATATAAAACATGAAGAAATGCATCATTATCACATTGACGGAGCACGACGGTGAGCAACTCCCATTAGTTAGCCAACTAACAAATGAAGCACGTTGGGTGTGGCAGCACTCACACTTCTGAGGTAAACGAAAGGTAGCGTAATAATTACCAGCTGTAGAGTAAAGATTAGTTAAGACCTAAGACAAGATAACCTGCAAGTTGAAAGTGGAATGCAACCACCCTTCCTTGTAGGCTAGTCCTGCCCTCAACACGTAAACAGTACAACAATCAAAGCACACCTTGGAATATTTTTAAGGTGTTGACTTTTGTTGTTCTTGTCTTGCAGCATCTTCAAATATTATTTTTTCTAATCCAGTACATAATTAGTTAATTCATAATTAAAATAAAGGTCATTGGCACCATTGTTGTGTAGGAGAGGATAGGCAGAACTTAAAGTCCCTGCATGGTGCACAGATTCAGATCCCAAAACATGGCAGCCTTTGTGAACTGGATCCTGATGGCTTCATCTCCCAATAATGAGAGAAGGCAGGCCTGTTCACTGAAGAGTGCTCTCCCAGTTTTAAACTGGGGCTGTTTTTTCTCCCTCATGTTTGGACTTAAAACATGACAGAAGCCTGTGTTTATTCATTCTAATATTACTTTCACAGATTAAAAAAAAATAATAATGAAAGTACAGTACTGTATTTTGCACCCGCCACTGCCCATCTTTGAGTCAGTTCAGTCAAGTTGTTGCCTTTTTACTCTACATCTATGGCGATGAGAATACTTTGTACAAGATATGCAAGTATATGAAGCTTTAAAACGTGTTTTTTTTTTTTCTGGCTATGAATTAGACAGGATATAAGAACATTGGAATTATGCTATTTAGGAGCACAAGATACAAAAATATTTGTAAAAGTGGTCAAATAAATCCATTCATGCTGATCTTGTTGACACCAGAAGTTGATTTTTTGGGGGGGGTTGGAATAAGCATGGCCTAAAAGTAAAAGTTATTTATATTCTACATCTGGTTTGTATTTAAAGAAACCATGGATTTTGCTTTATTCACCACACCTTACAATGTGAATGCTCTTTAATTGTCATTACATACATTTTAATCCCATTTTATCAAGTCTGTATGTGATGCAAGGTTAGCTCAACGCAAAATATTTATGTATTTAATATTTATTTAAACCGGTTTAAAAAAAACAAAACAAAACTGTAATTTAAGCTGATTTTGATGGTTGAAACCTAGCCTGGACTAGGCCTCAGTCTGACCCGCAGATGGCTCTACTCCCTCATGGAGACTTCTTTCTGGTTCTCCAACCTGCAACATTTGAGACCATTGTCCAGTGCAGATAAGATACTGACTACTTGGAGCCTCTCCACAGGATCTTGCTGTAAAAAATCCAAATCAGCTGACCCAGATACAATTATTTCATCAAAAAGTGATAGACAGGTTTTTGAAAAACAATAATTAAAAAGGGCATGTTGGGTTTTAATTCTGTCGTTTAAAAAAATGCTTAATATTGACTCTAAAATATAAAAAGAATATAAAATATTATAAAACATTATAAAAAAATATATAATATAAAATTCTGTATAGCCTATATAAAATATAATGTTTGCTGTAATGTGTTTAAAATAATAACTTGCAAGGTAACTTAAACTTCTAGCTCGTATTGAAGTTAAACTGACGTTTGGAAACGAACCAAAATGCTTTTTGTTTAATCACGTGATACCACGCCTTACTATTTAAAACATGCACCAGGTTCACATTTCCAATAAATTATATGCGCCTCCAAACGCGAGTTATTTTTAGTCTTTTTTACTTTTTCATTCAGTAATAGCCCCACGTGAAGGCCGCGGGCTATAAAAAGAACAACGTACACGCTCCGCTCTTGCGTCAATGGAATTCCGTGCATGCGTCACACGGAAGAACGTCAGCGCGTCATGCGCGACGCTGATTGGCTCCCTGACCCGGAACGGATCACCCCTCCTTCACCATATTTGGGCACAAACCCGCCCTTTTGTCAACAAAACCCGGAGCGTGTGGTGCGGGCTGCGTTGGTCTGACCCAGAGTGTGTATGAGCGTGGCCCAGTGGGTGTGTGTGAGTGTGTGTGAGTGTGTGTGTGCTGACAGCAGCTGGAAGAGGTGAGTTCACCTGGTTGTCCGGTTTGGAGTTAATAAAAACGCTTCAGGATCCGGATATTCACATCAAACAGGTGAGTGAAGGTCGAGGGTCATGTTTGTCTTTTCATCTGTCAGTGCAAAGTTAGATATCTTTGTGTACTGTATTTAGGAATTATTTAAAATACTTTTCTAAGGGGGGTTAAGAACGTTTTAGCATGTTTACATGTTTTTTTATTTTTTTTACTCTCTCTTTAAACTTTACTCTCAAATATCAGTCATTACAGTACTGTACTTACAATCACTTGATATGTTCATTACTTAAACTAAATGTTTAATTAGCATTAAAACCTTAAAAGTGGATGGATGGATGGTTAAAACTTTTGCTCTAGCAGCTGCAATTTGCTGATAAATTTCATTCAACTGCTGCAGTTATGTAATTCTATTTAGAAAACAAGCATGTGCTCAATCTATATAGTTAATAACTCACTGTTAATCTGGGATTATTATTTAGTTCACACTCTTATCTTACACTCTTAACGTCCTTTTCCAAATATTGAAAAACGGTTGTTGTCTAGCTCGATTTGTTTGTCTGTTAGCAAAATATCTCATGAACCATCATGAAAATGACAGAAAGCAATTAGATGTACAGTATATCTAAAACAGATCAATTTGATCCAAGATGGCTGCCACTGCTAATCGTATCAAACACAAAAGTTCTCTTTAACTCAGACATTTTAGCAGATGAGCGGCTGACAGTCATCCCTAACATATTCAGAGCTTTAACAAATTATCCAGGAACTTATTTATTTATTAATTTTACTTTGGCATGCAAGAAGCTGAGCGATATGCATTACGATTCATTACTTTGGGTTTTTTTTCCAGATCATGGAAAATATACTTTTTCAGTCAAATATTCAGTAAAATATTCTAGCCTATTGCAACTATACTGTGAAAACTTTAATCATATTTTTCCAAGTTTGTGCAAGTTTTGCTATTTTATCTGATTTAATTCACATTGGAAAGGTTCAAGCTTATGAACTTTGTGCAGTCTGCCATTGTTGCTACTTTAAAAGTCTTTAAAAAGTATATGTAACAACACACAAACATAAAAAAACATGTTTATTACATCAAAACTTTAGCTTGAGAACTGTCATTTGACTTTCGTAAATGTTTTAAAGAAGGATCAGTGTGTTAATTGATGTGCTTCACGTGTTAAACCTTATGGATACACGCCCCCTCACACACACACACACGCGCGCATGCACACACACCACGACATTTGCCCATTCTGACTGGCATTCATCCAAAGGTGAAATACAATCTCTGTTGCAGAGAGGGTTGCCCTCCGCTGAAGGAGCTTTTCAAAGCATTAACAGCCGGTAACACAATATCTGACAAGATCTGAGCACTCCACTGAACCACCCTCTGCATTTTTCCAACCAGGACCGATGGGGCCTGGAGCGAGAGAAATGGCATGTCGGTTGAAACGAGACAGCACACATTCCCTGTGCTAACATTGACTACTGTTTACATGGCTACAGAGGAAGGTTTAAAAAATGAAAACTTAACAAATAAGACTAAAACTGGCTTCATTTATCAAGGGTCAGTCCCAGTTATTCACTATCGCTATGAAATTAGGTGCACCAATTTGAAAATGCTTGTGATTTGATTATTACTGTTTCCTCTGTTTTAGCGATGCCCTGCGTACAAACCCAGCTGACGTCATTGCCCTATGACAACTACTTAAGCTCTGAGCTCCTGAATCCAGACTGTGCCAAACTGGTGATGGAAATCACCGGCCAAAAGGACCAGTTGTCCATGTCTTCACTGCCCAGCATCAACACCTTGGTGGGGAATGGCTACATTGGGGAGTTTGATGCCTACTCCTGCAGGATTACCACCTCTCCGTCGACCTCTGCAGTTTCTTTCAGCAACCCTGCAGCGGCCGAGAGCCCCAGCCCACAGATGCAGAACCAAACCTTTAAGCTGGATGATCTCCAGGTCTATGGCTGTTACCCAGGATCTGTTGCTCTTAGCTGTCTAGAAGAAACACTCTCATCATGTGCCTCTGACTACTATGGAAGCCCTATCTATGGCACGGCCTCTCCTTCAACGTCAGGCTTTCAAACTGAGCCTGCACCTGTCTGGGATTCCCCTTTCAGCCCATTCCCCCCGGCCCTCCCGTTCTCCGTGGACAAGACCAGCATGGCTCAGCAGCTCTCGTTTTTTACCGTCAGCCCTACGCAGGATCAGTTCTCTCCTTTGGGGCAGCGTGAGGATGTTCCATCTAGTCAAGATGATCTTTTTTTCATGTCAACGCAGCAAAACATGTCCCCGCTTCAATGCCCGCCCATGTCTCTGGAACACGGAGCCCTGGAGATCCCCAGAATATTGGAAGGGGCTATGATGTCTCCCAAAATTCCAAATTCTGGATCCGGTGAGGGTCGGTGTGCAGTTTGCGGTGACAGTGCGTCCTGTCAGCACTATGGCGTCCGCACCTGTGAGGGTTGCAAAGGTTTCTTTAAGGTAAAGGAAACACCAAGCATTTAGCAGGTCTGTTATACAAGGTTTTCTTTTATGAGTACTGAAAACTTGCAGTCAAAGAGAACAAACGTCACACGATGACTTGTATGAGAAATAAAAGTAAACAGGCAGTTTTGTCTGGTATGATAAACTAATATGGGACACACAATATGTAGGCACATAGTCATTTATGTCAAATTGTTCCATGCAGTGCTTGCATGAACAAATAATATAATTTATGCAGCATTTTGGTCTACAATTTGTCAAAAAGGAGTCAAATTCTGACTTGACAAGCTAAGAGCTAGTCTGAGCAAGTCCAAAGTGGATTCAGACACTTTCTGCTTGGCCCCACTCAGACTAACTTTTACTCTGTCAGTCCAGTCAGAAATAATCTCCATTTCTCCACTGAAGCCACTACATGTAGGATAATTCTTCATGTTTTTACAACCCCCCACTTCAGAAGATCTGAATTATCCTTTGTGTGTTGCCATTTATATGTGAGCTGCTTAAAATGCAACAGAAAAAGATAAATAAATAAATAAATAAACATGGAATTAAAAGAAGATGGACTAGAAAACCCCCGCAATGCGTTTCCATTCTGTTATGCACAATGTTATACTGTGTTTGCCACATTAAGATCGCATTATAAAGCGTTTTCCCTCTGTTTTCCAGCGAACTGTCCAGAAAAATGCTAAATACGTTTGTCTCGCCAACAAAGACTGCCCGGTAGACAAGAGGAGGAGAAACCGATGCCAGTTCTGCCGTTTCCAGAAATGTCTCGCTGTGGGAATGGTCAAAGAAGGTAAAGCAATGTCAAACTCACAAAGCTTTTAGGGGCTCGTGCATGATGACAGGTTTGTAATGCCAGACTTGGGAAACCAAAGCTTAAAGTGAAGACATGTGTAACCTGAGTTTTACAGTGCCCGTTGTAGAAAAAAAGAGGGGGGTGAGGTGCTGAATCCATTACAGAAGCTATTTTTTAAAGTGTGAGATGCAACAGTTGCTGCGTGACGGTAAAGTGAATGTGTTCGTCTCCTTGTCTGTCTTGTAGTTGTCCGCACAGACAGCCTCAAAGGTCGCCGAGGTCGCCTTCCCTCCAAACCCAAGCCGGTGACCGAGGCTTCGTCCATGAGCCCCTGTGCGAACATCATATCTTCTCTTGTCAGAGCTCATTTTGACTCAGACCCAACCAACGACAAGCTCGACTTCTCCAAGGTGAAGCTCACGACTTTCAGGAGTCCAGATGTTGTAACTACACTGGTTGGACGCAGACATCTAGCTAACCCTTACCTTTGTTTGCTCTGCAGTACAAGGAGAGGACAGACAGTCTCAAAGAGAAGGAAGATGCCGATGATATCCAGCAGTTTTATGACCTGCTGACCGGCGCTTTGGACGTAATAAGAAACTGGGCTCAAACCATCCCAGGTTTCATAGATTTCTGCACGGAAGACCAGGAGCTGCTTCTGGAATCTTCCTTTGTTGAACTCTTCATCCTTCGCCTGGCGTACAGGTTGGTGCATTATTTAAAAAAAAAAAATTAAAAAAAAAATACAGCAGAAACATGCACCTTTCTGGTGGCTATAATGGTTTTAACCATTTCAGGTCAAAACCAGAGGAGAACAAGCTGATCTTCTGTAACGGCGTCGTCCTCCACCGGCAACAGTGCATTCACAGTTTTGGTGCCTGGATCGACTCGATCATGGATTTTTCTCAGAACCTTCATCGCATGAACTTAGACACGTCGCTGTTCGCCTGTCTTTCAGCCCTCGTCATCATCACTGGTAAGATGCTTTGTTTCTGTTTCTGACTGTAATATTTGAAGGTAGGATTCTGTTTTTGATGGGAACATCTTTTTTTTTTCTTCTATAGACCGCCATGGCCTCAAAGAGCCCAGACGAGTCGAAGACTTTCAAAGTAACCTCATCACTTGTTTAAGGGAACACATGGCTGGAAGTGCCTCAGAACCAAGTCGGACACAGCCCAGCTATATTTCCCGTCTGCTGGGCAAACTCCCTGAGCTGAGGACTCTGTGCACTCAGGGCCGGCAGCGCATCTTCTACTTGAAAGTGGAGGACCTGGTCCCTCCTCCACCAATAGTGGAGAAAATCTTTATGGATACGCTGCCATTCTGAAGATACTGAGACGTGTCACATATGAAGTGTGGCTATCAGTGAACTCTGCCATATAGCACACTGACTTTTGGGCTAATGTCCCCTCTGAGATGTCTTCTGAGAGACTTTTTTTTTTGTTTAGGTTTAAAGATTTAACATTTTCAGCACTATAAGAGACTGATACCAGTTGTAAAGTTGTGTCAGCATTTCAGGACATCACATTTTCTACATTTTTGTGTGTGTGTTTTGTAAAACAACTTTACTGCTGTGCTGAATATGTGACTGTTGTTCTGCTCTGCAGCTTTCATGATGGGAATTTTTATGGTGAACACAATGCAGCGCTCTAATAAACTCTAAGAAACACTAATATCTTAAAAATCATGATTTCAGAATAGCTTATAAAGTATAAGATCAACTAGAACATGGAGATGTGATTACAAACCTAGTTTGTAGAAACAAAAGAGGAATCTCACTTTTGGTTGGAATCTTTTTTCTGCTTTTGTTGAAGGTCTTGGACCAAAGTTGAACAAAGCTTTATGTTGGCACTGCCAGCTACAAACCTTACTCAGTGGCTTCAGCAGGTGCCTTTCTGCCTTAAACTGAAGGTTTTTCATGTTTTAGTCCTTGGGATTTGTGACTCCTTGGAAACATCACGTGCAGCAGCTGCAACAACACAAATCTTTGTTTTTATCTTTTTATCTGAAATTTCTGAATAAAACACAAAGTGCCTCTTTAACTGCTTTAGTCCATGAACCACACTAACTGAGTGAATTTTCATTCCAGGGAGAAAAAGTTCCTTTTAATACAAAGATGAAAAGTTACTGTCAGTATCATGATCAGTATTGTTACGTCAGAACCTTGACTCCTTTTGATACAGTTTGCAGAGGCGTGTGTTCATTCTGTTGTAGTGGTGCTTCCGTTCTGTTCACACGATCTCGACAGGAAAATCTGACGCTGTCCATTCTAAGAATAAAACAGCAATCTTGTTTTAACAATAAGACAGAGCGCAGATGGAGTGTATACCATGGTACGTCCGAGCATTAAATGACATGTTCTTTCTTGTTCTTAGTTACTGGCAGCACATCTGTTCTGTGTTTTAAACATCATGAAACTTGTCTTCCCTTCTTTTTTACTGTGTTGAACTTGTTCTAATGATTTTCAAAACTATTTCTTAAAGAAAAACAGAATAATGCATAAGATGAGCAGCTATAAAAAAATTTATGTTTCAACAATTCAAAGACAAACACTTGTTTCCTCCTGCTGTAACTGTTCTGTTTTGAAAACGTGTGCTCATATTTTAGAACGCCACAGAACCTTTTGTTTAATGGTGCAAAATGCTAAAAAGCATAAAAATCTTTTGATATTAAATATTATAAAAATACACCACAAGCATATTTTGCTTTATTTGTTGTTATGTATACAGTATTGTTATTTTTGTCAAACTAATTATGTCGTCATCTTATGAACAAGCTTTTAGTTCTGTCTGATTTTCAGTGAATATTTAGATTTAATTTTCTCACTTTTTGTGACATATTTTCAAATTTTTTAAAATTTGTTTTTAATACGGGTGCCGATTTTTATTTATTTCCTTAATTTTGGGAGATTGGAGATCGGCCAATACTTACATGAGAAACCGATTTGACCAATTTTTTGTAGTTTTAAACAATTGTCTAAACTTCATTTATATTTCAGAACACTACCTCATGGCCAGTTAAAACAAGTTTGTATTGTTTCTAGGATATTGTTCAAGGGTCTGTTTTTCAATAAAATAAAATAGGAAAATTGGAGGTGCATTGTGACCTTATAACACGTGATAGTGTCACTTGTAAAACTAAATCCGAATCGGCAGGTCAGACTTTTTAGAGTTCTTTGATCGGCCAGAAAACTGCAATCGTTGCACCCCTATTGTTTAAAGTAATGGGTTTGCCTTGTATTCACATTCAAAAAAGAAAAGATGAAATCACATTAGAATGTGATGACAAGAGCAGTTGAGCTCTTCATTGTTCAGAAAACCTGAACAAAATCTCCAACTTTTCTTCTTCTGTTGTGTAATGTTTGAAATATTTGTGACAACCACTTTTTAGCCAAACATTGCAAAGCCTATTACATGGATTTTTAACATGTAGTTTTGCAATCTGAAATCTGAACGTCCAAGTTCTAAATCAGAGAAAACGACCGAGATGCACGTCTCCCTCCAAAGTCAAAACTGACACGCCCCAGTCTCAAAATACAATATGGCTGCCACAACATTTCATGTCTTTGTGCATAAGGCTGGGAAAGCTGCAGAAATAAATGCTTTAGTTTTGTTTCTGATCAGTTGTTCATTCATTCATTCAACCTTTATTTATACAGGTTGAGCTGTGCACGTTACATCATTTTATCTCTATTTTGCAGCAGTATTTGATGCAAAAAAGTCATTATGAGCTTGTATTGCTAATAATAGTTAGCCTCGTTGTAGAGCACAACAAATCCCACAGTTTCCTTTACTTCC
Source organism: Simpsonichthys santanae (assembly GCA_031762415.1). Classification (NCBI taxonomy): domain Eukaryota; kingdom Metazoa; phylum Chordata; class Actinopteri; order Cyprinodontiformes; family Rivulidae; genus Simpsonichthys; species Simpsonichthys santanae. Next base: position 30,372,688 of record JARVLU010001354.1, read on the forward strand.
AACTGGGGCACATTATAGTTCGGCGTGACTTCATTCCCTGATCTATTTTAACTTCTGAGGTACACAGAACACATTAATTTCACGTGTGACGTTTGCATCCCAAAGTACTACAGCAGCTTTGCAGTGTGATGCAGGATCAGTTTATTGTTTGTGACACACTGGTGTCCTGAGTATCAGTAGACTTTCAGAAGAGTGATCACTGCCCAGTTCTTGCATGAAAGCTTGGAGGATTTATTGAAGGAAGGGCCTAATATGCTGCCTGCTGCATAATGATGTGCTGAAAAGGGACCACACAAAGTTCTCTTCACTGAGACGGTGTCGGTTTTGATGTACATGGTGTTAATGCTGGCAACATTCTTAACCAGAGGAAGATGACACCGTGCCACTCTCAAGCAGCACCCGCAGCCACTTGACACCTGATCTTACTGTACACAACATACTGGTCATTTGGGGTTTGGTACTGGCATGGAGAATGGAAAAAAGGAGACGCGTTGAGAAAAGATGAGGAGGCAAAATAAAAGCTACCTTGCTCTAAAGTGTTTAATGCGAGACACAGTTGTAGGCATGCTGTGATGTCAGATTTAATATAACAAGCCTTGTTTCATGAGTAGAAATGAGGCAAATGCAGACGGGTACAAACTATTTTACTGTATTTGGTGGCATCTCGATATCTGAACCCAAACCTCTGTGAATGCCTTTTGACTGTCAAACTTTATTCTTTATGATCACGTATCCATAACAGGGTCAAGCACGCTGCCCCTTCACAAATCCCAAAACCTAAAATACATCCTGATGTCAACATATCTCATATTTAGAGATGGGGTATTTCTCAGCACCATCTTTTTCCCAAAGTAGAAAGTAACCATCTGGAGCTGCCATTGCCTCCTTGACTTTTGACCTGATACATTACACAGCTCTCAGGCACAAATCGTAACCTTGAAACCTTCGCTCACGTGACATATTCTGACCACTAACGCCAGTTTGTGTCTTAGCTGTCATGCTGAGTTGAGTACAAAGAGACTTTGCTTGTGCGGCCTTTGCTTCAATACAAGAGAAACTTGAGAAACATGCAACAATGTAAATCAATATCTGACGTAAACCTTTCTTTGGACAAACTCACAAACACTTTTACTAACACAAACACACAAACATTTACAGATACTGTACGCATTATATATACTGCATATACAATACAGTATACATACTGTATATGTATATATATATATATTCAAAGTGTTAAGCATAATTTTGATGTTTATATGTAATGCCATAATAAATGTATGTTTATACTGTTTAAAAACT
>JARVLU010001354.1:30408769-30441577 GCA_031762415.1 Simpsonichthys santanae
GTGCTTGTCATGGATTTTCCATAACAAACACCATGTTCAAGCATAAGGGTGTCCATATGTGCACTTGGCACCAGGACACCTTAGGCCACAGTTCGATGAAGAAGGGTTCCTAGCTGGCCTTTTTGGCCTGTGAGATCCCGGAAGCAGTTGATGGGTACCGGCAGTCCAAGCGGCATGCAGCTTGGGTGGTCGCTGAGGCAAAAACTCGGGCATGTGAGGAGTTCAGAGAGGCCATGGAGAATGACTTTTGCACGGCTTCGAGGTGATTTTGGTACACCATCCGGCGTCTCGGGGGGTGGAAAACCGGTACGCCACCAACACTTTTTAGAGTGGAGGTGGTGTGCTCCTGATCTCAACTCGGGATGTTGTGGGTCAGTGGGCAGAATACTTCGAAGACCTCTTCAATCCCACTGGTATGTTTTCCACTGAGGAAGCAGAGCCTGGAGACTTTGGATCGGGCTCTCCAATCTTTGATGCTGAGGTCACCGAGGTGGTTTTAAAGCCCCTCTGTGGCAGGGCCCCGGTGGTGGATGAGATTTGCCCAGATTTACTTAAGGCACTGGATGTTGTGAGGTTGTGTTAGCTTACAAGACTCTACAATATTGCATGGACATAAGGGGCAGTTCCCCTGGATTGGCAGACTGTGGTGATTGTCCTTCTATTCAAAAAGGGGACCGTAGAGTGTGTTCCAGATACAGGGGGATCACGCACTTAAGCCTCCCTGGTAAGGTCTATTCGGGGGTTCTGGAGAGGAGGGTCCGTCGGATAGTCGAAACTCGGATTTAGGAGGAACAGTGTGGTTTTTGTCCTGGACATGGGATACTGGACCAGCTGTACACCCTCAACAGGGCCCTGGAGGGTGTGTGGGAGTTTGCCCAGTCTACATGTGCTTTGTGGACAGAAAGGAGGCGTTCAACCACGTCCCTCAGGGAACCCTGTGGGGGGTACTCTTGGAGTATGGAGTACTAGGCCCTTTGATACAGGCTCTTAGGTCCCTGTATGACTGATGGCAGCGCTTGGTTCACATTGCTGGCAGTAAGTCAGGCTCGTTCCCAGTGAGAGTTGGACTCTGCCAAGGTTGCCCTTTGTAACCGATTCTGTTCAAAACTTTTATTGACAGAATTTCTAGGTGCAGCCTAGGTGTTGAGGGGATCAGTTTTGGTGGTCTTAGGATCGCTTCTCTGTTTTTTGCAGATGATGTGGTCTTATTGGCTTCATCAGGTCGTGATCTACAGTTTTTTGCTGGAGCGGTTCGCAGCCGAGTGTGACGTGGCCGGGATGAGGATCAGTTCCTCCAAATCTGAGGCCATGGTTTTGAGCTGAAAAAGGGTAGAGTGCCCTCTCCGGGTCGGGGAGGAGGCTCTGCCCCAAGTGGAGGAGTTTAAGTATCTTGGGTTCTTGTTCACAAATGAGGAAAAAATGGAGAGGGAGATCGATAGGCAGATAGGTTCAGCGTCAGCAGTGAAGCGGGCGCTGTACAGGTCTGTCGTGGTTAAGAGAGAGCTGAGTCAAAAGATAAAGCTCTCAATTTACCGGTCGATCTATATTCCTATCCTCATCTATGGTCCACAGACTCCTCCTCCCGACCAATCAGTGACCAACAGTGTTTCTGACATCATGGCTTGGCTCGCTTGGACCCCTTGAGAAGCAGGGCCAGAATTCTCGGGAAGAGCAGTTATGAAATACTAATGGATAAGACCTCAAACATGGGCCGAGCCGGAAATATCCGACCCGTGCTGTGACAGTGGAAAAGGGGCATAAGAGCCAAATAAACGGCAGGTTTCAGTGAGCTGCAAAATGTGACGGAGAGTCGTTCCAACTAGCGGTGGGAACACATCTAACTTGTTCCACTCGATAGAATATGCTGAAAGTCAGAAGATGAAGTACAATAAAAGTTAAAGCCAGCATGTCCCTGAAACAACACCCCACCCCCAGCTGTAGCAAAAGAGAAACCCATGCAGCAAGATGCTGCTTTTTTAAATTAATTTATTCACTAATTTAAAATAAAACAAATTCATCAGGAAAAAAAACATTGAATGAAAAGGGTAAGAAAGAATTTTTTTAAATTTTTTTTTTAAAACTTCAGGTATCCATATACCTTCCCAACAACTTTAACTTAATCATCTTTTTTTTTTTTAGTTTATTTCTTTATTCATTTTATAAAATAAATCTATAACAATAAACACGTGATCTCATGAAAACAAAAACAACAAAATATAAAATGAAAGGTGACAGAAAGAAGAAAAAAATCTTATTATATCTGCCCCTTTTTTAAAACAATGAATTCAAACAATTACCTATAAGTAACAAAACAAAATGAATAACTAATCAACTTTACAATTTCAAATCATTACACTTACCATCACTTCATATATAGTTCTTTAACAGTTCATTTTTTTAATCAATTTCTTAAACATTAACATTGACATTGCACTTTTCACATCATATTCCAGGTCATTCCACAGTCTAATTCCCTGGATTGTGGTAGACCGTCCTTTCAAACTGGTTCTGTGTTGTGGTTTAACAAATACATCAGTTCCCTTTAGATTTTAACAACTCAGTCTTTTAACAAAATACATCTGAATATTCAAAGGTAATGCATTATTTTGAGCTTTATACATTACTATTAAAATATTGTAATTTACCAAATCTTGGAACTTTAATAATTTCAATTGAAAAAATAATGAATTTGTTGGATGACAGTAATGTTTTCTTGCAATAATCCTTATAGCTCTTTTCTGTAAAATAAAAATAGGCCTTGTATTAGTTGTACACGCCTTTCCCCAGACTGCAACACAGTAAGTTAAATGTGGAACAATGACTGTATTATACAACAAATATAACGCTTTATCATCTAATAGGTCTTTGACTTTGTATAATACAGCAATGGATTTAGATCATTTAATTTAGGTAATTTAGAGTTACATTCAGTCTAACATGTTTGTTTTTAGTCTGTGGGAGGAAACTGGAGTACCCAGAGAAAACCCACACATGCACGGAGAGAAAACTCCACCCAGAAAGGCCCCGGACTGGGATTGAACCAGGGTGACCTGCTCACTGAGAGGCTCTACCAGTTGCGCCACCGTGCTGCCTAGTAACAACTGTACAGAGCAAAAAAAGAAATGCTGATAATATTTTCCACTGTTCAAGTTTCTTCCATCCATTTCCTTCCTCATTAGCAAAGTCCACACCTTAATGTCCATACAGAATCATGGTGGCTTATCACCACTGCGGCAGTGGATGAGGGTCCTGGGTGAAGTGCGGCAGCGTATCTGTGACATGTCACCGATGTACCTGATGGTGTTATGTATTGTGTTACTGATGTATAGACCAGTGAGAGCACAGGAGAGCATCTTGGAGACAAAAAACAGGGAAAAATTGGTGGGAGCTAAGAGCCATGATTGTCTTCACACTGGAGGATTTCCAAACTTGATACTTTGCTATCTGAGAAAAAGATCTGATATAGTGTTTTTTGTTGTTTTGGATTTAATTTGGACTGTGCATGAAACCACAACAAACACAACAGCTGATGGACGAGCAGCCAATATCTGTATACTTTGTACTTTTTGGTCCTAAGAGACAATTTCCTGTAGATCATAACAGAACAGACACATTTGGGTGCCCACAGATATTATGGCTGCACAGGATCTGAAAGGGTTAAACAGTTTACCCCGAGGTAACCCTCTCAGTAAGCACTTAATGCCAGCGAACGCTTCACTGACAATACTAAAGGACTGCCTCTGGCCAAAACCAATAGAAACTGCTGCAGGAGAATGGTCACGTATTGTTTCAGTCAGATGTATTTCCTCAGAAGACAGGAAGAGAAGACAGTGTGACTGGACAAAGATCTCGCTGGGACACATACCAGGACTGCTGCCAGCAGACGAGTCACACCGACCTGGTGACAGGATAACCTGAAGGAAATTACATTTAAACACGCTGTCATTATGTTTATGCACCATCATGGCATCAACTTAAAAAAAGATTGAAGCCATTTTGAAGTGTTTCTAAGTAAACCTTATTAACAGTCAGTATCATACCTGCTGTTGATAACTCTCTGAACAGCTTCACACTGGGATGGGGGGAGAGTTTACTGTAATTCTGACAGGACTGGTGTGTTAACAGCTACTCTGAACACAACTGTCCAGTGTGGATTGCTGCTACCTTAAAACTGCTTCAATCCCTAAAAGTTGTTAGCAGTTTATGTGAACTTAGGCAATTTTGCATTATTTACATAGAATCCTGTGGTTATTTGCAAGGACAAATAGCTGCACCAGTAGCTAGCAACAGCCTTTCTGGTGCAGCATGGGACACGTCCTGAACAAGCACAAGAATATTTCTGTTGAAACAATCATATAATCCTAAATTGATGAAGATCTAAACATTTGAAAAGTAGCGTTTTCACAAATCGTTATGAACTTTAGATTAATTGAGTTGTTTTAAAATGACAAAATCTGCTTTGGAAGTGAATCCACTCAGATTCGCTCTAGTCCTCGACTTACGAACAGGTTCCGTACCTACAAACCGTTTGTAACTCGATTTTGCCGTAAGTCGGAACTCATTACACGTGGCGCCGCACCCGTTCGTAAGTCTGGATTTTTTGCCGTAAGTCGAGGAAATACATGCAAAATGTATGCTAACGCTGCGCCGCACACCCGTTCTTAAGTCCGAGTTGCCGTAAGTTGAGGACTACCTGTATTTGAATAAGTGTACAACAAACTTTGTACAACAGTTGGTTTTGTATTAAAACATGTTATAGATTTTATAAAACATATCAAAGAAAAACATGTTCATTTATTAAGTAAGTACGGAAGTATTAATTATACACACACACACAAAAAAAAAAAAAACAGTTTAAAGCAACTTGGTGTGTCTATAAAATTTTCCAAATGGGTTGACAATGACACAAGCCCAATAACATGTAATAAATCATTTGGCACTTTTAAGTGGGTATACTGAAATTCCCAGGCTTTTTTAGTGTAGTATCGTATAGACTACACCACTGGATGATGACTGTCGACCAGGGAGAGGGCGTGCCCTAGAGACCATTTTACCAACACAACTGTTGTTGTTTTTTTTGTCACTTTGTAGTAAGCTGTTGGGGGAGAATCAGTTTTGTTTGGTGTTTCCTCAGAACGATGAAGCCTATAGGACGAAACATCTCAGAACAAAAATGAAACCGTCCAAATGACCTGACTGAGCATGGCTGGATTATTATTATAGATGGTGGCCACTGATTATTGTGGAATACCAAATTCTAATCCAGAATTTCAGAACTCTTAATCAAACTCCTGTCATATATGGATTTTAAAACATGTCATTATAGGAATTTAGCTATGCCTTCTGCTTTAGATTATTTTAAAGCAAAAATTGCTTTTTGGGAACAGTACTCAACATCCTATAACCTCAGGAGACCTTGTCTGCATACGTGAAGTCCTTCGCTTTCTGCACCATACAGTATTTTATTGTGTTTCAGCTTAGACCATTTGTCCTTATTCAGTAAGACCAGCTTTTAAGAGCCAGTTTTGTGTTTGCAACTACTGATAACTATTAAAATACAAGTTCGTTAACTATTTTAGTTTGTTTATGTTCATGAGGTACTACTAATTAGATCTAGAAGAGTTTAAATATGAAACCTAAAAAAAAAGCTCAGGACAAAAATGTCTGGCCAAGTGGGGGAGCAACTGGGAAGAAAAAAAAAAATGCTATCACAATCCCAGTCCTGAAAGCCACTTGTCGGTGCAGTCTATAGTCACACCACAAGGGGGCAGCAGCTTCATTCTGTTGATTTACACTAGAAGAAGAAGAAACTTGTTGAAAGTAGGAAACAGCCGAAGAAGAAGGAGGAGGTAAAAAAAACAACACGGACACTTGGTTGTCTGTTAACAAGGTTTCACATTTATCTTTCAGGTATGTACGACATTTAGTTTACCTGCATGTAAACTATAACTCAATCTGAACACTTGCGCGTCTCGTGCTGTGTCGGAAACGAGCCCGCAGGAAGAGGAAACGGAACAGCAGCTAGTCCAGTTCACTGAGTTAGCTGCTGTCAAGCTAAACAGACTTAACGCTCACGGTACAGGTTGAGTTGTCGTTTTATCGAGGTTTACGACTACATTTGGTTAAAATCTTCCCCAGATAGTCAGCTTCGGAAGAGCCACTTTCTGCCGTATTTGTCGTCATGCTTCCTCATGCTAACACCCTGGCTGCTGCTAACACGACCATCGTAAAAACAAACAGCTGCTTTTACCTGAGCTTCACGTGAGGCGTTTTACAAAAAGACACGAGTGCTTTATTGTTTCATCTCCTTTGTTTGCACTTTGTAAATGACAGTATTGAACAACAGAAGCAGTGAGTTGTTGTGTAGCTTCGTTTTGAGCCTAGTTCCATAAATAAATAACACACACAGTATTTGTTCATGACTGTGACCGTTTTCTTAGACGTTTTTTTATTTTTACAAAATACTATGTTGCATTTGCTTATGAAATATTAATTTATTTTTGCTTTTGAAACGACTGCTACACTTATTGTAAATGATATAATCGATAATAGCTGATAATCTATTGTTACTGTCAGTTATCTTGCAGATAAAATATTTTCAGCAGTATGAATCCTGGTGTTGTGGTATAAATATTTCGTGGAGTGAACGTGACGTTAAAAGAAAAGGAAACCCAGTTTAATTTACAAGTACCATCAGTTTATACTTCATTACATTCCATCTTGGAGTGAAAACATTAAATGACTACAGTGTTGTAGCAAAGATGTAAAATAAATCACTAGTTATGATCTATTATACAGACATAACAGATATTAATAAATAAAAATATAACTTTTTTATTTCTAAGCTCTTCTTAAACTGCTTTGTTCTCATTTTTACACACTGTTGAAAAGAATTAATGTTTAGGGAGTGTTTTAGATAAGATACATTAATTAATTTTTTGCTTTTGTTGTAAATAAATTGTCTGAAAAGTCACAGTGTTAAGTAACATTTTATAATATTGCAACCGGAAATGCTAAAACTATTTTTACAATAGGATTAGAGAGACTGTGAATTTTCTTTCATACTTTAACCTTATGTTTGGATTATTTTGTTTCTTTATATTTTAGAAGATTTGCAGTTGTGTACTGTTACTCCTAACTTATACTGATCTTGTGTGTTTTTTAGGTGAACCCTCGTCCACCATGTGATCTGAGTAAATGCATTTTGCCACTTTAATGTGACTCGGGCTACCTGAGTCTTTCTGTGATGAACTGCAGTTTCACTTCAGTGGGAAGCTGTTGCTGCTGATTATGGATTTAGGAAATCCTGTTCTGTAAAACTATAGCTTTACAGCTCTTCAATCTGTCCTCTGTAAGGAACATGGAGAAAGACACAGCTGAAACAGAGATGGATGATGAGGAAATCTCCAATAGTGATTTGGCCTCAGAAGCCAGAGAGACTGATGAGTACATGCAGGAAGACAAACCATCCCATCCTAACTCTCAGGAAGCCACAAATCTAGTCACTCACCAAGACTCTGAAGCTGATGAAGAAGCAGATTATTGTGGATCTACAGAGGCTAAAGAAGATACTGAGGAGGTTCTGGATGAGTTTGACCATGACAGGAGTGAAGATGAGAACCCACAGGTTATAAATCAAGAGGAGGACGAAGCTGCAAAAGAGCAGCACATGAATGGAGAATCTGGCTGGAGGAGCATTGGGAGTGGGAAAAGGTGCAAATTAAAAGGCAGTGGATCCCTGTTTGAGCAAAGTGGTCAGAGTGCTTTTTCTTCTTTTCAGAGAGGCAGCGTTATGTCAGGTGGCAGTCGGCACAAGCAGACTCGCAGGCGCAACCATCACCACTATCAGCAAAACCGGGGTCGCAGGCAGACGGGCAGCCAACTTTTCTTTGCTTTCAAAGAAATGCTTTCAGAATCCCTGAGCTTCTGGTGCATCTCGTGCGTCCACATGCTGATTGAGATTATTGTAACATTAACGCACAACTGTGGAGTTGGAGTGGAGATGGGAGTTGTGAAACTTTACAGCTTTGGGCAACAGCTCCTTGTGAAGATCACTGATGTACCTGGAATGAAAGCGGACATCAGCCGGGTGATGAAATGGATAAAATGCACAGGAACTGATTTTGTGGACAGAACTGTGAGGTTAACGAAGTGGGTAAAGTCTGCTGTCTTGACTTGTTTCAAACTTTTCTGCGCCTTAGTTATACTCAGCTTCCAGTGGACAAAGGGGATGTTGATCCGTATTGGAGGCGAAAGGGGGAAACGTTATTGGGCTGCTTTTCAGGAGTCAAGATTTTGGAAGAGGCTACTGTACCTGCTGGACAACGTTCAAAGGAGGTTTAGGAGAGGGGGTCATACTCCACCCTATTCACCCGAGTCACCTGGCAGAGCAGGAAGAGGTGAGCCAGTCCAGGAGCTGGAACGACTATTGGCGTTGGCTGAAGTACCAGAAGGAGAGCTTGACCCTTTTACAGTGTTGGGTGTTGAAGTCCACGCCACAGAGACAGAGTTAAAGAAGGCCTACAGACAGCTGGCTGTGCAGGTGAGGGGTGGATCAGAGAGAATCAGAAGGACTGCATACTTTTTCCTTTTAGACACCTGAAATAATAACCGATTGCATATTTTTCTTCTTTTACTCAAACTTTCCCTGTCTGTTTTCTTTCAGGTCCACCCAGACAAGAACAAACACCCACGAGCTGGAGAGGCATTCAAAGTTCTGAGGGCGGCCTGGGATATCGTCAGCAACCCTGAGACACGACAAGAGTATGAGCTGTAAGTACAAAGAAAAATGTCATGTGACAACAGAGAAACCACAGCGGAGCAGGAAAAAACGAATTATTGTCAAACACATGTTTACTTGTTTGTCTTATTTTAACATGTCCTTTGCTCTAATGGAACAATCTTGATCAATTCTTCTTTGCACAATAAGGAAACCTTCAAGATTTAGCTGGTTTAAAAAGATTTATTAAAAAGTTGAGGTTGTTTTCATGCTCAGATTTCAGATTTATTTTTCTTTCAAAGACAAATCTGTTTAAGTGGGATTACAGTAGTCACTCGTTTATTGTGGGGGGTCTGTATCCTGAAGCCCCGCGATAAGTGAAAAACCACAAAGTAGGAATAATAGTACAAGTAGTAAATAGTTTATTTTAGTGCCGTATTTTCCGCCGTACAGATTGTTCCGCCCTATAAGTTGCATCAGTCCAAATATGTCTAATAAGTGGAAAAATCCATAAATATGTCGCTTCGCCGTATACGTTGCATTTATTATGCGTCACCACTGACAACCCGGAAATGTGGACCGGTGCTGTGACAAAAATCAATTGGCTGCCAAATGGCGGCCACTGGAGTGTGCATGGGAAGACTTTAACAAGAATTTAATAAGATTAACACTTAAAAACAATTATTTGTTTGCTCAAATTCTAGCAAAGGTGTGTCTCAGTCTAACATTTGCTTAATAAATACACTTTAGTGGTCAAATTAGCTGCATTTTGCCAGGGCGGTGCAGCTGGTTTGACTGTCGGTCCTAGCAGCAAGGTGGGGAGATTAATGCAAGCCGATTGTTTCAATAATAGCTGTTGAAGATTCTCAGTCATCCAGGACATGGTAAATTAAAAAAAAGTTCAAGACAAAAAAACTATAAAGTATAATAAATAAAGTCCAGGTGTTTCTGTCTTGAACTTTTTTGAATTTGTCATTATAGCCACGTTTACCTGTTACATGATACAATGGCATGCCTTACTGCTACTATTACTCTGCTGCCATCAAGAGGCTGGAAGTGGTACTGCTTTATTTTTTTCAGCCAGAATGAATGAAAATGGTCATATCTCAGCCAAAATTTGTTTAAAAATATTGGGGGGGAAATCTATAAATATTTCTTTTCGGCCTATAAGTCGCAGGGCATGTAAATTATGCAAAAAAAAGTGTGACTTATAAAGTGGAAAATACGGTTTAACTCTTCTCACACTCTTGCAATATTCTAAACAATGTTTCTAAACTTTAAACGCTCTAAATGAGCACAGCATGTTGTGATTTCAGCTCCCTGCCTCTGGATGCACTCTGGGCCATGCCCACTTCTCCACTCTACACAGCGATCAGCTGATCAGCTGCAGGAGGAAGCTTCTCCCACAGCTGTGGGCTGCACACAGATGCTAAATCATTTTAAATAATTTATTTTAAATTTAAAATATTTGTGCCAATCGTGCAGCTCATCCATCAATCAGCCATTGTGTGTCATGTCCAATCTTACTTTGATAAACCGCGATAGAGCGAGTCTTTGAAAAGTGAACTGCAAAGTAGTTTGGGACTACTGTACAAGGGTGAACCATGAGTAGTCAGTGTCTTACCTGATTAGAACAATCTCCAGAGTTTGTTGAACAAATCCTCTGATCCAAACCTAATGTAGTTGTCATCTAAAACAACTCAAAGATTGAAGATTTAATGCTAGTGCAAGTAAATGCTTATATACAGTATATATACTGTATATATATACAGTACTGTATATATTTTTTATTATTTTTTTTTCTCACAAAAAAATCAGAAGTTGATGTGTAAAAATTCAAAATGTGGTATTTGTTATGAAATGTTTCAGGTTTGGGTTATAGGCAGAAATTTGCTTCTATATATGCGCTGCTGTGAGTAGCAGTTAGTTTTAGTCTCAAACTTTGATCCTGAATCTAAAACAAAAATTGCTCTATTTGACACTGCAGGTAAGATAGTAACTACTTATAACCCATCTTAAACAACATTGAACTCTTTTGATGTGACTAAAATGCCTAAAAAGACACAGAGTTAAGATTTGATTTGTCTGCTGTGTTCTTGTCATTTGGTTCATTCCCCTTCAGGAAGCGCATGGCAGCAACCGAGCTCTCAAAGTCCATGAACGAGTTTCTCACTAAGCTGCAGGATGACTTGAAGGAAGCCATGAACACTATGATGTGCACAAAGTGTGAAGGCAAGCACAAGTATGTTGCTCCACACCCAACAACACCATCCCTTCACTGCATCAGTGTCTTGTCCTCAAACTGTTACTCAAACTGTAGCTGCATCACTTTTTTGCAGTAGACCTTCACCGCTGTGGTGTTTTCTATATGTCCTGTACGTGCAGGCGGTTTGAGATGGATCGTGAACCTGCTGAAGCCCGCTTCTGTGCAGAATGCAATAGTTTCCATAGTGCTGAGGAGGGAGACTTGTGGGCTGAGTCGAGCATGTTGGGTTTACGCATCACATACTTTGCTTGTATGGAAGGAAAGGTGTATGATATAACAGGTGAGCAACAGCTTTTATTTAAAGCTTTTCTCTTTTGCTCATTAGTGGCGCACAAAAACACTTACTGCAGCTTGCAATGACCATTCACTTTCTGTTGTGACGTTTTCACCTTTTCAAAAAGTTTCTTGACTAATTGTTTGCATACATTTGGTAAGAGAATCACATGGCTTTTAAAAGACAAAAACGTAGGTGGACGTTACAAAACAAGACATTTTGTCTGCACATGAGGGGAAAGACTGAGACGTTTCAGTATTTACAGACCTGGTAAAAAGGAAGTGCAGATTCTTTCAGCTCCAACATTGCATGTACAGTATTAGGATGCAGTAAAATCATTTGGGATTAAACTTGATTTAAACTTGTGCAAATGGGTTTAAAATGAACATTACCTCATTAATAAATAACTTGGAAAAACACTTGTAGCAGCAGTTATGTAAAATACTCATTTTGTGTTTATCAGCGTCTGAAATTTGGATGAATGGATGAGTTTTGACTCTTTTTTTTAAATAACATTAATTTAGTTTATTAAGGTAGTTTAAAAGGGAGTAGTGGCGCAGAGATTGGGAGTTCAACTCCCAGGATTAACATAAAAAATGTGAGTGGATAGGTGAAGCACCCACTCCTGCCTCCACCCTCATTTGCCACACTCTGGGCCCTTGAGCAAGGCCCCTAACCCCCATCATCTGCTCCCCCGGATACCCTAGATAGCAGCTCCATGCTCCACATAGAGGGCTGTGGTAGCTCAGTGCTCTGTGGTTGCATCAGGAACGGCATCCGGCGTAAAAAACAAATCACCAAGACTTCGTGTGACTTAGTTCGCTGTGGTGACCCCTGAAGAAGGGAGAAGACGAAAGGAAAAATAAATTGTTTAATAAAGTTTGCAAATATTCTGCGCATCCCTTAAAGTCCCACCACAGCATTTCAGTCAGACTGAGGTGTAGACTCTGACTGGACTTTTGCAACTCCTTGATTCTTTTTGTTCCCGTCATTTAATTGTAGATTTGCTGCGGTGTTTAGGGTCATTGTCGTTTGTATGACTCAGTTCAGGCCAAGCTTCAGTTGTCAGACACGACTCTAAAGAGATTTGGTTTGCAGGAAAGTTCATTGTTGGCTCAATCACTGCAAGGTGCCCAGGTGTTTTTTTTTTTATATACAGTATTATTATTATTGGGTTTTTTTTTTACACTGTTCTTTTCACTTGAAATCACTTGTTTGTGCTGATACCTTGAGTTTGCCTGACACCAAACCCATTACTCTGCTGAAACATGTCTTTGGTCTTGTTTATCCAAAGGAAATTATTTCAGAAGATCTGTGTTTTGTTTAAAGGCTGTTTCTTATAACTTTGTAATTTATAATCCTACAAATGGCAGCTCCAGTTGTTTTTCTAAGATCATTGCTGATGTCTTCCTTAACATTTTGCTGACATGCTCTAGCAAACTTTAGGCGATGCCTCATTATAGCCATCGTCACTGAAAATCTTGTTTTTTCTTGCAATTTACGATCACAGTTAAATGACTTTCTGTGATGGTTTTCATGTTTCAGAGTGGGCAGGTTGTCAAAGAATAAGTATTTCCCCCGACACACACCGTGTACCGTATCACATCTCCTTTGGTTCAAAGAACAGCAGCAACGCCACCCGACACAGGTACGTAACTAAGAGGGGCACTTCACCTTCAATATGGATATAAATTGGTTGATCGTAGAGCCCGACTCATATGAAAACTTTGGCTATTGTCGATGCCGACATTGGGAGGGAAAGATTAATGCCGATAACCGATATAATGGCTGAAAAGTTTTGTCCACTCCCAATAATCTTAAGTAAACAGCGAGTGGAGCAGGGCTTGTTTATTTAGCAACCATGAAATTAGCAAATCAGATCCATGCTATACGTAGTCCCACACTAGGTTTGCAAGTTGTGCACTGGTCATAAAAACAGTTTTCCTAACACACATTCACATTTTCTATCCTCCACTATTCATCATGAAGTTATCAAGTGTGTTACAAAAATATAAATTAAACAAAGAAACGTTCTTCCCTGTTCATTATTTAAACAGTCAGTCATGTATGTTGAAGGCCTAATTTTTATTGACCGCAGTGGTGGTGTTTTTTTTTTTTTTTGCAGAAAAGTAAAGATTTGAGACAAATAATGCATTTCATCGAGGACGACAAAAATAATGTTACTAACACTGATATATTTTATCTGTATGTTTAGATTTATTGTTCTAGATGAAGATTTACATTTACATAGGTTATCTAAACGTTAGCTTACTAACTTGAGAGGCACGTAGCTAATGACAAGCGGGTCGGAGGATTGAAGATAATTTATTATTGTTGATTTGTTTTACAGATCAGTTAAAATGAACTTGCAATGCTCTGTTCAGAAAAATGTGCCACACAGTATTGCTCCCTGCTTCAGCTGTGCTGAAAGTGAAGTCATGACTTGAAAGTAGTCTTCATGCGCCTTCTGCTGGATACATTGTAGAATTACATCTGGTTCCCAGCATTTTAGGGGTGAAAATTAAAAGTGCTTATATCAGCGCACAATGTGACAGTTATCATCAATACCAATAGGTCACCAAATATCTGAATTTTCGGCCCTACTGCCATATCGGTAGAGCTCTAGTCGTGGGTATCTTCCTTCAACAGAGTGCTGTCACGGCTGGATTGGATCAGATGGTGTCCCCAGGAGTGTCCAGCCTAAAAACCCAAGAAAGGAGTCCTAAGCTTAAAACTACAGGACCTCCTCAAATGTTTAGACCAATCAGATAGTTGCACATTCTCAATATAACTCTGTGTAAATTATGAGTTCGGCATCTTCTGGGTGGGTGGCAGCAGCAACTCGCGGTGAATTACTCTCATGTGGACTGCGGCCTCTTGAACAGAAGATCTAACGTATTTAAATTTCTCCAATGTCAAATCTACTTAAGAAGTAGCTAAGACTTCTTTTTTATATTTGGAATAAACAGACACGGCTGTCCTGATCACGTTGTGTCTCAGCTGAAAGGGGAAGCTCTTGCTTTTACCTTCCAACCCTCATCTGTGGTCATGAGGTTTAGACTGCGACTAAAAGAATGAGATCCTGAATTCAAGCTGCTGGAATGAGCGTCAGCCTCGAAGATGAGGTGAGGACATCGGATTAGGGTACTTCCCTCTGGGGATTTTCCAGCACGTACCACTGGGAGGAGACCCCAAACTCACCAGAGGATTCTGAGTCCTCCCTCACATGGAACATCTTGAGATCCTCCAGGAGATGTGTCCCTTAGGAGAGGGATGTTTGGGTTTCTCTTCTGGACCTGTAGCCTCCACGACCCAACCAGACAAACCGAAGAAAATGAATGGATTGACTTTTAAAGTGACTTTTATCATCTGGGCTACATTATTTTTCAGGATCAGCTGACCGCAGCCGTGTTTGGAGCCCTTCAGGCTCTTGTGCAGTAGTGTACTAGAAGGCAAATTAACTTTGTCATGCTCTTTCCCCCCTAAAATCAAGTGATTCTATTTTTTTTTTTTTTTTTTTACTTAGTCTAAACTAAAATGAGTCTTTTAAAATAGCTTTATGTTTGCAAGAAAGTTCATGCTCAATCATCCAGGTACCAAATCCAATAAGTCTCAGTCGGGTCATCTGGACAGTTTCTTTTTTATAGAAACGTTTCACCCTCCATCCAGAGGGCTTCATCAGTCAGAGGAGTTCCAGCAAACTGTTTCCCCACCAAGCAGTAAACACCTTAAGTGGACCAACCAGTTTAAACTATGTATGCTTCATTTGTCATATTTGAAAAAAACTTTTTTTTCTAAAAATAAAAAATAGAAGAGCCGAGGGAACCTCCTCTAAGAGTGGATTAGATGTTTGTTTTACCAGAACTTGTTGGGTCTGTGTTCAAACACATTTTCTTCTCAACCCTCCCTCTCTTAGTGACACCTCGTTTATTATATTTCATGACGCAGCCACATTGCTGTCTGTCAAAACCCGAACAAAAACATAGTTTCACACTATGCTTGGTACCAAGAAACAACCCTGGACCTTTTGTGTTTCTTTTCAGAACCACCTCAGAGCAAACCAGTGGACCTTCAAACCCGGCCGACCTGCAGGATTTCTTCAACAGAATGTTTAAGGGCGGACCACCGGCTGACATGACGGCCAATGGAAGCTTCTTTCCCTCAGGCCCGCCTCCTCATCCCCCACCTAGTGCCGGGGCAAACCTCTTCTCCCCTCCCCCAGGTCAGACAGGTTTCTACATGCCGGGCGCGCACCGACCAGATTCTACCGAGTCTTGGGCCGAAAGCGGCAAACCTCCCAGAAGGAGAAAGAAGGTCCGAAAACCCTTCCAGAGGTGAAGTCCCCTTGCTTTGTGTCAAAATAGCAACGCAGGGACACAACGAATACAGGGCCATGTTTGTCTCTCGCCTGCCTGTCGTCGTGCCAAGATCTGAGAGGATTCACGGGTCCGAGTCCGATCAACCAGAACCGAGAGAGACTGAAGACGAACCATTTGAGTGAAGCAGAGTATTTAAAGCTGAAGGAGAGGCAGCGACGGTGCTTTAACTTTTATTTCACCTTATTATGTTGTCGGTCTTACAGATGACTGTAGCCTTTAAAGCTGAAGTTCTAACGATGCTGTAATGAAAGATTTTTTTCTTTTGTTAACTTCCTGCCAAATCACCCATCGCATGATTTATTCACTTTCACGTTTAACGCTTCGGTTTTCTCGCTAACGTTTTGTGCAAGTTTTGGCTCCAGGCAGGAGTACGTTCGATGAGAAGAAACGAGGATGAGAACCAGGGCAGCTTCGCTGGGTCAGTGTTTCTGTTTGTAGGAATGTGTGAACCAGCCAAATGGAACAAATCTGAACCACACTAACAGAGACACAACCAATATATAGAAGTACACAACGTCTCGCTGCTGCTGCTGTGGATAAAGATTCCTGTAGAGAGCACCTTTCGTCTTATTTGTTAGTGAAATGGCCTAAAACCTCCCTGTTTTCATGTGTTATTTTTTCTGATTACAACAAAGTCGGCACTAAATTTATTCTTTCTTGAGCAGTAAAAATCCGATTTAAAGAAAAAAATCTTTAAAGATAAAAATTACCTTGTACACTTTCCCCCCTGTTCAATAGCTACATTTAGCACTGGTATTTTATGTCAGAGGACCGTTTGGCTTTGAGATTACATTTTTATTTACCGTATTTTTCAGACTATAAGGCACATTAAACAAAACAAAAACATTTTTGACAGATTTTTGAGCGCCATACATTAAATATGTTTGAGCTCAGTAAGCACAACCAGAATTAATACATAAGGCGCACCGGATTATAAGGCTCACTGTTAATTTTTGAGAACCTGAAAGGATTTTAAGTGCACCTTATTGTCTGAAAAATACGGTACTTTTGAGACAGTTTGAATGTTTAAAAAAAAAAACTCGTTTTCTGAGAAACATTTCTGCCACTATCGTTAGATATTGAGCTGTGAATTCAAATTTAATTTACATTCAAGTAATTTAAATTGTGTATGAAAATAGAAGTGTAGCAAACTTTAAACAAAAAAATGTAAATATCTTTACAACTTATTGAGTAATAAACGTGATAAATGATAGTTTTACATCAGAAATGATCTTGAAATTTTTTGCACTAATTTGCTCTTATCTTATTAAATAAAGCGGTTACATGTTACCGGTTGTTGTTGCGTAACTTATTTGCAATAGTTGTTCAAACGGCTACAAAAACAACCCAAATCCTGCAGTTCTAATTCTCTTTCTGCGTGTTCTCCGGCGTCCAGCTTGTTCCATCCGTCCTCGTTATCCTAACTTTAAATTTCCTGATGTCTCATTTTGTGCCACAAACTCATTTTAACTTGTTAATGTGGTTCAGATTTTATTTATCACGGCTTTACAGAAAATTAGTAAAAAATTATGGTTTTTGTTTTTTTTAATACTTTTTCCAGTGTTAGATGAAAACAACATGAAGAAATTTGTTTTGTTGCCTGAAAATTACACTTTGATTTTGAACAGCGGCTTAAAGAAAACAGCTGTTTGGCTTGAACTTGGTAATGTGTGTGTGTGTGTGAGGCATTTGATAAAGGGTATTTTTCATATATGAGCATTTGCTCTGAAGGTTTTTTTGTGTGTCGTCTCTTTTTTTGTCTTAATTTGCACACTGTTATAAACATAAGAGGGATTTTGTTCATCTTTTAGCCAAACTGGGCTCCTCCAGCTGCTGCTGAGTAGGAGGTGTAGCTCACTAAAAGCTAACAGCTCACTTGCAAATTAAGATATTTTGTTGGTTAAATCAAAAATATATATATTCAGCCATTATGCTCTGAGCAAAACACAGTAACTTCAGTGCTATTTTAAGGCACAAAGTGTGAGATGAAGAGCAAAGGGTTTTGTTGCTCAGATTGGAAAGCTTTGCTGCGTTTGTTGCATTTGGTCAGTTTCCCAGACATGAAGTGAATTAGTAAAATTTTGAGCTTTATATGAAATCTCAAATGGATGAATCTGTTCTGAATTGTTTCTGGATTGAGGTGCTCGTTACAAGAACAAATCTGTAAAATCAACCTGGAACAATCCTCTAAACATGCATACATGAACTCAGTGCGTTTTAGTTTCACATCAAAATGTCTTAAATCTATAATTTTAGGAAACTGAACAGCCGCATTACGGTTTGTTTTTCCACGTTTTTGTGACAAGAATGAGAAGTGCTGTGCTTAAAGGTAGCAGTTCAGCCTTCATGTGAACGACGCCACACGTCAGAAGTCTTTGTTTTTAAACTCAATGTGCAGATCTTGCAAAAAAAATAAAATAAAAATCAGACAATCATCAGGGTTTTTGCAGAGAATTGAGTTCCTGACTGATGAAACAACAGTGTTGGATTTTTTTTTTTTTTTTTTTGCTTTCCTCGTTTTCAGAAATAAAGATGATTCCCTACAATATCTAATTTCTTTTTCTGCTTATTCATACTTAATTTGTCAGAGTTCATACCGTGGCATATGACGGCAGCCTTTTTGCCTTAAATTTGAACACAGGGCCTAGAAGATTCTGCTGGAATAAAGACTGAATACCAGTGTCAAAATGACTGTGAACGTCCCCTTTTGCACAACTGGGTTGACCTCTGGTCTGTACAGCCAATAACGCCCGATTACTACGTGCCAGTTATTATTTAGACAGTGGAGAGTAAAAAAAAAATCAGCGTTGCCTTCACAGAGCTAAAGCTTTCCGTGTACAGGTTGAAGAATATTAATTTGGCTGTGTTTATCCAGGGTTTTAGGTACCGTATTTTTTGTACTATAAGGAGCACTGGATTATAAGGCGTATTACTGTAAGCGAAACAAAACATAAGTCTGACTTTATTCAACTCATAATACCCACATAAAATCAGTTTGAGGTCAGTCAGCACAACCAGAATTAATACATAAGGCGCACCTGATGCTGTGCAGCTGGAAGGATTTTTGTTGACACTTTTTTAGTTGTGTACATTTATGATGCGCAACAATAAAACCGGGAGCAGCTGATCAACGCCTCAAAAGCTCAACGTCTCAACTACAGCCCCAATTCTCAAATGAGTTGAAAAGGAGGTGCCGTAGATGCATTCCCGTCACCTTGCCGGCTGTGCTTGAGTGCCCGATCGCTGACATGGCAGGAAACGGCCCGTGACAGTAGAAGGACAGGATCGTCCCTCGGCACCTGCAGCAACACGTAACTCGGCAGGCTGCTGGGAGGAGTGGCCTCCGCTCAGGTTCTTGAGCTGTCTCTGGGAGTTCTGCCCAGCAGTCGGGCGGTCCTGCTGCCCGGATGGAACAGAGAGGCCAGCCTAGTCTGGGTGGACGGAATGGACGGCATCTGTGGCCACTTTCTTCAGATCTGCTGTGGGACTGACATTTACAAGAGATCCTGCCTGCAGCCATCAGCACCATCTCTTAATGAAACCAGGATAACAGCTACACCATTTAATTTCACTTTGGGATTAATAAAGTATTATTGAATTGATTAAAAGCTCACTGTGTGCACCTTATGGTCTGAAAAATACGGTATTTTCAGAAGATCACTTAAGGAGTTAAAACATTTTATATATGTACAGAGTAAATGCTCAACATAGAAGTTTAAATTGAAAACAATCTTGCAGTAGAACCATTTCATCTGGCCTAACTCTGAATTTTACTGTAAATGGTAGAATGTCTGTTTTACTTTTTTTTTTTTTTTTTTTTATCCACTCTGACCTTTACTCTTTATGGCGATGAAAAATGAGGCAGGAAACTTGTTGACGTGCTCCTTACAAGGAGTTGTTTCAGAGAGCTGGAGTCTTGGGGCTTCATTTGCCTGATTACAGTTATTCAATACCAAAAACTGCATTAAAAACAATCCAACCCAAATACTTTTTTAAATAAAGCAGCACCTGTGGATTAAGCCTGCAGCCATCTTGTTGGGTTCAAAACATTTCCTTGAAACGTGTTTCGCAGAAGTCCAGCAACCCGAGATCGTTTTAGAACATCTTTATGCAACACAAACAACACTACCAGTGCTTATTAAAAAATGACTCCCTTGGATGTTTTATGGTTTTACTGTCATAAATCAGTCATGGTCAATGTAAAGTAGACCATTTTACAAAAACACTCTTCATTAACAAAATGAAATAATTTTATATATAATAAAAAAGCATGTACAGTAATGAAATTTAAGTGACTGCGTGAATTTTCACCTAATTTCAAGTGATTAACTCAACTCAAAGAAAAAACATTGAAAAGTAAAGTCAGGATGAATCCTTCAGGACATCCAAGTAAACATCCCCACGAGTTTGTCCTGCTAAGGATTGTGGGAAATGTGTAAATCTACCAAGAGCACGTCGTTTTCTAAAACTGAAGGAGCGAGGAAGAGGAGAATGGTAAGAGACCACCAAGACGCCTGTGAGTACAGGAGTTACAAGCTTCAGCAGGTGAGATGGGGAGACTGAGCATACAGCAACTGTTACCAGTTATTTATGACACTTTTGAAGAAAACTAAACTCTAATACTAGAGTTTGCCAAGTGAACAGATTTTTATTTACCTTATTTGATGAGTTTTCTTTAAACTTTCTTTTTTCCACTCTGCAAGCTCAGACTGACTTTACTTTTTAATATTTTCTTTCAGTTGAATTAAGTTATTTTACACTACACATTTAATTAGATTTTTTTTTACATTTTTTTTGTAAAGACCAATTTATATGAACCATTAGCAATAAAATGGTAAAACATCTTAAAAGGGGTGAATATGTTTTGGAGGTTCTGCATATACAGCCAAAAACTAAAATAAAATAAAAATCTTAAAGACCTTTTCATTTAAATCATAACTTTTAATAATAGCAGTAAAATAAAGAATATAAAGTAGCTGCATAATGCCAAAACAAGTTAAAAACAAAACAACTGAACTTTATTTTTGTCTTTTACTTTTTTTATTTACCAAGTCCTGGATGACTGATCTATTTTTTTGGGTTTGCTGAGACATTAAATAGTTTGTTGATTTTATTTCTCAATCTCTCTATATCTGAATACAGTATTTCAAAAGTAATATATTTGAATGGTGAAGTGATTTGTACAGATAATACTTAAGGTTGGCTTGTTATACTTAGACTGCTGGAGGACAAATTGACCTTATTTTCTTAAATTAATTGTTAAAATTGAATAGTTTTCATTTGATACTATTTCTATCTTAACATGCGATTCTTGACCTGCCATTGTGTAGCTGTTCTTCTCAAACCCAGCCAGACGAAGCAGATGGCCACTTGTCCTGAGCTTGGTTCTGCTAAAGGTTTCTTCCTCATGAGGGAGTTTTTCCTTTCCACTGTCGCCTTTGTGTTTGCTCAAGATGAGAGTTCTGTGATGGAGTTAAATTCAAAACAGTCTGCTCCTCAGATAAATAATGTTAAGTTATTATTTTTGTATATGAAGGTTTCTGTTCAGTGCCCTGAGACGACCTCTGTTATGACTTGTCTCTATATAAATAAACTGAACTGAATTGAATTTACATTATGGGATAGAGTCGGAGCAAAACAAATCATTGCACCGTGATGTTTTAGTAATTTTAGGGTTTGTCCAGCCAGGATAAGGAAGAAAGTTCTGCTTTGTTAAACTCCATCCCTTCAAACTGCACATTAAAAAAATTCTCACATCACTTTGACACAAAATATATTGGCCCCGTTTTGTTACATTTATACTCAAATAAAGAAAGACTGGTTTCTTTATATTTGACCACACTTACTACCCCCCCTCCCCCCCACACACACACTTATAGAATAAATCCTGCAAACCTAACATTCACGAGTCTTTTGAGGATCATAGCACTTTTATTCAAAAATGTCCTCTTTCAGCATGTTCAGCTTTGAATATACTGTATTAACTTACACATTAATCTGGTTAAATATTTAACAAATACATGTTCTCTCTCTCTTTTAAAGTATGTTTTTTATCTGAAAGATAATTTTGCGTTTCTATATTACAACATGGCTCCTTTAAGAGTCGTGTGACATCAGCAACAGGTAAACGTGCTTTAAGAAAAAGTGAAATCACGTCTCAAACTGATAAGACGTCTGTGGTTACATAACGTACACTCAGCATCTGTTAAAACGTGCAACTCATCTGTCAAGTCATAAGTCAGCACACATGCTGAGGACAGAACAATAAAACAAATACTTTGTCTCTATTACCACTTATCCCCAACTAAAACACTGTATAAAAAAATATATGGATGATCATAAACGCAGCATTAAATAATTCACCTACAGTTTGCCTTTTAGAGCCCCGATGATGCTGCGGAGCTGAGAAATGTCTCGATACGCCACCAGGCCGCCGTGGTTGGCCCAGCACTTTGCTCCTTTGCGCTCAGTGGAGGGCTGGTGATAGGTCACTTCTGTTTTCTGGTCCTGTACTCCACAGTCAGACTGCAGACTCTTAGCCAAGTCCACCACCCCGCCCCCGAGGGCTCGGAGCACAGCGTGGGGAGCACAGGAGTCCCACTTAAAGGTGCTGCCTTCTGACACGACGTAAGCGTCAGCCAGGCCCTGGATGACGCACAGGATCTTGTATCCGGCTCCAGAAGCGTACATCAGCTTGTCGGGGCCACACAGAGAGGTCAGAGCCTCCTTCACCGCCTGCTTCTCGCTGGAGCTCAGCACCACAGACGACCCTCGTTCCTTCTCTGCTCCGTCATCGGGCCGTGATATTGAACAGACGTTGACGTTGCCGCAGGAGACGCCCCAGTACTGCTTTCCCCTCCACCTGAGAATGCAAAAAATATAACCAGTCAGGTGAAAACGCACAAACACAAATGTCAAAGATTTCTGGAGTCGCAACACAAAGGTCTTGGAATAATTTAGCATATAGATTTGAGCCGGTCTGAAGCCCGACCCAAATTTGAGCCGGGCCATAATAATGTGCTGGATGTGCGGGCCGGGTCGTTGTCAGGCTTTTGATTGAAGCAGCAGACACATGCAGCTGGCAATCCAATTATACGGCAACATGGCTTGCCATATATTCAAATTACAGTATACGGCAACATGGCTTGCAACATGGCTTGCCATATAATCAAATTATACGGCAACATGGCTTGCCATATGATCAAATTACACGGCACATGGTTTGCCATATGTTCAAATTATACAGCACATGACTTGCCATATAATCAAATTATATGGCAACATTGCTTGCCATATATACAAATTATATGGCAACATTGCTTGCCATATATTCAAATTATTCGGCTACGTGGCTTGCCATATAATCAAATTATACGGAAACATGGCTTGCCATATAATCAAATTATACGGCACTGTGACTTGCCATATAATCAAATTATACGGCAACATGGCTTGCCACACCTTCACCAGCCGCATGCAGCTATTTGACTGCGAGCTGACCCGCCTTGAAAGAGGTGAAATAAAGTTCAGTTAATCCTCAGATGGGACTACCGGTTATGCCAGGAAACGATCCACTGCCCAAATGGATGTTCAGCCGCTGCATTCAGCGGACGCGTGCAGCCGACGACCCAAACGGGTAAAATCCCAAAGCAGACATGTCAGAGCAGGGTCCATGTCTGAATAATGCAGAATGCAGGAAGAAGCAGGTACAGGTGGTCACCGACTTACGGCGCCATCGACTTACGGCATTTCGGACTTGCGGCACCGCAACCCAGTGACATCATCACACCTTACGTTGTCTTTTTTTATGCAGCATTTTATGTTTTTTTCTATTTTTTTAGGGTATTGTGTTAGCTAACTGCTTGGAAACACATTAAAACGGTGTTCTAAGTGCGCTGTTGTTGTTTTACATTGAAAAAAAACGTGTTTAAAAAGACGTTACGGCCGCCATGTGGTTTGAGTTTCGCTTTATGGCCGAAAATGCGGAGTTACGGCAGCCACGCGGCCGGCGCTCCGACTTACGACAAATCGAGATACGAACAAGCCGTAGGAACGGATCTCGTTCGTAACTCGTGACTACCTGTATTTAATGCACTTTGACGGCCACAAAAGGACAAACACCCTCTCAGCTCAGATCTTGCCCTTTTTCATTCAGCCAGGCGTGTCCGCTGACCGTTAACTATATAAGCAGTCAAAGCTTAATTAAAAATGTTGTTTGGGCGTCAGGTTCGGACCTGTAATTACCGTTATTTCGTCGGGTCGGGTTCAGAAATGATGGCTACGGGTTGAGGCCAGGTCAGATTTTTTTGTACCCGAGTGCAACTCTAAATTCGCACCAACACAACCAGGACAGAAACCACCGTCAGATTCAAGATACCAAAGGCTTCAGCAGCAAAGAGGGACAACATTAAGTGACTATGCTGGTGTTGACTCTCAGTCATCCAGGAAATGGGAAATCCAAAAACAAAAAGACGTTTTGCTTCTCATCCAAGATTTCTCAAGTAAAAAAAAACAAAACGCGTGAGGTTCGAGAACTTTAAAACTCAAACCCCACACTCTGTTTCTTGAATTGAGAAAGCTCCTCGGATGAGAAGCAAAACGTCTTCAGCTACAGAATAGAAGTCCAGTTGTGTTTGTTTTTAACCGTTTCTGTGCATGATGACACAGTGGCACAGGTAGTAGAGCTGTCGCCCCACAGTGAGAAGATCGCCAGATCAAATCCCGGCCTTTCAGGGTGGAGTTTGCATGTTCTCGCCGTGCATGCCTGAGTTTTTTCTGGGTACTCCAGTTTCCTCCCACAGACCAAAAACATGCATGTTAGACTGATGGTAACTCTAAATTGTCCCTAGGTGAGAGAGAGTGAACGGTTGTTTGTCTCACGTGTCCCTGTTATGGACTAGAGACATGTTCTGGGTGTCCCCCGCCTCCCGCACAGTGATATGAACACCAGCGATACGGAAAGGAAAAGGCAGGTAAAGTTAACAAATGTCTGGATATTTCTGTGCTTGTTGTTAAAAGAAACTGTTGTTACTGTGTGAACTCACCCTCTGCCTGTTGGGTCTTTGTGGTAAAAGGGCTGGTTAATTACACCCATGACGGGTTCGCCTGTGCTCCGCAGGTAAACCCCGATCAGAACCAGCGCACAGTGCAGACCAGAAGGAGACAGGCGCCCCTCCTCCAGCACCTCCTCACGGCCCTCAATGTACTGACTGGTGGCATCTTGTTGAATAAGAAAAGAACAACGATAATATTCATCTCTCCTCTTGTAAGTCTGAATCCGATTCCTGGGAAAATGTTTTTTTCTTTAAAATAAACCGTCCAGACTGAACCGTGTTGGATTTGTAACCTGGACTACTGAGCATGAACTGTTGGCAGTTTTTTCTTTACCTATGGGGTCGATCCAGATGCCGAGCTCGGACGGCCTGAGGGGAACCGTCACTCCGTCTGTGCTGGCTTTGATGGTCTCTGGGTCTTGGTGGATGGCCTGAGCCAGCAGAGATGCGGCCGTGTGGTCGCCGTCCAACACCGCGGACAGCAATTTTGCGGTTTCTTCCTTGGTGCTGCACACGTTGACCGTCACACTCTCTCCTGTTGACACAGTGAGGCATCCGGGGTGACTTCAAATATTTAAACATCACAAATACTAAAATATTTGAACAGTGACACACTGAAGTGCTGGCCTTTGGTTCCACCAGAACATGTGCTAAAAAGTACGTCTTTTTTTTTTTTTTTTGCTCTTCTTGTATGTATTTATTTTAATATGGGACTACCTAGTCCATTTTCAAACTTGTTTGACTCCTCTCCGTGGATGAAACCTGCCATTTCAGGAAACTGCACAAAACAAGAGACAAATTAAGACCTGCTCCAGCTCCGTTTCATTCTGCAGGACCACAATCTTTCACGCACACGCCCCACCTGAGCCCCCACATCATGCCGGATCATCTCCTGGATCACCACATCTGCAAGGGTCTTGAAGTCCTGCACAAACTTCTTGTTCTTGTCCTCTCCCGTCTTCTCCTGCACGAGGAGCTGGAAGAGGGGAGCTTCCTGTCTGCAGACCCGAGCCACGTTCGCAGCCTTCTCAGACACCCGGAGCAGCAGCCTCATAAGATCAGCCATGCCTGGACAACAAAAAAAAAAAAGAAGAAGAGGCCAGGAGGGTGATGGAAACTGTGGATAAGGGAGAGACGAAAGAAGAAAAAAAAAAAGGAGGATGAAGGAGGTCAAATTTTCACATGATGTGCTAATTATAGCCTCAAAATGAAAACAGGGCATCTGTTGGAAGGGACCAGGGCTTTGCATGAAGTGAAGCAAAAATAACCGTACAAATATATAAAACTTTGCACTACATTATGGCATAAATGTACAAAACACAATTAAGTATTCACAATATACCTTAATAATTTTTATAACTAGAATTATGTCAAAATCACAATCACTGACATTACCAAACCTCTATGACACCCTTATATTTACAATTTAAATTTTGATTTATTTGTACAAACAACAACCATTACTAACCAATACAATGGATAGTTGTACCAAACAGGTAAAAAATATCTTTACCTGTATGGTACACTGATACAAATATCTGTCCACAGAGCTACTCATCTCGTCTGTATTAGCTTGAATGAGATTAACCTGCCTAAATAAAGGTTGATAGAATTGGGTTTATTTTAGCATCCTAAAATATCACATAAAAATTAAGAAAATAAAAATAGTACAAACAAAACAAACAAACAAAAAAAAAAAGCACCACTAACCAATTCTTCTTGGTAAGACACGACACGTCCCTTCTGTCGGTCGCTGGTTCTCTCGTCAGACAGTAAACGCAGATGAACTCCCACAGACGATGTGAACCTTCAGAAAATTCAAATGTTCAGGCTGATTCCGAGCCGCCTGCTCCGGTTTCTGCTAAAGGCCACCCCTTTCATGTCTGGGCTGGAAAATTAAAGGTGTAGACAACGACGCGGACAAACACGGTGCGTTTTAAGGAGCGGACAAGACCGGAAGCTGAGCGCGGTGCGTTCAAGTTTCACGAAATTTCGAAACCCACACACGGACGAGCGTTTTGTTTGAACACGTATAAATTTTAAAACAAAAATATCGCGTTCCTAATTTGTGCACTAATATGAGCTTCCATTAGTGCCAAAAATATGTTTATGTGTCTATGTAATGTGTGTATGTAGTAGTGTTGTGTTCTAGACCTCCTAGCCCGAGACCAAGTCAAGACCAAGACAGGATCCGAGACCAAGACTTCAAATAAAATAAATAATATACAGTATACAATTTTATTATAAAATATTTTTATAACAGTTACATACTGCAACTTTAAATTTGCTTTTGAATGAATATATCAGCTTTTATAACATTTCAAAGCTGCATAAAGAAATCAGACATTCAGTGGCCTAACTGCAAGTGATTCAACAATAAAATTCCACAACTGTTAAATTGGAAGCAGTTTCATCACATGCCAAGCCTTAAAAGAACTGCAGTGGTAAAACACTCTTCATAAATCCAAACTCAAGACCAAGGATAACTAGTTACAAGTATATTCTTTGTGATTTTAATAGGCAACTTTTATAACTGATGACGACATACATCTTCTCCCGCGCCCAGACAATCACTCCTCATTTTCTTGGAGTGCCAGTGTTGCCAGATAGAGTCGGGGTTTTCCAGACCAAAAATCTGTTGTTTATTTGTTCTGGTTATACGTTTAGTCTATCAACTGTCAAATTTATGCCTTTTTTTTTTTTTGAAGTCCAATTAAATAAAAGTTCCTCTACAGTTCCATTGGTTTCTTGTTTTGTCTGCTTGATTTCTTTAATTTAATTTTTAACATGATTTATTAATTTAACTTATAGTTTTGTTTTCAGGACCTCAGGGGTCCATATTTTTGTATTTACTGTATAGTAGACAAAAAAAAAAAAAAAACAAACTCGTTTATTCAGGTTAGAGGTGAGATTTGATCAGTTTGCAAAATGTTATAATTTTGTTTTTTTAATTTAAGTTGAGTTTGCAGGAGTGTAAACAGCTGGTTGTCTTTAAATCAATGCAGTATTTATATTAATAAAAAAGACAAATTTATGTTTATCTTTTATTCTGTTCATAATATTCCGGAAAAATCAGCAGCACTGTTCCATTTTTTGCAGAGATCAATGCAAAGAGCTACATGTTTGCTGTCATTAGGGTTCAGGTCTTTGGATCCATGATTTGTGGCATTTTAACGTGTTTAGGATCAAAGAAACTCCATTAGATCTTCAGAAACTGAAAACAGGTTGGCTGAGCCAGGTAATAATCCACACAGAAGCCAGGAAAACATTTAATGTAACAACAAATGATTGAAAGTGATCTTCACGTGAAATGTGAGTAAAGTTTTAAAGTTTTAGCATGACCTGCAGGGTCAGGGGCGAGGCCCACGAGGAAACAGCCGCTCCACCAGCTCGTAGTGTCCGATGAGCAAACAGCAGCTCAGGCTGCAGCGAGGTCTGTTAATATGAGACACCTGGCACCACATGTGTAAGTCCTGGTCGTAGCACTCCACAGACGACAAAAAGCCGTACCTGTTGCACCCTCCAACCACAAAGAGCTGCTCCTCCACCACCTCTAGGCCAAAGTTTCTGCGGTGGAAGTGCATGGACGGCACCACTTGCCACCTGTTGGTGGTCGGATCGTAGGCCTCCACGGTGCGCAGGTTGGTGATCGAATTCACACAACCGCCAACCTGAAGACAGGAAGTGGCGTATTTGTGAAGGTTATGCGCACATGCTTTGTCAGCATTTACATTTTCATGCTGTCAAAACTTTCAGCTTATCCAGAAGTTGTTGGATTACTTTTGTTTTCTGTAACTTTTATACTTTATCTGCTTCAAATAACTTTGTTTATGTTTGTCCTTTTAGGTTACGTTTAGCTTTAGGCTAGTGTTTAGCTACTTGTAGCTTTCAGTTAGCATTTCACTACTAACATTTAGCTAGGCTTTTGCTAATTTTACTGTAATTCTTGGATGATCTTTCACTTGTTTTAGCTTTTAATTGGCTTTTTGTTATTTTATATTTTAGTTAGCTTTTTGTAATTTGTAATTTTTAGCTGATCTCATGCAGCCTTAATTTATAGTTAGCATTTTGCAACTTTTTGTGAGCCTCTTGCTACCTTTAGCTTTTAGTAAACATTTTGCTGTTTTAGCTAGAACTGAGATGAATTTAACTTTGAACTTGCCTTTTGTCACTTTCGGCTTTTAACTCCAGCATTTAGATTTGACTTTTGCTACATTAGGCTTTAGTCTTTTGATCATTAGCTTTTAGTTAGTATTTAGCTACTTTTAGCTGCTAGCATTCTACTACTTTCAGCTTTAGCTATTTTTTTTTTAGCTTTTAGTAAATCTTTTGCTGTTTTTAAATAATGTAGTAGCTGCAGTTTTTAGATAGTGTTTTGTTACTTTTACCTTCTAACATACATTTACTACTTAACACTAATTTTAGCTTTAAGCTATAGTCTTTTGCTACATTTAGCTTTTATCTAAGTTTATTGCTACTTTTAGCTGATATTATGCTAATTTTAGCTTTACATACAGATTAACTTTTTTAGCTTTTGGTGAACTGTTTGCTAATTAGCTAGCATTTAGCTAATTTAACTTTTAGCTAGCCTATAGTCAATTTTAGCTTCTAAATAGCATTTAGCTTTTAGCCAAATTTTGTAGGATTTAGCTTTAAGGTAGGCTTTTGCTAGATTTAGCATTTAGCTAACATTTTGCTACTTTGAACTTTAGCCAAATGAAACAGAATGCTATAGCATTCTGTTTCATTTGGCTTTAACTACTGTTCTACTTCTTTTAGCTTTTAGTAAACTTTTTTTTTTTGTTACCATTTTACTATCTTTACTTTCTTTTTTTTTTCAGGTCTCTCTTGTAAACGAGTCCCTGAAGCTCAGTGAGACTAACCTGTATAAATAAAAGTTGAATGAATTTAGCTTTTAGCAAGTTTGTTAATTGTTTGCTACTTTAGCTTTAAAATGTTCTCTATTAATATTTTTGGAGTAAATACATCTTTATCTTTTCATACAGTAATTTCTGGACTCTCATCTTTGAGCCTGACCACACTCACTGCGTAGATCTGGCCTTTATAAGCGGCGACCCCCAGACAGTTTCGGTAGCATCTCATTGGGGTGATCATGGTCCACTGGTTGCTCCCTGGGTTGTAGACCTCAGCCGTGTTGAGGGAGTAAATCCCATTGAAACCTCCACAGATGTAAACCTGCAGGTGAGATAACATAAATGTGTTTCACCAGCGTTGTCACAAGCACACAGGATCATCCACGAATTTTCACGTACCTTTCCGTGCAGAGACGTTGCACCGGCCCCGCTTCTCCTGTCGTGCATTGGATCTATCATGGTCCATCTGTCAGTGCCAGGATCGTAGCGCTCGGCGGTTCTGTGGTGAAAGTATCCAAGTGAACCCCCCATCGCATAAATGCAACCATCGAGCACAGCGACGCTGACGGAGCAGCGTGGGATCATCATGGAGGCCATGTTCTCCCAGGTAAAGGTGATGAAATCGAACTTTTGCACCGTACTCAAATAATGCCCCTTGCTGTAGCCACCAACCAAATACAAAAACTTGTCCAGGACCACGGCGCCATGATTGACAACTGAGATCGCAGAATTCAGACTGGCCCAGGAGTCAGTCCGGGCGTCATACAGCTCCAAGATTTTAGCAGCATCAGGGACATAACAGGAGCCTCCTGTGACCAGTAAAACTATGGGAGGGAGGCGAGGTTGGCTTGTCGGGCCCCTGGGGACCAAACTCCGATTGGTCTCGCCACCAAAATCTGTCACTTTTTCCAGGGCGTCCCTGATGATCGACAGACACTTGGCATTGTTTATGATCAGGGTGTTTTGCTTCACCTTCCAGAGGTAGTGTGCAGACATCAGGTCAAGACGCACCTGGAGAAACAAACGGCAGGTCAAAATGTGATCAGTAGTTACAGTTTTAGTTCAGTGGTTCTCAAAGTTTCCTGCTTTCCACTCACAAACCACAGCTAGAGAGACGCTTGACCCCATCTACTTCACCAAAGGACACAAATGGCCCTTTTCCATTAGTAATGGTATATACAGCACGGTTCCAAGGCTTTTCCACTAGCGACGGTTCGTGGAGCCGGTCCCTTACATTGCACATAAATCACGAGTAGTTTAACTTTCATTCCTAAAACTTTTTTCAACACTAAAAAAGCCCACAGAATAAGTAGTTAACAAGCTAAAGTCTCAATGATAATCTGCCTGAAGCCAGAGCTTAACAGGTGCAGCAAGCTCTCGCCCACTGACCGCTGAAGGTAACAAAAACAAAATGTTAACTTAAAGTATCAAAATGTTACCTAAAATGTCAAAGCACCAACATGTTAGCTTAAGTTAGCAAAAATAACGAGAGTATCATAACAATAGCTAAAAGTAGCAACAGGTTAGCTAAAAGCTAAAGGTCGCAAAACACCATCTAAAGTTTAAAAGGACCAAAATGTTAGCTGAAAGTATAAAAATGATAGCTAAAAGTAGTACTGTATAACAATAGGTAAAGCTAAAAGTAGCAATAGGCTATCCAAAAGCTAAAAGTAGCAAAACACCATCTAAAATGTAAAAGCACCAAAATGTTAGTATAATGTAGCTAAATGTGATCTAAAAGTTCAAAGCACAAAAATATTAGCTAAAAGTTGCAAAATAATAAAGGTAGCATAACAATGGCTAAAAGTAGCAATGGGCTAGCTAAAAGATAAACATAGCAAAACACCATCTAAAGTGTAAAAGGACCACAAGGTTAGCTAAAAATTTCAAAATGATAAAGGTAGCATAACAAATAGCTTCAAGCTAAAAGTAGCAAAACGCTAGCTGAAGCTAAAAGTGGCATAAAAAACAGAAACAGAGCTGTACGCTGAAGAGTTTCAACATGAACATTTTAAAATTAACCAAGACATTTATTTGTACAGTAGTCTCTTGCTACTTCATGGTTCGTTTCTCGCAGACTCGCTCTATTGCAGTTTTTCAAAATAAGATTGGACATGGCACACAACTGGCTGATTGATGGATGAGCCACATGATAGGCATGGAATTTTTATTTAAAATAAATTATTTAAAATTATTTAGCACCTGCTGCACCTTTGTGCAACCCACACTGCAGGAGAATTGTCCTCCTGCAGCTCCTCCTCCCTCCTCCTCTGCTGCGGAGAAGTGGGCGTGGCCGAGAGCAAAGAGTGCAGCAGTGGCAGAGAGTTGAGATCATGACATGCTGTGCTCTTTTAGAGCGTTTAAATTTAAGAAGCGTGGTTTAGAATATTGCAAGAGTGTGGGAAGTGTTTAAATACTTAGTACTCGTACTACTATTCCTACTTCGTGATATCTCACTTATCTTCAGTCTTCAGGGTACTTATGAATAACGTTCAATAATTTGAAAAGTGTAAAAGTTACAAAAAAAAAGGCAGAGCTGAGATGTCCCACATGAGCAGAACATTTTGACGTTTGACAGGTTCAAACAGTGACAGATTACAGAATGTAAGAAAAAAGATGTGATAAAAGATGAAAGCTGCCAAAAGAACGTTGAGAGGCTAAAACGCTGCTGACACGTTTAAAAACAAACTGAAGCTCAGGTCAAACCAGAACAAAAGCTACAATTAGTCAAACAAAAGCTCAACTGAAGCGTCTGAAGCAGTTTTCAACAAGCAGCTTTATAAAAGATTTAACTCGTTTCAGTGGGTGTAAAAACGTTAAAGTTAATTATTTCAAAAACAACAAAATTTACAAAAACCGTCGTCGCTGTAATGTCCTGAGCCACATGAACTTTTTGTATAATGTTTAAACAAGCTGAATGTGTGCTGAAGTAATGCAGCCTTCAGTTATTTTAGCTACCTTTGGCAGCAGCCAGCTGAGGTGAGCCTGTCTGTGGTCCGGCCGGTGGTTGACCCACCGCAGCACCGCTTCAAACACCACGCTCTCTCCTTTCACGTTCAGATGGTCGCTCTCGACGATGGCGGCGAGCTGACGCTCCGACAGGTCCAGAAACTCCTCGGACACGGACACTATCTCCTCAAAGTGGTGCACGACGAACATGAACACCTGCGACGTGAAGGCGGGGCAGTGGAAGATGCTCGCGAGCTTCCAGATGCCGATGCAGTTCTCCAGACACAGCTGGTC
>JARVLU010001354.1:30471488-30484381 GCA_031762415.1 Simpsonichthys santanae
GGATGCAGTTAGAGAGGACATGGAGGTAGTTGGAGTGAGGACAGAAGATGCAGAGGACAGAGTGAGGTGGAGGAGGATGACTCGCTGTGGCGACCCCTGAAGAGGGAAAAGCAGAAAGAAGAAGAAACTGTTGGTTCTTCTCCTGAAAATATGTTTTAGCCTCTTTAGCTTTGTGTAGATTGTGGTTTGGTCTGTTTGTCCAGACGAACCTTATCTGTGACATGACGTTGATTATGGACACGTCAAGAAGAAAATGAACTTTGAGTTCTACATGTTTTTCTCTTGTAACTCGTAATCTTTGTCAACGGATCTGAACCTGCTGGTTCTCATTTAATTTTGAATGATTAAAATGATGAAAATTATACTCTTCAAACTGTTTTTGATCAGTTAAATATTAGAAACAGCTACCAGATATAAATTCTTGTATTTATTTATTTATTTTTGGTGTGTGTGTGTGTGTGTGTGTGGGGGGGGGGGGGGGTCTGTGTCACTTTTAATGAATAAAGGTGTCGGTGAGCATCTTGTTTAAAAGAACAGTGAAAACAAATGTAAACTAAAGACGAAAGTTATAAAATGTCAAGTTATTATAGAACTTCAGTATGAACCACGGAGTGTCTCTTACCTTCATCAGATAAACTGAAGATTCTTGATGAAAGTTAAACATGAAAACATTGTAATGAAATATTTTAGATTTATTTCTCCTGTTCTTTGTGCTTATTTTAATGGCACCAAGAATCCCTTTTACTTTTCAGTTAATTCAGTTCTAAACACGTTATTCTTAGAAACTTATTTTAGTGGTTTTATTCTCCCATTTATCATCTTTTAAATCTTGTTTCTCCCACCTTCATAATGACACTGTTGGTTCTTCTGTCTGAAATAGTCTGAAATAACATGTTTGGTTGTTTTTTTCAGCGCCCTCGGTCTGTGGTTCTTCATCCGCCGAGGGAAACAGTGCCTGGACTTCACAGTCACCATCCACTTCTTTCATATGATCGGCTGCTGGATCTACAACTCCCACCTTCCCTCCGCCCTCTCATGGTGGCTCGTCAACGTAGCCTGCATGGCGCTGATGGCTGTGATCGGAGAGTACCTGTGCATGCGGACTGAGCTCAGGGCAATTCCTGTCAACAGTGGACCTAAATCTAACCTGTGAAGGTGTCCTTGGTTTCACACTGAATTTTTAAGCCAACAGGAACTTGGTGGGCAGTTATTTTTCTCAGTTTGTAAACAAAAAGAACAAAATTCAGCGAGTGAACACGGACTGGATTGATGTGCATCATCATGTCGTCAAGTGGTCCATCTGCTGACCTGATATTTATTCATAGCTGCTCAATAAATGTTGGAACAGTATTATCTGTGTAATTTATATATTACTGTGTAATGTATGAAGATCTGCTTGCTTTAACCTAACATCTCTGCACACTCTGTTTTCTAATACATTACCACTCCTCGTGCTGCGTATCAGAGGGTGTCTCTAAAAATGACAATATTCTGTCCTCACTGACCTACTTGTGATCTGCTTGTGTTTAGCTGCTTCCTAAAGGTAAAATTACATATTAGGGTAACTTGCAGAGAAACACGTGAGTTTTCTGACACTGTAAATTGTGTTAGACCCAAAGATAAAACCATTTTCCTGCTTCAGAAACTCAACTTTTTATCTATTAGAATGAATGAAATCAGGTTTGGTTTTATGTTTTGTGTGTCCAGATTCATAATGATCCTATTCTGAGACTTTTCTTCAGCTGATCTTGTTTTTAGTTTGTGGATATTAGTTTGTCAGCCGTCATTTATGGTCTGACACCAGGAATGTGGCGAAAGTGGAACAGTGCTCCTGTTCAAAAGAACCTAAATTACAGTGTTGCAGAAACATTCACCCTTTTGGTATTCTTTCAGTTGTGTTGCCTTACAGCCTGCAATTTAAAAGTTTTTTCTTATAATAATAAGTTTCCAGGTCATGTCTGTAAATGAGAACTGGTTTTTAAAATTTCATCTGGTAAAACAAATAGCAAAAATAAATAAATAAATGAAAGATAAAGGGGGCGTGGTAATTAAGTAAAAAGTCTTAGGATGCAAAGTGGTACATGTAAATATATTCACCCCCATAAAATGTACTGGTACATTTAGTAGAAGCACTTTTTGAAGCATGAGCAACGTCATAAATGATCTTCATTCTTCAGGAAATCGCTGCAGCTCCTTCAGGTTAGATGGACGCTGCATGTGAACAACATTCTCTAAATCTTACCCTCGATTCTCTGTTGGACTGAGATCTGGACTTGTACACTGAAATTAAGTGTACACTCTGAAATTAATGTAAATGACCTGTTCTGGAACACTGAACACTTTAAAGACATTTAAACCGCAGCGTTTAGTACATTAAATTAAAATGGGAACAAACTTGAGCCTTCAGCTACAGAACCCGCTCAATACAACACGACAGTCTCATTCTGTTTATAGTCTAATATGACTGAAACGTATGTAAAAAATAAAGATATAGATTTTTTATGGATCCTACAGTATGATGAGATCAATAAAAGTGTCCAGAAAAAGAGTCGACCCTCTGTGGTGTTTCTTCACGACTGCTGCTGAAAGACAAAGGAGGACCTCTCATGAACCACTAAACCGTTAATGAAACTCGGAATGTAACAACTGGATAGACATCTACACATGATTATCTTCTGGAGTCAAGAAAATTCAAGATGGCCACCATAGTTAATTGAAATTAGCCAACACACACACACACAAAAAAACAACAACAAGGCTATAACTGTAAAGGAGCTAAATCTTGACGTGCACTGAGCGTCATCCCCAACACAAACAGTTCACAACGTTGCATATGACTGCAGGTAATGCAACAACTCTCATAAGATAATTTTAGTCTAAAACTCTGGCATGGGGGCGGCGGGTGATATGCATTCAGGAAAGTTTGTCCTTTGGAATGTAGTGAGTGGTGATATCAACTTTGTGTGGAAGTGTCAGAGCAGCGAGGGTAAATTAAAACATAAAATAAGTTTTAATAAGTCATGTTTCAGACTTGAAACATTTTCCCCCAATAAAATGTACATCTGGAGCGTGTCTACTTCTGAGGCGTGACCCTCATCTCTGCCTCTGCAGGAACTGTCCAGGTGGAAAAAAGCAGATGGCAGAGCACTAATGAGTACAAAAAGCAGAAACTCTGTAGTAAATGAATGGTTCAGGCAGCACAAGGCTGTCTGCCGGCGTCTCACACAATTTCACACGCAGTTCTTGTTTTTAACTCTTGTGCTTTATTGTTACAATTTCATTTCCATATATTGCTTTACAGAGTCGTGTAAATAACCTTTGTGTTAAAAACCAGATTGGTTTTACATTCAGGACTGTTTTCAGGTTCAAACTGTGATTAGAGTTCATTACAGTGGCATATTGTTCATGATCAAAATCACTTTCATGCTTTCACCACCAGCATATAAAGAAGGAGGGTCCTCTTCAAAGAGGTACATATTGCTCATGCTTTGAGGACAACCAGACTATTTTTATTTTATTTTTTGCATTTCTACCAACAGGCACACGACTTTGAAATGGATAAAAAAAAAAAAACAATTGAGCGGAACAAACTTGCTCGTGGAGTTAAACGGGGATGCGTGGACAGTAAACCAGCAGTTTGCTAAACGTCATGCCTAAACGTCATGCACGGACCACTTTACACTTTGGTGAAATGAACACAGTCCAGTTTTCTGAGGCATTGTCACAAACAGTATCATGCACCTGTGAGGAAACGCTGACAACAAATATTCAAGACCGTGCAGTTCCATTTGCCAACGCCTGTCAAGAACCTCTGGGTTAAATAAGAAAGGCAAATGACACAATCAATAAAAAAGTATGCAGATACATATTTTCATTTTGCTGTGACGTGATGGTGTAAATCCATCACATAATAAATGTGGTTTAGTTGGGACTTATTGAGGGGAAATTATGAATTTTTTAAAAAATAAATAGCACATTTAGAAACAGCCAAAGTTCACCAACAATGATCCAAAGAAGATAATAAAATTCAGTATATAAAAGCAATATAGATAAAACGAATCCAATAAATATAAAAACACAACACACACAAGAGCTATTTAGGTTGCTTCTACTCAAATTGAACTAAAGAAAAGTGAGGCGCCTTTATTGGAGCTTTAAAAGGTCTGTATTCTTTTGTACAAATTAGAAACAAATAATTTAAATAACTGGAGCAGTTGCTGCAAAATCTTGATTACCTTTTTAATTTAATCTGGATTTTGAAACATTTAAGGGTGTTCAGACCTGACACTGCATCGGGCAATACACAAGATTGTTCACTCCTATCATTAAAATTCATTTTCAGTGATTGGATCTCAGGACGGACGTTAGCGTCAGCTTCTACAAAACCCTGTTTGGGTGAGTGGACATTGA
This sequence comes from Simpsonichthys santanae, assembly GCA_031762415.1. NCBI lineage: Eukaryota > Metazoa > Chordata > Actinopteri > Cyprinodontiformes > Rivulidae > Simpsonichthys > Simpsonichthys santanae. Next base: position 30,475,899 of record JARVLU010001354.1, read on the forward strand.
AAACACAAGTTCAATAAAATGGGGCTAGGCCATTTAAAACATTAAAACTGAGCAGCATTTTTTAAATCAATCTGGAAATATAGTTGATCTGAGAAGAATTACATCTGTTCAGTCTGAATTAAATGACTTCTGTCCTGTTTTCACTGAAACTTGTTGGAGTTAGAGGGACTTGGACTGTCAGTCCCACTACAAAACAGCAGTTTGACGCTGTGGTTGTGCAACACTCGACACTGATGGTCATGTACGTGGCATTTCACCATCTATCTCAACAAAGGTGCAGGATGGATTAGTTGGAGCAGTGTTTTGAGAGTCTGTGGTTTCATTTAGTAAGAGGAGTTTGAAATAAAGCTACAAACATCCAATTGAAGGAGATACAGATGCCAAAATTTGTCTCCTTCGAGATGCCCATGTACAAAGAGGAGTTTATCTAAGCAGACAACAATGACAGTTAAGCACCTCCGTATTAATGAGGGTGCTGGAAGAGCGCTCAGTTTGATCAGCCAGTCAAAGTGTGTTTCTGTATGGACCAATCACATCTTTTGTCGTCACTTGAGAGTGTCGAGCCAAAAAAGATCCACTCTAAAGCAGGAGCTAAGAAGACCCAATAAACAGTCTTGAAGACCACAAATGGCCACACTGCAGTGCATGAAACAACTGAACTGAACATGAACGAGCATAAAGAGTTAAGAGGATTATAACTTGTCCCAAATTGGGCCTTATCTTTCAAGCAGAGCCCCAAAGGCAAATGAGTCCAATAACGGATCCCTGAGGAATCCCATAACTGAGAGGGGCTGCACAAGAAAAATAGGCATCTTTGGCATTGAAGAGAAAAATGGTCTTAATCAATACAGAACTGCACCTCTAATGCCAACAATCTGCTGAAGTTATTATGAAGATATTATGATCAATATCTGCTATAGGCTGCTACAAACCACAGCACTTAAATTGATTTAACTTATTCCTAGTTGCAGCTTTAGGCGAAAAAAGCTAAAGTTTTCTTACATTTGAGTGTCTAAAGCTTTTATTAGGTATTTAGTGAAATTAAGTTTTCCTTGTTAGTATAATATGCTGAACAGTTTCAAACAAACACGAATAAACAGTTTAACCTGACCGTAGTTAATAGTTTTGTTAGTCGTTAATTGCACTGAAGTGGAATAAATGTATGTTTTTCGGTTTAACTAATCTGGCTACTAAACAATTGGTATTTTTCCTCAATTTTAATCAGCTTCAAAGCTCAGATTTTTATTTTGTAAAGCTTTCGCTTCTAGTTCCCCCAAAAGTTTCAAGCCTCCAAATCACGGCAGGTGAGCGATTTCACACAAAATGTGGCAGAAATCTGCAGCTCAGTCACACTTCAGTTATTTTTATGCACACATCAATGGGTGAAACTAAAAGAGCTAAGAGAAAACGAACGCATGAGCAGGTTGTGACAAAGACGTCTGTTTTTGGTGTCTTCTTAGCAGCTGTGCAACATTAGAAGGCTGGAAACTTGTAGTGCGGGCTTAGAAAGGGTTAAAAATATACAAAATGCACGTGAAAACTGGTTCAAACATATTTGATTAAAATAACATTGTAAGATACTCTGCAAATGGGTTTTGTCACTGTCCTTTAAATAATCCCCTTTGGAAACGTTTTGATTATCAATGACTAGTTTTGTAATGACGAGGATTTTGCTGTTATTTTAAGGGAAGCGCTCCTTTGTGCTAATCTTTAACAGTTATTTAATGTTTGCAGTCTTAAGGCTTGGCTCAATAGTACTGTATTCACAGAAGCTCAAGAGGAGATTAAAAGGTGTTTGAATACTGACATGCACCTGCGGATCAAGAATAAAAAGCAGTTTGACATTTTGTACAACGTCTGAACATTAAAAATTCAACACACTTCCTGTTGGTGTTCAGCAGGCATCAGTCAGAGCGACGGGCACATTAAAGTTCAGTGGGCGTTGGTTCATTTCACTGTTCCACTTTTGAAAATGCAACTGAATATTAGCCCATTACTGTTCTTAATCTTCGCCGTAAGCTGAGACATTTAGTTCAGTGCACCTAGCTGGTTTCAACCAGATAAAGATGGAAGACTCTCCCTTCTCCTGTTGTTTAAAACTGAAGCTAAAATGTCTGTGTTGTGCAGCCTCCCATCATAATCTAAATGTCAGTGCTGACGTATTCAGATCAGTGAACGTCACATAAATTTTACTGAATAACAGTCGTACATGAAAAGTCTTTGTTATTATTACTATCCACTTGAGAAAGGTCTTGCACTTCCATCAACTTTAATGGCTGTGTCCCCCCACAAATGTTATATCAAAACAACCAGCTCGGCACTGTGATGTGTGCTTTTACTTTTATGGGCATTTCAAGTTACCATGGCGACGTGATTTGCAAACAAATATGCCATTTTTCCTAATTCAAAATGCCTGATGGAACTTTTAACAGCCTCTAAGCCACAGTGAGGTCACATGACCTACATGGAAGAGGTCTCTGCAAAAAACAAACAAACAAAAAAAAAAAAAAAAAAAAAAAAACACTGAATAAATTCTGGAGCCATTTTGGTTCAAGATGGCTGCCACAGCTACCTCGGAAAACTCAAAATTCAGTCATATGTGCTGAAATTTGGTTTGGTCGTAGCTGTGAACGTTCCCCATCACCTGCTGAATGCAAATCAAAAATCCAAGATGGCCGCCATAATTGACCAGATAAAATGACTAACGTTGATTTTTTTATTTTTTTTTTATTTTTTGCCACATTGAGCTGAAATTTTGTATGGTAGTAGCTGAGAGTGAACCCCAGCACAAAACGTAAAAACTAAAAATTTAAATGGCCGCAATGTGACAGTAAAGTTTCTCCAGGAATTTTCTAGTTTTTGTTGTTGAGCTTTTTTCATACGTGCATCGTCTGTCAAATTTTCATGTTGTAGAAAAACTCAGGTTTATATATTGACTATATTCTCTTTGTGGATAATTTACAAAAACATTACCAGCGTCTAAGAAATTCTACTGGAACACTTTATTAGAGCTGACCCACTTGTTATCTACCATGTTATTTGATGTTCGCCCACTCAAATACAGTAATCTTGTTTCATGACTTGCCTTAAGGCTAAAAATGAATAAAAACTGGTACTGGAAATGTAAAGAAAGAAAAAAAGGTGGATTAAAAAGAAAAATCTCTTCCAACTCTTCCAGTAATCAGATTTAGTTTAAGTCGTATAAAGGTATAAAAGCATGCAACTTTCTGTGTTGCCAGGCGTCTGGTTGCAACTTTTACTCTGAACAAAGTGACATCAGTTTTTAGGTTTCGACTTTCTAAGATGGCAGTTTTTTTTTCTTTTAACAATAATGTGACGTATTAACTCTACAACCACTGCTTCAAAAGGACTTGGAATCCAGAAGGTGAATCTTCACGGAGGTGAACGCTGAAGGCCATGCTGGACTGAGCTGGATTATGCTAACTGTGGTACAGAAAGATGTCTAACCCGTGTTTATTAGCAGCCCAGAGCCACAGGTGTTCAGGAACATTTAAAATCATTTCAAACCAAAGGACTGATTGCTTTAAACTGCAAATATTATTCATCAAAACAAAGACTGATTGTCCTGCCATAGAACACGTGTAGCTCTGAACCAAAAAGAGCCTTTAAAACTTTTTTATTAAATCCTTGGCTTTAGGTTTGAGTTCAGCAGGACTGAAACTCATAGAATAGGACCCCACCCTCTATCTCATCACCCACAATCCCAGCACCACGCCCTCTATATGGGGGACCAGCTGGACCCTGACACGACCAGCACCAGTGACAGGAGAAGAGCAGCAAAAGGCAAACTTATACTGGGAGAGGAGCTGGGGCTGCACAGGTCGAACAGACTTCCCTGGAAGCGGATCTTCCTGGAGTCCTGCCTCAGGGTCTCCCAGATGGAGCTGACCTCCTCCTTGCAGTCGGACAGCGCCGTGAGAGCGCACGTGTGGAAAGCTTCCCAGTGGCTGTGGTTAAAAGACAAAGAAACATCACTCAGAATCCTCCACACACTGGGATTAATCTGTTGGCCAATAATCTAGCGCTCAGATGTCTTAATGGGCCTTCAATAAGTCAAACTGAGCCTTTAATTGCCATGGCAACTGCATCACAGAGCCAAACAACATCACACAGAATATTACAAGCGGACAATAATCAACACAAGGCTTGCGAGTGTAAATCTTTGTCCTGGATGAACTGCTGGGGACGTAGAGTTTGAGCCTTCACAAAAACATGTCCCCAGAATTTCATTACGGCTGCTGCGACTTCATGAAACATTAAATACGAAGGCTCAGTGTCCTGACATCATCATCGTCTCTGCTCAAAGACGACCTCTGCTCTCCCTCTGAAGTTATTTCTAAATAAACACAGATTTATTTGTATCCGTGCGCTCATATGTTTTATTAAAGTGAACACCAGTGTTGTGTTTTTTTAGGTAGTTCCAATCTATCAAAGCGTAGTTTGGTTCAAACAGAAACAGATGTGTGGATGATTACAGATGTTGCGCCTTCTTCCACATCCTAAGCCCACTGTCACCTGCAAACAGCCGCCACTCCACTCTCACTGGTCACGTTCTCCTGGTAGTTGTCCATGCTCTGTCCCAGCGTCAGGACACAGTCAGAGAAGTCCCGATAAACGTTCTCACAATTCACATCTGCAGCGTCTCCAGGCACCGTAAGGAACAGGAGCACTGCGAGGAAAAAGAACAAGTAAATCAGCGGCAGTCGTCTTGATGCAACTTTTTGTTGGAGATTTATGAACTACAAAACAGACACATTGAAAAAGATAGTTTGGATTTTTTTTTATTTATTTAAAGTTGGGTTCTGTAGCTGGTTATAAGCAATTATTTTCTTACCTGTTGTAGATACTCTTTGAACAATCTCAAATTGGAGAAATACCCCTTGTATCGTATTTAGGGATTTTCCCCCCCACACATTAATCTTTGTCTGTGCTTTTATTTATTTATTTATGTATTTATTTTGGTACTGTCAATAAACATGAAACATAAAAATTCCCAAAGTTTTTTTCTTTGTCAGAATTTTTTCAAATGCTCTCATAACCTCACAGTAACTCTCACTCATGTTCCTGAGGGGGAAAATCCACCACATTAGAATAAATTGTTAAAACATTTTTTTGTTATCCTAATTGTATCATCATATAAAATAATACATTCCTCTCAGTAATATTTTTCTGTTAATCTTGGTTACTACATTAGAAGGTGCTCTGCTTTATTATTTGAGAGCCTCTGGAAAAATCGTCTTGTTCAACAAAATCACTTTAGTTTGGATGTAAAAAGCAAAAAAATCAATTGTAACGTGCACAAGTAAACATTTAGTACTAAAAAAGTTGTTCCGCATGAATGCAGGATGCAGAATACGCTCCACCGCTGACTGCTGTCGCTTTATCTGAAGGCTGGACGTCAGTGCGTGCACCTGCAGCTCGCATGTATTTCTAGGTTAGGACAGGTGAAAAACAAATTTTTTAGCTATTCTATCATGGGCTGAGGAAAAAATATTTAAATAAAATAAAATAATAATAATAAAGAAAAAATAAAAAGATTAGAAGAAAACATGTTTGAAGACTGGAAGTTAGTTTTGCCCAAAACAAGGCCTCATTTTCAGCTGCTGGGTCTGAAGGACCTTCACAAACCTCCAGACTGGAGTTTTATTTTTAATTGTCAGTAAATCATTTTGGGTGTACTAATGGGGCAACGATCCAAAAATTGCCGTAAAATAAATACAGTATTTTGTGATTAAAAAAAAAAAAAAAAAAAAAAAAAAAAAAAAAAGTGTGGATGACCCTTAAAAAGTAAAAAAAAAAAAAAAAAAAAAAAAAGTAATTTCAATTTGAAAATTTTAATTCAGGCTGAGATAGTTCTAAAAGACCAAATTGTAGAAAAAGACATTTAAAAGGGGGTTGATTTTCCCTCTACAGAACATTAACGCCCAAAGTTAAAGTACAGTACGTTTTTATAAGGACAAAACGTCACACATGCTCACATCAACATATTTATAGTGACCACATCCTGCTAGAGAGGAACCATTCAGCCTGCTGTTATTATTTTAAATACCTGCCTCTCTGTTGGTATGGGGGTGCATTGGAGCCTAACATAAGGGCATCTTACACAGTTTAAAATGCATCATCAGTTAAATATATGTAGGAGTTTTATAACAATGTGTTTCCATCCAGACGTCTGTTTCAGTGAAGGCCTTGAATATTTCAGCAAGACAATGCCAACTGCATTCCATTACAAAAACCTGCTTTGTATTCAGAGTCTGGGTGTTGCCTGCAGTCCAGACCTCAGATGAAAACGTTTGACACATCATGAAGCATAAATCCTGCAAATATGACCCAGGGCTATGTGCAGCTCGAGTAGAAGAGGGGACGCTTCACGATGCTACACATGGAACTGACCAAACATTTTGAGATGGGCACACATTTGAGATATCGTTTTTCTTTTCTAAAAATGGCACAACAAATGTTCCAATCTGAATAAAACATGGGTTGCAAATCAGTGCATTTTTACTCACATTGTACACATCATTTCAAATTTTCTTTAATATTAGAATATTATTACTATTTCGTACTGTACTGTACTTGGTAATTGCCGGAATTACAGTATGCTGTGTGCACAAGTGTGTGTGTGGGTCCCACTTTAAGCTGCCAGGTTCTGGTTTACTGACTGGAGAAAAGGACTTGAGATTTCAAAAAACTTAGTGTGTCTTTATTAGAGTCTAACTGTTGAGACTGGGCACATGGTCACTCTGGAGCAATGAAACTACTGAGAACGTGACGAAGAACCCACAAGGAGACAGAACACAGGAGGGTCTTTACAGGATGGAAACTAATTAAGTAAACTGGAAACATCTGGGACATCTGGAGGGAAACAGAAGGAACAAGGTGCTGAAAACACACACACCACACAAAGAACACACAAAAACCTGTCCTGTGAGAGGCTATTTGTGTACAACCTCTCAACATAAAATAGAAACCAGCAAATATTTGTGAATATGAAACATTTTCCAATGCAGGATTCAGGCATCATCAGAAACTGACAGATATTATAAGACTAGAGCAAATGTTAGATTTAATTTATAGGCAGACCTGTTTAATAAAGAAAAGGGGAGTTTTTTTATGTTCTGGGGTGTAACTCTATGAAATTCACTGCAGAACTTGGACCCACATTGTGGCTGCAGGCACCAGATGTGCAGGTTGCTGCTGGCCCTGGTCCAGGTCTAACAGCGTCGGTCCAGAACCAGCATCCACACAAAACCCAGCCCTGCTTGTCCCGTTCAGCGGCTCGGGGCGTGAAAGAAACGGGTCTTACCAAAACCAGTTATTGCGAGAATCACTCGGGTCTTCGTCGACACGAACGAGCCCATTTCATCCCATCAGTCCGGCCGTCGGAGGAGAGACCCGGCCCGCTGCTCATCGGAACCGCCCGAAGAGAGAAATAAACCAAAAACACTTGGCGTGGTGTGCGGGATGTGCTCAGTCTGTGGCCCCGGCCAGAGCTGACGTTACCTGCATCCTCCCCCCTCCCGGAGCGGCGGCGGTGATCCCAGCTCCTGCCACCCCCCCCCCCCCCCACCCAAACACGAACCACCGAGAGGCTCAAGGAGGTAAAACAAACACCACAGCACGGGGTTTGAGTCAATAATGGCTTAAAATTAAACATTTATTTGTTGTTTAACCTAAAATGAAGCCCGTGATGAGGTAATGCGAAGGCAGGGGCGTCACTAAGGGGGGGGGGGGGGCACCCCTAAAAATAGTAAATTAAAGCTAGACTCCCTAATTAAGTGCATTGGGTCTAAATTAAAAGAATAAAATACAGAGGTGCAGAATGCTACTGTCATATAATGATGCAGGGTCTCTGGGGGGTTCATATTGGTGCAGGCAGGCAAGGACTCAGGATATACAGTATATAAAATATAGAATTTATTAACGGAACAAAAAGAGCTGACAGGGCAGTAAAATAAGCATAGAATGAACAGAGGTGTGCTCCCAATTCAGACATCACCAGAGAACAGATAACAAGAGACACAGACTTATATACAGGAAACACCAGTTAGCCCAAGTGAAGCAATCTGAGTAATCACAGATGCCAGAGAAAGGGACAGAGGATGCAAGACATGAACACAACACAAGATGGGACTAGACACTAAAGAAACACTATAAAGAGAAACTGAGGATCAGGGGGAACGACGACAAACACAACACTAGGGACAAAACCACAACTCATATAATTTTTATAAGGGGGAGTGGTGGCACAGACGTTAGAAGATGGGCCTGTGACTGGAAAGTCGCAGGTTCAACTCTCGGTACCGACAACATCAAAAATGTGGGTGGTAAAGGTGAAACACACACACCTGCCTCCACCCTCATTCGCCCCACTCTGGGCCCTTGAGCTTAAACCCCCCCCCCCCCCACCAACCATCTGCTCCCTAAACAGGTCTCTCTTGAAAATGAGTTCTCGTGGCTCA
>JARVLU010001354.1:30488555-30504320 GCA_031762415.1 Simpsonichthys santanae
GCAGATGAGGATGAATGAACACAGCAGCATGAAATAAATCAGCAGCATGAGATCAGCAACATGGATAGTCAGCAGCACATAACAGTCAAGTGGCATTAGTGATTTTTTTCAGTGATAATCCTGATCAGAGATTCATGAGTCTAACAGCCTCAGGGTAGAAGCTGTTCCTCAGTCTAGTGGTTCTACATGTACTGCTCCTTAACCTCCTGCCTGAGGGGAGAGGGGAAAAAAAGTGTGTGTGCTGGGTGAGTGGGGTCCTTCATGATGCAGGCGATCCTCTTCCTGCATTTATGCCATTTTATGCAATCATAAATAAAAGAGCATGAGATGAGTGCTATGCCTTTCGGCTTTTGGACTTTAAATTTTTTTTAACATTTTTATTTACAAATATTTTCAACAAAGAAAAACATTAAGATATTTTATGTTCCTTAACATCATTCTGTTTGAAACCTGCTTTTATTTAGCTTTTTTTTGTTGTTGTTGCTACATTTAACTTTTAGATAACCTTCTGTTACTTGTAGCTAGAATTAAAATTTTTAGCTACTATTTTACTACATTTAAATTTCAGCTAGTTTTGTTACTTTTATTAATAGTTTGCTTCTTTTAGCTTTTAATGATTTATTTTTTATTATTTAGCTTTCATTTTGCTTCAGCTTGCGTTTAGTTCCTTTTAGCATATGGCTAGATTTTCCACTTAGCTTTTAGCTATTGTTCTGTTTCTTTTAGTTTTCATTAACTCAGATTTAACTCTTTCAACACCATTCAGCACTCGCGTTTACGCTGCAATTTTGCACACATTTTTTTTCTAGTTGATCATTTTGTTCTTTTAAAAAGCTGCAGCACAAAAACAGACAGCTAAAATCTTTGTGTTCGTCTTTTTACAGGTTTTCCTGTGACTGCACTAGTATTCTGGGACAGCTGAAATTATTCCAATCTGTGCAGCTTCTGATTACTGTGACGCTGCCTTTGCAGTGCAGTGCTGCTGCCTGTGGTCTCCCTGACGTTTCTCAGAACAAAGTTTGTGCAGTTTGCAGGAGAGAACTTGCTTCATCTGCATTTTCTGTTTTGAGAAGGTAAACAACAGGATATGACCGAGTCTTACGTTTCTCCATCCAGTCCCTCTTCTCGCTCAATGATGGTGACGGTCTCGTTGTAAACAGCAGTCTGGAACGTGTTGCCCTGACAAAAGAAAAATAAAGAAATAAAGTGTTTAAGCATGAAAGTCATGTGTTTACAAACGTATTTAAGTCATGGATACTCCAAAAAGGATGAACATTTCAAAACAGCTTTGAGTAAATATTACAGCTAAAAAAAAAAAAGTCAAGATTTTTTACAATATTTTGTTGGACGTCCTCTTTCACAACGTTTGCATTTTATCTGTAGACCCTGATTGAATTGTTTGGCATTTTATTCAGCTCTTAACTTAAATCAGATTATATTTGTTCTCAAAATCTGATCTCTATGTTAGCACTGTTTTCTGGACCATGAGCGCATTTCAGCTTATTTATGACTTTTGCTGTATTCTTTAATATTTCTACATTTATTTATTTATTTACATCTGTGAAACACCAAACAGCCTTTTGCTCATCAGTCCAATGAAAGCAACAACTTTCTCGTGTGCAGAATAAATAAACGTTGAGTTATTAGTCCTGTTTTAAATCCAGTGTTTGATTTGTTCCTTCTAGCTTATTGTAGAGACTCAGCAATGCAAAGAATCATAGAAAAAAATAAAGACTTGTGTCACCAGCTGCTTGATATGAGTTAACAAAACCACTTGTGTCATTCTACATTTACAAAAAGTACAATTTTGAACATTTTATTGCAGTTCTGTCCCAAAGTGCTTTATTTTGAAACAACGGTTTAAACATCTTTTTAATTACCTCAGAGTTAAGGTAAGTGAGGAGGATGACGAGGCCGAAGGGACGTCCAGCCATGGGTTGTGCTGGGATGAAGGAGTACTCGAAGGAGGCCTGTGCCTGGGGCTGGACTACAGTGTTCAGGGGCAATGCTGTGAACTTCATAAAACAAACACAACTGAGCTTTTGCACTCTCAGCCCACTAAACAAAAACACATTGGTAGATTGATAATAAGTGTAAAACTTGGCTCTAGTAACAATAAATAAGTTTGATTCCGATTGAGCTATTTCAATTGTTTTTGGGCTTGGATTTTCATAACAAGTAAAACTCTTAGAACAATTTTAGTATGTAGTACTTATATTCTAAACAAATTAGTAGAAACTTGATAGAATACTGCAAGAAAAAAAGAAAAGACAACGCATTTAATGCTCAACACAAGTGCTGGCTGAAGACACTTACATTCTGAATGAAGAACTGGAAGTCTTGGGGGTAACGGAAGGAGGCCTCCAGTGACTGAACAGTAAAATCCTGACTGCCCTTATTGGTGAAACCCACAAGGAACTTCACAATTTCATTAGCAGGAAACTCTAAACACATTACAAAATTAAACAAAACATAATTAAAACAATTAGCACGTAAAAGTACAAATTGTACAAATAGGTCTAATATCAAGCTTTAGTTCATTAACTTCTATTTTCATCAGTTTGCATGAAATAAACGGTTTTAATTTGAACACGCTTAACAAACCTTCGCCTGTGGTGAAGAGGATAGTGGTGTCGGCATCGGGGTGAGAAGTTACGAGTTTATCAGCTGCTTCATCAGCATCATCTTCATTTCCGTCCTGATGATGAACAAAAAAATTAAATAAACCTAACAACCGGCATGTAAGCTCTGTTCCGTCATATGATGAAAGATACACAACTTACCGAGTTTTGTACTTGATCTTCTTCAACAAGCATCTCTTCCTCATCCTCATCTTCATCCTCGTCCACAGCAGCATCCGTGTCCTCGACGGAGTCCTCGGTAAAATCTGCACCAACGTGGCCTGCAGAGTGAGGTAGAAGCGCAAGGTTGGACTAAAACCCTCTCACCCTAAATGTTGAGGTTTTCAGACGAATTTAACGAATATTTTACATTTTTCATGAGTAATAGTCATCTTCATCTGGTAAGGATGCCATTTACATTTTGACTTTTTTTGCGTGCATTAAAAAAAAAATCTGACATTGCTGTATTCTCTCCATCCATCCATTACAGTCGGGTCATGGGGGCAGCAGCCTGAGCAGGGAGGCCCAGACATCTCTTTCCACAGCACCTCTTCCAGCTCTTCTGGGAGGACTCCCAAGGCGTTCCCAGGACATCCCTCTAGTGTGTCCTGGGTCTTCCCCGGGGTCCCTTCCCAGTTAGACATGCCCAAAAAAAACTCCCTAGGTGCCCAGAGAGCATCCTTACTAGATACTTGGACCACCTCAACTGGCTCCTTTCGATGTGGAGGAGCAGCGGTTCTACTCCAAGTCTCTCCCGGATAACTAAACTTCTCATCCTATCTGTGAGGGACAGACCCACCAACCTGCAGAGGAAAATAATTTCAACTGCCTGGATCTGCAGTCTCATTCTTTCTGTCACTGCCCAAAGTTTGTGACCATGGAAAGGGGTAGGAACATAGGCCGACCGGTAAATGGAAAGCTTCACCTTGCTGCTTAGCTCCCTTTTCACCACAATGGACCAGCACAGAGATCGCAACACTGCGGATGTGGCAGCAATCCATCCGTAAATCACGCTCCATTCTTCCCTCGCTCATGAACAAAACCCCAAGATACTTGAACTTCTCCACTTGAGGCAGAACTTCACCTTCGACCTAGAGAGGGGCAACGCTGTGTCCATTTTAGGATATTTGTCGGAGACTAGTTCCCAAATTAGCCAAGAAGCAAAGAAGTTTAGGGAAAAAAGACATAAAAAGTTCCCAGCATGTTGCTAGTTTCTTAAATACAGTAATTAAATGCTGATGTCACTGTTCTTTTCTTCTTTTAAAGCTTCTGTAAACCAACTCAGAACAGAAACTACTTTATTATTACACTTAACGACATTATCAATCATCAATCATCTCATGAAACCACTGGCCAAATCTTATTAAAACTCTCAAAGAAATTATTGGAAGTACATCTACAAATGATTAACATTTGGAGTCAATGCGATTCAAGATGGCTGCCTGACAATAAAAAAACAAATCACTACAACACTTAGTTTTATAGATATTGAACTAAAATTTGGTCCGGTAGTAGCTGAGAGTCATCTGCGCACACTCTGAGCGTGACATCTCACACAGCTGCAAGAAATATTTAAGCTTTTTGACCAAAATATCTACACCTTAATTTCTCTAAGTAATAAGATCTCAGTTTAAATGTTGCCAAGTCAAATGCATTCCTTTAAAATTTTCATTCAAATTTGATAGTTTTATTTCAGGCCGAGAGATTATTGTAGACAAAAACATTAAAACATAGTATTTTAAGCAGTAAGGTAAGGTGGTCAATTAACAATAAATAAACAGTATTAACTGTCATAAAGTTAAAGGACCTTTTGAAAGTAGATACTTGGCATCTGATTATTTAATTGTCCAAACATGTGGCACTTATGCAGATTGTTAGTTATCAGATTACTATCCTGAACAACTGTCATTGTTAGTAAAATATATTAAATGTTTTATTTCTAGGGCTCAGATATTCTGTCTAAAACGTTATAAAAGTTGAACTTGTGTCATTGTGGACAGAGGGGGTTCACAATGTGGTGACGTGTCCCAGCAGGATGGAGCTCTGGTTGGTGTTTCAACCACTAAAGAGTAAAAAAAACAAAAACAAAAAAAAAAAAAAAAATGTTTGCTAATTCAAAGATGAACACACTACAAAATGATTTCACTGTGGACACTTTGAGTTTGAGAAACGACCGTTTTCATTCATTCAGGGTCAGTGATGAGCTGTAACTGTGATGCTGTGGATTTACTGCTGAATTAAACGGCCGTACTGTAGTACAGTAAATAAATACAGTACAGTACTGTAGTAATAGAACAGTAATACAGTACAGTACTGTAGTAACACTGTAGTAGTAGCAGTAGTCATGTAGCCGTTATGAAGGCAGCGATGTGACCATCTGCCACGTCAAAGGACCGATTTTTTTTTTAACGTTTTATAAAGTGAAATAAGGACAAAAAACGTTCTAGTTTGAAACGGGGAAACACTTACCGACTGATATTAGTCCACAGGGGAAGGCCAGCAGAAAAAGCAGCAGCAGTTTTGATCCGAAGTTGAACATTTTTACAGACTTTTTGAGGTTAGCCACGCTAGGTACACATCAGCGTTAAGAAGACAGCAGCGGAGCAGGGGCGGGACTACGGAGGACAGCTCCTCCCCTTTGATGCATTCAGGGCACATGGAAGAATAGGAACATGGAGCTTTTAACACACGTCACTCGACGTCTTTACTTAATGTAATGAATCATTTGGAATATTTGAGACAGATATGGTATAAAAATGTATATTATATATTTTTATGAGGTTACATTAGTGCCAAAAATGTGTTTGTGTCTATAAAGTGTGTGTGTAGCGTGCTATGTGTATACAGTATACAGTATACAGTATGTGATGTGTCAAGTGAATCAATCTATTACTTGTTTAAAGCTAAATACTGTCATAACAAGTATTATTTTATCTTTTTATTCATTCATTCTATAATAAGATATAAAACAATTAACAATAAGAAAAAACAAAATATAATAAAACATAATTACAGTATATACATCATATATTAATACAAGTATTAATTTATATACATGTGCTAAAAACAGTTATGATCTATTTTAGATCTCACTGGGTGTTGAAAAAGAAAAGGCTGATTCGTTGCTTTTTTTTTTTTTTAAACCAGACTGCCCACTACTCCCAGCTCCAGCTGTCAACTGTTCCTCCTGCACAAGAGATTTACAAAGATGGCACAGACCAAGAACAAAGGTAAATAAATAAATAAAATAAGAGTGGAACATATTATTTTCTGTTATATCATTTAGTATATGATGATTATGATTGTCATAATAACAATAACAATAATTGTAATAACTTTCCCACCTGTGTATTATTAGTGCCATGTGAAATTTGTCATAATCTCAAAATTACTTGTCAAATATATTTTTCTCTCCTAACTTGTTTGTTTTTGTAGGTAATAAAAAAATGCAGGCTCAACCACTATCATTAGTAGTACTTGCAAGTTACGTAAAAAAAAATCTTAACTTTCACAAATCTGTCCCACCAAATTGCTCACCTGTCCCTTTACATTTATTTATTTTTAAGTTTATTTGACATATGTTTATGTTGTAAGGGGATCCGTCCTGAACCTGCCAGCGAGGTGGTGGTGTGAAAGCCCAGAACTGTGGGGAAAAGATGTCTGCACTCCACACTTTAGAGCTTACACACGTATAACAACCTTTGGATTAATGTTTTAATGCCTGTTTCTTTTGTCAAAACTTATTGTGATTGTGTCACTCGTGTGTCTGAAGGACCACGTCCAGATCCTGACATCCTGGCATCGGGAGAGAAACTGCGAGCTGCCCAGACCACACTCACTTCCACATCAATGTGCTGGAGCTGATGATGGTTTTCAATGTAGTGCAGCATTTTGCTCCTCTATTGCAGAACCAACATGTGCTGATCCACACAGACAACAAGGTGGCAGCAGCGTACATCAATCACCAGGGCCGTGTACCCTCAGCTCACCTCCTGCAGGTGGCCAAACAACTATTGTTATGGTCCCACCAACACCTGCTCTCGCTGAGAGCGTTGTACATCCCGGGGGTGCTGAACAGAGGTGCAGACATCATGTCCAGGGGTGGTCCTCGACAGGGAGACTGGGCCTCCTGCTGTAGTCAGTCAGATCTAGACAAGGTTTGGCCGTGCGGAGGTGGACCTGTTTGCATCATGAGAGAACGCCCAGTGCGACCTGTGGTTCTCTCTGAGTTCTCGAGACGAACCCCCTCTGGGAGTGGACGCTTTTGCGCACAGCTCTTGGCCAAAGAAGCTGTTATATGCGTTCCCCCCCAGTTCCCCTCATTCCACGCGTCCTGGATCGAGTACGGAGAGAGAAACTATCACTCATCCTGGTAGCTCCAGAACGCAAGAATGCTCCTTGGTTTCCAGACCTGCAGCGGTAGTGGAACAACCCCTGCAGCTGTGGTGGAGGAAAGATGCTCTATTACAAGCAGGTCGTGCGATCACGAGCTTCCCAGAGATTGGCCAGCCTCTCTGGGCTTGGAAGTTGAGGTCTCTTCTCAGTGGGACATGTTCCTTAGAAGATGTCCAGAATATATATTTACCAGATGCCCAAACCTACTCAGTTGTTTTCTTTAGGGGAGGGCGACAATTTTATTCTAATCTTGTTCCAAATGGCCTCATTCTTTCTTTATAGGGGTGAGTCCAGACTCTATTTTAGCTCCACAAATTGCCACTTTGTTGAAGTGGAGGGGTTTGAGTGTCCCAAGAATCCCAGAAGCCATGTTATCGGTGGCATTTTGCCCCATGGTAAAGTGGTTCTGGGTAATGACTGAACAATGACTACAAGGTACAACAATACCTTAACAGGACCTGGAATACCTGGGTCTCAGCCTATAGGTCTGGGGGAGAGCCTCACCAGGGGGCACTTGATAGAAAGCACAGCCTAGTAAAGTTACATGGGACCTCCCTTTGAATCCATCACCTGCAGGAGGGGCTGTACAGGTCCAGTGCTTTGTGGACTGGGCAGCAGTTGAAGTCAGGGGTCTTGACAGTCCATTTCCTGGCTGCTGGCATTGACTTTGGGAAAAGATCGAACCTCCAGTACCACCTTGTGCACTGCAGAGTTATGGTCCATGTTAACATCTAATCCTGCAGCACCGGTCTAACAAAGCTAATCTAACACAGTAGGTACTTTACTAAGTTTCCCATGTTCAGCTTCTCAGAGAATGTTGTTTCTCGTTTATGAGAGAAAAAAAAAAAAAACTGAAACAGAATTAACACCAAGTTGCCGTTTTGGTAATGGTGTCAAATGAGGACATTTTCTGCACGCGCTGGTTGGTCGTCTTAGTTGTGGTCTCGAGTTTTGGTCAGTGTCTCAAAAAAGCGCTTCATCTGATAAGGAAGGTTGCTGTCAGTCTGAAAGCATCATTGATAGTAAATAATAAATTAACATAGAATTTTGTTATTCTAAATGGAAGCACTGCATGTCCTGTTGCTATTTTTTATTCTAATTTACTGCATGTCTATACTTTGCTTTTCCACCAAATGCATAATTTTATGTTCAGAAAAATGTAAAAATACGGTGGAGCCTCGATAATTTTAGTGTTTTCTTCCCAGTCTTTAAAACGTAAGTGATGTGTCTTGTCTTTACAAGTTCCTTTAAAAAGACTGTCCCAGTAAAAATGGACTACCATGTTCTCCAGTATTGTCTGACCTGGCTGACAGTCTCATTTTGCGCTTCCTTGATGTTTGTCGTCTAAAAAAAAGGTTGTGGCTTTTTGCAGAAGCACACATCCTGTGACAGCCCCTTGAAAAAAAAAAAAAAAAAAAGGAACACAGTTACTCTCTTGAGTAGCATCACACTGTGTGAGCAGAAACACTAAACGCTTTGCAGTTTTGTTTATAAAAAAAAAAAATCCCGTTAATATTGGAGGTATTTGGGAAAAATATAACTTTTTTTTTTAATTATAAACAATTAAAGCCATGAATTCCACTGACACCACACAAACAGAAGGTAAGTTTAAGAAAAGTTATTTTAATGTTTTTGGCTGTAAGATCATGAGCGAATGGGAGAGTTCTAAATAATCAAAGTGTATATTCTTGTTTTTTAAAGTTGAAACCAAAACTGCATGGTGCAAATTACATTATGTTTTGCATATTTTTAGGGCGTAAGAGCAAGAACAGCAGATATATTGTTTCCTGCACCAGAAAAAATAATATATTTTTAAGCGCTGGCTTTGTTTTAAAGTTGTTCCTGATGTAAATCCTTAGCCATTCAGGAAACGACGATAACAAACGCAACTAGTCTCGATTCCTTTTGATTTAACGTTGTTGATAATTGACTTTTGAATTACAATATGACAGCAAATGACCTAAAGTTTAATTGTTGCAGCCAATTCCTTACATCCACCAGCACTTAATAATGTACATAAAACTTCACAGACTGCAAGTTTTGAAATAAGCAAAACTTATGGCAAATGAAAGCAATTTATGACCAGCTGCCAGTTTTTTGTAGCACAACTACCTGAAAAATGCTTTAAGATTATTGAACAGGTGTTAGTATTTATGGAGAGGATCTTTACGTGAACTTTGACACATTTCTGAGGTTTACTACGTTTGCTGACAACTTTAAAATTTTGATGCAAAGTGATGTGGAGCAAAATGAGTTCACAAACTTTGTGGCAGTGCTGCAAAAAGACCAGTCAGAAATGTAAACAAGTTTTTAATATACAAATTATTTAAATGGTGTAAACATTGTTTCAGATGTAAATAGGATGCCTAAACTAACCGAGGATGTGACGATCTCAGAAAGGCTGCAGTAGCTCGGCGGTCAGCGGCATGGCCTCGTAATTCTGAGGTTGCAGGTTTGAGCCCAGATTTGGACAGGAAAGGTGTTCAGTGTAAAACATTTGCCAAATGATGTGAGTTCGCTCGCTATGTCGACTCTTGGAGAAGGGAGCAACTGAAAGAAAAACAACAAGGAAAGGAGAATAAATTAATCAGATTACCCTGAATATTCATAATAAACAAAGTGACAGGTATAAACTAAATAATAAATAATTTGTATAAATATGTAGACCTATAGAGGAGGGATGTTTGAGGAGAGTCAGATGTATCGGTCAAGACGACCACACATACTCAAGTGGTGTTTACTGCTGACACTTCTAACAAAAGTCTTGTGTATAATAAATGACCAGCATTTACATATAAGATAATATGGACTTTTAAAGATTTTAAAAACAATTTAAAACGGGTAACAAAGTAAAGCACAACCGTTTAAACCAAGGTTAGAAGCATCAAGACACTGTTGTTAGTTTAAACTGGACATTTAACAAATTACGAGTGGCAAGTACTAATGTAAACTTTTTAAAATGTTGAAAGTAGAAAGATTCCGTTAAATTTACTACGTTAATCTCAACTCTAGATTTACATCATAATGTGAAATGATTTTATGCACACAAACACATTTGAAATTTTTACAATCTGAGTAAAAATTGTTGCAGCTAATTCCCAACCCAAAGCATTTTGTGTTCCAATTTCATTATTATGTTATTGTTGTTTTTATTTTTATGCAGGTTGTTGTGATGCTTAGAGCCAAATTCTTTGCACATCACGTTGATGTTAAGTTGTTCTTTCTGTTAGCAAAATGTCTTTAGAACCAGTTGACAAGTTTTAGTGAAACGTTCAATTCAATCCAATTCAGTTCTGTTTATTTACCTTGTACAGCACCGTCACACCAGAAGTCGTCTCAGCACACTGTACACAAACATGCACATACATTATATAAGCCAATTAGTAAAGGTTGTCTAATGTATCCAGGGAATCCAGCAGACAGGTTGAATCTTCACTTCATGTAGTCTCCCATCCTGAGCAAGCACAAAGGCGACTGTGGGAAGGAAAAACTCCCTTTTAATAGGAAGAAACGTCCAGCAGAACCAGGCTCAGGACGATTTTAATTTGAGTTAAGTTGAGTGAAACTTTCAGGAAGTAACCATTAAATGTACTTCTACATCTGATTAACTTTTGGAGTTCATCCAGTTTAAAATGGTTGCTTCTGGAAATTATAAAAAATAACTCAGTTCGATTATGCTAACATTGAATGTACATGTTTACAACACATACTCCAGTAATATTGTTAACAATGTTTTCTTTTATTTATTTATTTTTTTGCAGCTTGTACTCTTGAACATTTGTCACAAGAGTCACAAACGGTCTTTTTTGTTCTCTGCTTGTTGCTGATCCTCTCACTGCTGCTGAACATCCTTTGCTGCGTGTTGGCATGTTGTCCAGGTAAATTACAGCATATTCTTTCAAACAACAGAAAACAAGTACATTTTTTGTTTCTAATGAATATATCATTTTTAAGCTTTAACAGGAAAAGCGAGACATCAGATAAATAAAAAACAAAGGTAGGTCACTCACATTTTAATGAATCTTTGAGCAAAAGTTCACTTTCAGGTTTTGTCTCTGTGTCAAATTTAAGATCGAGTTCGAGGCAGATGGAAGAGAATCCAATTTATGGAAACTTAAACTACCCAGCTACACGTAAGGGCTCTGTATGAACATGTGTTAGCAGGTGCACGTGTGCAGGTATTCAGAGTCATGTTGTCCACAGGTGACGCTTTGTGCACAGAAGCTGCTCCTCTCCACCCGTCAGACAGCTCTTCATCTTTGAGGAATCCCCCAAGAGTCAGTCCAGACTCAAAGGTAGAGCCATCACACAGTCAGGTTGTTGGCTCAAAATGATGCATATGAATTGCACATGAAAATACAGTGTGATGCTTATTGCAGAAGAACTTGCTGAAAACCAGTGAAATTAGCTAAAGTATGCTGAAATGTAGCTGAAATGAAAGAGCAAGCCTAAAGTAGCAGAAGAAAGCAGAAAGAACACATATTTGCAGGATTAAACAAGCAGAAATGAGCACAGAAATTAGGAATTTAGCTAAAAAAGCAAAACTTAGCATAAAAAAATAATAATAATAAATAAATAAATAAACAACTAAAAAGTGGCCAAAAAGGCAGATATAACAGGAAGTGGAAAAAGCTGAGCTTAAAAAATGTGAAATTAGCTGACACAGCTAAAATTTGCATAAAAACAGCTAAATAGTACCAGAAAAATCTGAAACTAGTTGCAAAAACCTGAAAGGAACATAACAAGCTGAAATTAGCAGAAAGAAGTTAATTAGGCTGAAAGAAGCAGGAATTACTAAACTTGAATTCATCTGAAAACAACTGAAATTAGCTAAAATTAATCTGAAAACTTAGCTGAAAAGTTAGAACAAGCTTAAATTAGCATTAGAAAACAGAAAGAAAATGTTTGCACAATTAGGCTGAAAGAAGCAGAAATAAACACAGACAGTAGAAATTATCTGAAAAAAGCTGAAAGGAGAAAGAAAACTGGAAAAGAAGATTAAAAAAAAGCAGATTGAAGCTTAAATTACCAGAAGGAAGTGCACATTTCTGCTGAATTAGACAGAAACAAATGGAAATGAGTTCAAAAATTGTGGAATTGTCTGGAAAAGCTTAAATTAGCATAAAACAGCTATATAGTAGCTGAAATAGTAGATACAGCTGAAACTTGCAGAAATAAGCTGAAACAAACATAATAAGCTGAAATTAGCAGAAAGAAGTTAGAAGAAGCACAAAAATGTTCAAGTTATCTGAAATGAGCACAACACAACTGAAAATAAAACCCTGCTGAAATTAGTTGAAAGTAGCTGAATTTAAAAAAAGAAATTGCACAAGGAAGCTGAAAGAAGCTGAACCAGAACAAAAATGCAAAAGGAGCAGCAAAAGGTTTAAAACAGATCTAAATATCTGTTTGATGTAAAATGAGCTAAATTAATTTTCTTCTAGAGAAAAATGACAGAAAAGGCTAAATATTTCAACAAGCTAAAGTTGCGCCAATACCAAAAGTCCTGTCACCCTTCTCCTGAACGAGCTGAACATTTTGATATATGATTTTCTGAAAGAGATTGAAAACTGCAGGACAAGCAACACGCTGAAAAATGTATGGAAGAAAAATAGATCGCCATTTGTGACAGAGTAAAAGTCGTGTATCCGGTCTCATTCTGCTCCGTTTGTTTCTGTTTGCATCCAAAAAGAACCAGGACTGCTACGCCAACCTGGCACTGAAGGCTCCCAGGCATAAGTCAGGTCACAGTTCTCCACCGATCCAGTCAGGGCCCCCTGCAGAGGGGCCAGCAGAGTCTGAACGGGAAGCAGAAGGTCACACAGGTGGTGTCTCCACCGTGTCGGAGCTGTATTCTTCTGTACAACCTCATAAAACCAAAACCATCAACTCCACGGACAACGCAGAGGAATATGCAAACCACCTCTGAGAGGAGGACCTGTCCATGTTCTGGTGAAAGGTTCTGAGCTGTCACCACCAAACATCGCTGTTTGTCATCACAACTGTCAACGTCTTGGTGTAACGTAGGACACCTTTGTGTAAAAGTACTGATTTTATAAAGTGAATGAGCGTTTTGGTGTAAAAGGCTCTGCTTCTATTGTTATACTTAAATAAACGGTTCTGAATAAGAGTGGAAGATCAATTCACCACTACATTGTGTTAATTATTGGCCAAATGTTTTACAGTCTGGAATTTATTCACCAGCATAAATTTGAAAAGTTTACATTAGAAACATTCAAAGTTTCAAACGTCAATCATCAGCAGTAAAAACTGCATTTATTTTAGTAATAATGTTTATTTAGCGTGTATTTATAGATCAACCTGTATTACTATCATAACTGCGAGGGAAGAACACCAAAGCAGAACTGAGAAGAACAGGCCTCAGACGAGTCAGGAATAAAAGTTAGGTTTATTTACACGTGAAATTTATTATTTACAGGAGGCTCAGGGGAAACGAACGGAAAAGGAGGAGGACTGGTAAAGGTTCCAGAGAAGATGGGAATGTTTCTCTTAGTTTCCTTCAGGGTTGTCAACAAAGAGATTAGGGATCCCAGAAGGCACTCATGGTTCCTTTAGGTCCAGTCCTTTTTGGAAACACTGGAGGTGCAGGTAGGGGTCATATAGTCAGGAAACAGGAGGACTGGTAAATACAGTTTCATCTTTAAATCACTTCTTGGTCTGCTGCCTTCATACATCGCCTCATGTCTCTGCGTGAGTGCAGCTACAACGTGCACTCTCAGGACATGATTACCTGCAGTGTCCCCTCAGTGCGGACTGAACTTGGCAAAAGGGTCTTCTCCTACTCCGCTCCTGTTTCCTGGAATATCCTGCAAAAAGATCTGAAGCTCTCAACCTTGACATCTCCAAGTGGCTTCAAACATCTGCGAAGTTCCTGGCAAGAACCAACGCAGACATGTTCCTGTTTTTACCCTGATTCATGCTCAATAATCCAGGTAGAAAAATCTAAAAAAAACTCAATCTGGACCAGACTTAGCTTTTTTAGTTCTCGTTTTTAGTTTTCTACACCACCTTATAATTAGCTGTTTTTTATTTTCATTTTGACTGTTCTTTTAGTTTTGATTTGTGTAAAAAAGAGAAGAAATTTAAATCTGTTTGCCTCTTTTGGGACTGTCTATTGCTGAAATGAGTCCCTGAGGCTCAATGGGATGAACGTGTATAAATAAAGGTTGAATGAAAATATGATTTAAATTCTCAAAAACACCGTAAGGCCGCCACTGTACCGAGTGAAATACGGTTCCAGCGTCAGAACACTGAATCCTCCTTATGAAGCTCGTTGAGCTCGTTAACAGGGTTGGGCTTCAGCTGCTGCTCCATGGTGCCGATCTGCCACAAGGCACAAACCCTGGAATCACACTAACATTTTGAATTTTATCCACATACGGGCATCCACAAAATCTTGTTCTGGTGGCTTAAAAAAATAAAAAAATAAAAAAATAATTGGCCAAAAATAAAACCAGATTCTGCTTAGAGTAGCCGAAGATCTAAAGTAAAAAAAAAAAAAAAAGCTTTTTAAAATACAGTAGTCCTAAACAGGTTTTGTATAGCCTGCTTCTCATCATATGACAATTATTTTAATTAGATTTTTTCATTCTACAACCAATGATTTTTTTAAAATTTACTGGTTATATTTATTTACAGCCTCATTTGACACAAGTGTCAGTGCGCAAATAAAAATACAGTTTTAGTTCCTCTGCAAAAAATATTTATTTCTGTCTGAATAAAATGTGTGAACAGATTCTGCCACAACACCCGACCTCTCGCTATAATCAAAGTCTGAGCTCTCAGTCAGATTGCCTTTCTGTTTACAACATTAAATTATTAATTGAACTGTGGCTTAAAACTAAACGCAACAAAAGACTAGCTGAACGTGAAATGTAGCTAAAGCTAAAAGGAGCAAAATGGTGGCTAAAAGATAATAAGAGCAAAACTTTCACTGGATGTTTTTTTTTTTTTTAACTCTTCTAACATGGACATGTACCGTAAATGCCATGGTAAAAGTCTGCTTGCGTGTTTTCTTTGGTGACATTATTCTTAATAATGATTTAGATTTTTTCTTCTTCTTTCTGCTACTTTTCATTTTATATTACAGAAGGCAAATGTTTATATCGGTCATAACTTATCTATGACGATAACAGCACAAAACATCCAAGAGTGTGAATACTTTTATAGGCACTTAAAGTGCTGCAACAACAGGGAAGGCAGATAAGGAGCAAAAGGTGAATTGATTGAATGCACTTATAGCAAAAGAATCAAAACAAGACAGGAAACCTTGAGGAACAGGAACCTTGTGGTCGCAGGCATGCTTGCTGCTCATCTGCAGCCCGGACAGAAGGCTAAACGAACTCAAGGCGGACAAGCGTCATCAAAGAAGGCTGCTTAAAACAAGAATTGAAGCAAAAGGCAGGAGTAGAAACACGTGCTTTAGACATTAGAAACACTTAGAACACAAGACTGAACTGAACCAGAGCTAGAGGCCACAGAACACAATCCTTTACTGGCTGTTAGGCAGCACAATTAACATTATTTGATTGTGAAATGCAACATATTTCTTGTTTCTTTAAAAGAGGAGTCAAGTTCATTCTGATTTCTGCAACAAGGCAAAGTTTAGGCTGAAATATCCGTGTGTTAAAGCCCCACTGACATGATGTTTAAACTTTGCATAAAATGGCACAACATATATATTTTGTATCATTCAACTATGTTCGTTTTTGCAAACAAAATGATAAAT
>JARVLU010001354.1:30519099-30534372 GCA_031762415.1 Simpsonichthys santanae
ATATTTATTTAAATTTATTTATAATAAAATAAACTACTACTTGTACTATTTCTACTTCGTGGTTTTTCACTTATCGCAGGGCTTCATGGTACAGATCCCCAACGATAAACGAGGGACTACTGTAATGGCTTTTCCATTCATGCATTACTTACCCCACACTTTTAGTTCTAATTAAGTTGAAATAGCACAATAATATGTCAAAACATTTCTGTTTGGTTCCCCAAGTTTTGACTGTGATCTGTAGTGTTTTTTATTAGACACAGTGTAGAAGAAAAAAAGATAAAAGATTGAGTCCAAAAAAAAATCCAATGTGGAAAAATTAGGATTAAAAAAACAAACAAAAAAAAACAAAAAAAACACAATAAATAAGTCCTAAACTTGTTAGGAATTAAATATTTTCTGAAAGAATAGTGGTAAGACGATACAAAAAGAATCACTGAGATATTAACAAAACAGAACGTAATCTGATAATAACAAAAGATAAATAGTATTAGAAGTCACTGTTATAGGAGAGAAATTGGGAAACGATCGAACTTTGTGTCAAACTATTGTGGTTTCTTAACAATAAAAACTTGTTTTTCTTAATTTCTAAGTGTATCATAATAGTTTTTACTTTTAGGATATTTTTCCCCTTCAGAATATATTTGAATAATCTGCTTATATTTCATCCAGCTAGGCGTTTCTATTGACAGCATTGCAAACGCATTAGAGAGAAATCTGCAGCATAATTTATTTTTGTGCATCTAGTGCTTTACTGTTGTCATCGTGCGTAGAGCCGTTTATTGATGCAGCCGAGGAACATTTTGCACTGCTGTGAATGTTAAGTCCTGTTTTAATCAAGTGAACTCTCCCCTCTGACTTCCAACTAGGCCACAGAGTTAGGACAGACATTAAATGAGAGTGTTATCAAACCCACACACGAAAAGGTAACACTGATGTTTGAAGTTGTTGAACTTGGTGGTGGGATGCAGTGCTTTTAGATGAAAAGAACAGCTTCAGATGTGAATGTGCTATTTTCTCTGCTGCTCGTCGTTGCTTGTTTATTTCCTCTGTGCCAGCTGACATTACAAGAAAAAACCTGTGGTTTAAACTCTTAAAAAAAAAAAAGCTCCTGCCTGTTGGTGACTGGACCCAGAGGTGTCAATAAGAAGCTACTGCAGGTGTGACCTGAACATTTGAGTGATCATTCAGTTTAATTAAAAACATTCTCAATAGCCTTGATCTTCTGAGATCATGCTTTGGTTCAGGGAATTCAGCTTTTAATTACAGTTTGATTTTCAAAGGAGCTCAGTTGATTATTTCAAATGTTAGGAAAATGGACAGATTTTAACGTAGAAGCAAAGACGGGTTTAGGCTCGACTTATTGGAAAAAGTGTGCGAGGCTCACACACTGGAGGATGATCCATCCATCTGTTTTCTGCTGCTTATCTGAGGTAGGTCATGGAGGCAACAGGTCAAGGAAGAAAACCAAGACATCCCACTCCCCAGCTACACTTTCCAGCTCCTCTTGGAGAATCCCAAGGTGTTCCCAGACCAGAGAGGATATGTAATCCCTCACCAAGGTCTGGGTCGTCCTGGGGTCTCCTCCCATTATAAAGTGCCCTAAGCAACTTCCAGAGGGAGATGTTCAGGAAGCATCCTATTCACCTGACTCCTTTTAATGTGGAAGAACAGTGGCTCTACTTTGAGCTCCCTCCTGGATGATTGTGCTCCACATCTTCTCTCTGAGCCCTGCCACCTGACAGAAGATACCCAGTTCAGAAGCTTTAATGGGGTCATGCTCTTTTGGTTGATCTACATCTCATAAGTGAGAGTTGTAACATAGTCTGTCCAGTAAATTGAGAGCTTGGCCTTACAGCTCAGCTTCTTCACCACGACCAACACCCTTTTTACCGCTGGTGAGACCTTGATCCATCTTCCCCTTTATCCTAACTTCCTAGTGAACAAGACTTCCAGGCACTTGGAACTTCTCAGCTCAAGGCAGAAACCCCTTAGAACCAAGGTCTCAAACATAGAGGAGCTTATACTCATCCCACCCTCGTCACACTTAGCAGCAGAGCACCCCAATGTAGAGTTGTATTCAGGCCCAAAACATCCGACCCGGCCCATAGCTGTCATTTCCGAACCCCACCCAACCCAACAACTTAACAGTAATCACATGTCCGACCCCCTCCCACCCCAACATTTTTAATTAAGCTTTGACTGCTTATAGTTTATTAACGATCGGCGTACGTGCACGACTGAATAAAAGGGGCAGAAGAGCGGAGCTGAGGGGGTGTTTGTCCTTTCATGGCCGTCAAGGCACATTGAATCCCTGCTTCTTCCTGCATTCTGCATTATTCAGACATGGACCCTGCTCTGACATGTCGGACATTTTGGGATCTCACCTGTTTGGGTCGTCGACCGCACACGTCCGCTGAGTGCAGCGGCTGAATGTCCATTTGGGTGATGGATCGCTTCCTGGAAGTACCGTTAGTCCCATCTGAAGCTTAACTGAACTTTATTTAACCTCTTTCAAGGCAGGTCAAATGGCCATGCAGCTGGTGATGGTATGGCAAGCAGTGTTGCCATGTAATTGGATATTATGGCAAGCCATATGGCTGATGCAATCAAAAGCCCGACACTGACCCGGCCCGCCCATCCAGCACGTTAGAACAGCCCAGCCTGACCCAAATTTGGGTTGGGCTCGGGTTAGAAATGACACCCTCCACCTCAATACATGCGAGAGTCGTGGCTTGAAGACACCAACAGAACCACACACGAGACCCTGAAGTGTCCTCCTGTC
Organism: Simpsonichthys santanae; assembly: GCA_031762415.1. NCBI lineage: Eukaryota > Metazoa > Chordata > Actinopteri > Cyprinodontiformes > Rivulidae > Simpsonichthys > Simpsonichthys santanae. Next base: position 30,521,885 of record JARVLU010001354.1, read on the forward strand.
CACACCTGCACCTTGGATCCTATCCATAAATGCCAAAACAGGATTAAAGACTAGGGACAATGTGGGATTAGAGCTGATTTGATCAGAACCCTTCAACAAACCAAAGAGCTGTTGAAACACCAATCTGGTGCAGAAAACAAACCACAAGGGGAGCTTCACGCTCCAAGCCTCCTTGTATGCTTGTCATAGTTTTTCCATGTTTTTGGCCCAACGCCTGCTTCTGTGTTTCTCAGCTTATCGTTTAATTTGAAACAAAAGGAGCTAATTTAGTGTTTAATCTCAAATTAAAATACTACATTAAGTAACAATTTTATTTAGCTTTGAATTCCTAAACATGCACCTTCCAAAACAGCCACAATCAAATTTACATTATTTTTCCGAGATTATTTATTTATTTTTAAAGTAGCTGGCCAAGCAACAAAACCAGACTTTATTAGGACTGGACTTTGAGTAGAATCTTAGTGATCATGCAAAAATAAAATGGACTTTTTGTACTTTGTCAGGTTGTCTCACTCAATTCTATAATTAAACGTAAACAGCAGCTCCTCGTTACGACCACTCACAGGTAAAGTCACTCTGTTCATCTGATTACAAATCAACGTTCTGATGGAAGATACCTGATAAGTCGCATGTTACTTTCAGTGTCCAGCCCCACAAACATTTAATCACATCTAATCCAGATTCACTAATCTGATTTTATGGCATCAGTGGGTGTAGAGAACTCACCTCATAATCAGCCAGTCCAAGATTTGGTACTAAAATCCAGGTACAAGATATTTTCTCACATTTATTTTACTCATGTGTCTCATTTGTCAGAGCTGTTTTGTTGGTAACAGAGGGACTTGCTCTGTAGTAGTTGAGTGGTCAAAAAGGCTGATCTGTTCACACTCAGTCTCTCCAGATTGACTGTTCTTAAGCTACAAAAGCTTTTTTTTTTTAATTTCCTTTTTAACTGAATAAATATACCATTTTCTGAAGAACGGGTAAATGTTTTTCACATAAATGTTTCTGCAAAACAATTAATTTTGACAGTCTAGTGAGCAGCTGCTGGATGCGTCTTAATCTGGTCAAATGATGGGAGAAGCTTCTGATTTTAATCCAAATACAAGGGACAAATCCTAGAAGTGACTTTAAAAACTTCTTATTACAAAATACTCTGGTCATATGCTGTCCCTTTACGGGAAGTGACTGAACAACTAAACTAAAAGGTTTTGTCTTTAAATGTACAGCTGGCAAAATATCTCTCGTGTGTGTGTGTTTAAAAAAAACTGCTTTACTGCTGTCTCACTTTCTGTGCAGTGAATTTAATGCTTTTAACAAAACACAATCACTTTTCTCATCTTCAGAAACTAATAGTTCACAACCTGATTTATGAACTAAACCTATTTTGAACAAAATTTGTAAATATATATATATATATTTTGAAGTTTTTTTTAAATGTTAATTTGGCTCGTTCAGGTCAAAGATGGCAAATTGCTAGATGAAATGGCAGTCGGCATCACGGGGCTGGCAAACAAGGTAGGATGGGCAGACTTCTGCCACACCGCGCTGATGCAAAACCAGCCTCCTGAGTGAGAGGAAGCAGCTCTGATCGATCAGACTAGACTTTAAATCAACAACCTTTGTGCAACGGCATAGATTTTTTTTTGGTAACCCTCTTAGGAGACTGGTTTTGCAGTGCTGATAAGATTGAATGATGCTAATTAAATGTGATCTCTTGTTTTTCTTGCCGCTGTCTTTACTCTGGTGGTGAGTACATCATTAAAGGTTGTCGTGATGTAATAGATTTAAATGTTTCAATACAGCTTTGAATTATTTTTAAGTATAAGAATGAATACTTTATTAATATTGAATTTTATAAATGCATCAGTTTAAAAACTAGTTTTTTATATTAAGTTTTCGTTCTTTTTTTGTTGTTGTCTTGGTTCTGTTTTGTTTTAGGACTTGAAATATGTGTTTTTGTTTTTAGATGCAGGGAGCAGGTGTGAAACTGACCAATCTATTATCTGGAAAACCACAAGATGGGTAATTATCAACTTTATTCAAAATAGCCCAACTAGGACTAGGCCTGTCTCAATAAACAATAAATCAATTAATCGCATGATAAATGAAAATTATCAACCTCATTTTCATTTATTGGCTTTATCATTTCTTCATGTCTCTCTCTCTTTCTACTGAAGACATTAGATGACAAAAAGCTCAACTCCGGTGCTCTTCACTGACCCCACCCTTTCTCTTTAAAATCCATTTCAACTGTCCAAAATCGCATTTTTGGATCATTAAAAGCACCTCAGCTGAGAAGCTAAGCTACGAGCTAAGCTAACAGGCTGACCTCAGGAAAAACATTTGTCTTGTCAAAGCTCCATAATTCATGGTTAAAGCCTGTGCCTTCGTCTTAAAAGTTGTTTTTCTCTGCAAAAAGAAGTTGAGAACTTGTTTACTGATTTTTATTAAAAGCTTTGTGTGAAAAATGCTACGCTAAAGAGCTCAAATGCACTGAGCGGCCGTCATTTGAGAACCGAAGAGAGACGGCTCATGTCACGTCAAGGGGCCTCCGTCTCATTTTTCTTAAAAAGGCTGCTCGCTCCCTCACTATCCATCCTCCGGTTCAGTCTTATACTGCCATCCGGTGGGCCAAAAAAGGTACTAGACGCAAAACAAATTAAACATTTCTTCTTAAATTTGACAATAATTACTAATTTTTGTCAAATTTCAAACAATATTATCGTTTTATCGTAATAATTTCTGAGACAATCGCCCAGCAAAATTAGTTATCATGACAGGCCTAACTAGGACATGCGTGTCTAAAATAATGTGGTAATATTGAAGTAACAATCTTTTGCTGTTTTTGTGTGTTCAGCTCTGGTGCAGAGAGCTATCAGAATATGGATGCCACCGAGGGGTACCAAGGCAGCTCCAGCCAGCCCGTGTCAAGGGACTTCTGGGAAACTTTTGGCAGCAACAGCTCCTTAAAGGAGAAGAAATCTCCCAGCAGTGACAGCTGGACCATGGCAGATAATTCAGCGAAGAAGAGCTCTGACAGCTGGGACAATTGGGGCTCTGAAGGAGCGGCGTCCAACAACAAACACAGCACAGAGGAGAGCTGGGAAGCCTGGGACAACAACTGGGAGAACACGGATGGCAAGACAAAGAAGAGTCCTTCAAAACCCGCTGAGGACAGCTGGGATAACGCGGGCTGGTAGTGGCCTCACAAACATACATGATCATTTGTTTTCCTCCTCTGGCCTTCTCACTGCCTCCCTCTTTCTCCTCCTCTCCGTTTCATTAGCACTTTCTGGAATAGAGTTGCATTAGTTCCTGTTTATGCATTGAAATAGAATTTATTATTTACTTTAAAAACAAAGATGCCCAGAAATGAGTTGAGCTCACTAAAATGGATCACCTTAAAATTGTACTGATTTCCAGAGCTATATTTTATTATAAATGGCCATCATCACAAAGAATCAGACACGAGTGTAGATAAGGTAACGTCCTGTATGAATTATCCAAATAACATACTTGTAGAGTGAGTCATTCTGTGTTCATGCTGTTCGTACCACTGGTGTTTAATTCTGCAATTTAAATAATGATGCATGAAAGAGAAATTCTATTGTAAATAGGAATCGTAAATATGGCTAAAGGCTAATCATGCTGTTTGTGTTCAGTCAGATTAAGCCCTTTAGATCTTTTGCACGGTTTGAAAAACTGATTAATGAAAACTCTTTTTGACAGATTAGCACCCATTCCAACCTACGGTCCGTGTTGTGTTAAACTGTTATAAAGAAAACAAAGAGACGACATCAGTGTAACAAAATGCTTACGATTAAAACCTTTATAGATATCTAACATGGAACTACATGGTCTTCTTATAGTGTTGTTTTTTATTCCTAAAAAATATTGTTTTCCTAAGGATGTGTCAAAGCATTTGGATCATCAGAAATGCTAAATTTTGACACGCCAGCAGGACCAGAAAATCTCTAATGGTATCAAAATTATTGTGAACATTATGTAGTGATGCCCAGTTGCACCAAAATCAGCATCTTAAATATTTCATTAATGCAGTATGTGATTAACAGGACCAACTTTTAACACGTTTAGTTTTTTGAGGAAAAACATATTTCTGAACAGCTGAATTTTACTAAATGTTTCCCGTCCTTACAACAACTGATTTTGGGCATTTAGATGATTAAAGAGCAACTCATAACACTTAAACAGACTAACAAAATAGAATAGTTTTATCTTCTTTTCTTAACTATTAAAATGTAATTTACAAAGAAATATTCAATTTACATAACTGTCCATCCTGCCTTAAAATATTTTTTTCTGCTGAATGTACAGATTTAATTAAATCACTGATCAGCCCTGATTCTTAAACCTTTAATTTATTTAATTAGTTCACTTCTTGGTGTCAATAATTCACAACTCCCCCCCCACCCTTACATTTTTTTGTCACTCATCTTCTAAAGTAAAAAAACACTATTAACTATATTTTATTTTATTTTTTTTTTGGGTGGGGGGAATTTAATGACAAATTTTGTTAATTTGATAATTTAAACCTAAAAGACGCTGGGTCAGATTTTGGGCTCAGTTTTTCAGCACCGATAAAAGAACAAGAAGTGGTTTCAACCTGATTTACCTCACTTCAGATATACATGTATATGTTTTGAATAAACTTAAATAAACTTTTTTTTAAAAACGTAATAACTCATAGTAAATGAAATAAAAAGCTTCATCCTTTTTATTGATTTTTTTATTTTTTATTTTTTTTCAGCGCCTTGCGTTTGGAATAAATCATATATTCTTATAACATTATGGTAAAGACATGGTGCGTCCTCACAGCAAAGCAATTGTGGAAATGAAGGCTGTTGCTGCTTGTGATGAATTTGGACTACGCTGTTTAAAAGCTGAGCTGTGAGCGCAGAACGTTTGGCCTCAGCTGTAAATGTCAGTAAATTTGATTTCGCCTGAAGCGTCTCCATGTGACCCACTGAAAATGTCACAAGGGCCACATCTTCACGTCTGAATTGTGAGGCGATTCGTTAATGAGGTTCTCTGCTCTCTAGTACTTGCTGTGGATTAATTTGAATAACTGAGTACATCACTCAGTTTAAAGGACAGCTGTTATAAATCGTCACAACATGGAGGAATGGTATTCAAAGGGTTCAGAGTTAAGTGAATCTGCTGCTTAAAATGTTTTGGTACATGCTGGTCAAAATCTGTATTGTCCTTTAAGTAATATATATGTAAAAAAAAGTTTTCTAAGCTTGGTTTTCATCTGATTCTTAGACCCTTTGTAGTAAACTTATTGAGCAGTGTCAGGGCAACGTTGCCACAGAGTTGTTAATGTTTTACAGTTTTCATGAGGCTTTAAAATGAGTAACAATGGCACCATGCTTCTGTTTTAACGATTTATTCCACGCTTCATTTTCTACCTCTAAACAACTTCCAGATTACAGTTTGGTTTGTCAGCGGAAAACTTTAAAAACTTTTTTATTTTTTTTATTATTTAAACAGCCTCTTTAATGATTCAGTGTTTTCATGTTGAGTTCATTTCCTGCAGTCAGAGGTTTGTGTGGGTCTTTTGGTCTGTTTGAAGCAGAAGAACCCACCAGTGATGCAAACCCTCAGTGTTGATGTGTTTTCAATGTCAATGCTGTGGTGTGAAAAAAAAAAAAAAAATCACTCCTGTAACCTCTGCTGATGTGTTCTTGTATGGTCGAGCCTTAAATATTCTTATTTTCCATGTCTCACTGATGTCACTTTGCCTGTGTGTTTTGTACACTGTGAGGCTGTGAGGTGTAGGTGTCTAAAAAAAACAGTATCCTCAATTTTTCCTGCGTTTGACATTTTACAGGTTTTCACTTTTCTCTTTATGTAATGCTGTAATGTACATGAAACAAATAGTTCAAAGAAAACAAGACTTTCTGTGAAATTCCACACTATAAAAAATATATATTTTTTTGTTTAAAACTAAAGAAATATTCTTAAAAGGCGCATATGTTCATGTAATGAATGTATTATTGGGCGTACAACTAGATTCAGAACCAAAATGACAAACGGCGAAATAGAATCGATTAAATTGAACTTAGTCTTTTTGTACATTTCATTCTTTTTTTTTTTCCTCTCTCCACAATAAAAAAAAAAAATAACTGGTGTTTTTCCTGAGCAGGAATGATCTCTGTTTATGTGCCTGTAACATCTGAGATCTGGTGCATCCGTTTGTCTGTGAAACTATATGTCAGAATACTATTTTTGATGTTGTGCATGATATTTAAAATGGAGCTGACCACACGGATTGTTTCCTCTGTGAATTTAAGTGCAGTTGTCTGCTTGTTTCACCAGCAGCGTTCATCTGAGACGAGCCTGTGTAACCGATCACACCTGTACACATGGTTTCTGTGTGAAATAAAACTGTGTTGTGAATTACTGTAATGCGTGAACACAATTATTATACAACAGTTTTATCAATTGATCGTGTGAAGCCCCAGGATCAATTTTTTTAATTTACTACAGTACAAAACAGATTTTTATTTTTGTCTTTGTTTGCTTAGGTTGCCTTTTGGAATTTAACCCCAGCAGCTTTAAGTTTATGTCTGTGTTTAATCAGTAGAAAAGCTAAAGAAAACTGAAGTAGGTTAATACAAAGGAACTGCTGAAATATAAAATCTACACTTAAAGGATTTCAGAAAACCTTATACGTACGTCATTCTACAAAACAAACTTGAAAAGACCTCAGAACATGAGCAAATCCAGATGAGGCTGAAGAAATTGAGAACATTTTATATCCTCATAAACAAAGGACTATTTCATTCAATAAGCAAGAAATTTTTTTTTTGCTGTGTTTTGGGAATGCATCTCATATCAGTTGATTTAGTTTAATTGCATATTTTTCTTTGTTTTGCATGTTAATGTTTTTGGCATAACCTAACATATTTTTGGCAATTTTAACAAATCATATTTTTTCTTCTTTATACTTTTAAACAGATTTAAAAAATTTTCTTCCCCAAATCAATAGGGATTTAAAATTTTAGCTAATTTAAAATTTTTGTTTTGCTAACTTTAGCTTTTAGCTTTGGTCCAGTCTCAGCTTTTAGCTACAGATATTCTAATCTTAGCTTTTAGCTACTGTTTGCTTATTGTGGTTTTTAAGTTGATGTTGAATTAAGTTTAGATTTATTTAAGACTGCACAATAATTCTGCAAAAGAGGCAGCTGCGTCATTCCAGATGTAGCCAGTGGCTTTTTTCACTTGCAGCTATAGGCAGTAAAAATATCAAAATGGGAGTCACCCAGTCCTAATGGCAGAAATTAAAGACAATTCAGAAATATGAATGCTAATGAAAATAATAAAAAATAGAAGAATTTGAAACTAAATTTTGTAGCTACTTAATCCAAATAGGGAAAAAAAATACAACAATGAAAAAAGCAGAATATACAAATTTGAAAAAAGCCAAATGCACATGCACAAGGTGGTAAAGAGTACTATGGTACATTCATGATCTAATTATATTTATATTATAATAAATCTAAATAATATAATCTTAGCTCTGCTGTTGTGCAACACTGAACAAAAATATAAATGCTACACTTTTGTTTTTGCTCCCATTTTTCATGAGCTGAATTCAAAGATCTAAGTTCACAATAGGCTTTTTTCTCAAATATTTTAGACCGATTTGTACATGTATACAAATATTGTAGATAAAATTTGTACACATATACAAATATTGTAGATCAATTTGTACACATATACAAACATTGTAGACAAATTTGTTCACATATACTAATATTGTATGCAAATTTGTATACATATACAAATTTTGTACACAAATTTGTGTTAGTGAGTGCTTAACACTATTTGTAGTCCTGAAACGTTTTTTTCCTTTTGCCTGTCCTTTTGGTTGCCAATTTATTTTAACTTGTCTAAAAAAATTGTATGCCTCTTTTCTGATTGTCTGTTGTCATTGTTATCCACTGCTGTCATTGCTCTTTGTAAAAAAATAATAAAATAATAATAATAATAATACAGTAATAATATCAGGTCTCTGTTGTAAATGAGTCCTCGCGGCTCAATGGGATTAACCTGTATAAATAAAGGTTGAATGAAAACTAGAGCTTGTGCATTCAGTTCACTTTAGGGACTTGAGTTAATCTGAGTCACTCACTAAAGTGATTCGGTTCACTTGAGTCCGCTGATTTTTTTTTTCCCAGCGATATTTCAACTCAAATCAGCCTCAAATGAAGCCGATCGTTTCAGTGAATGACTCGGATGAACCCGAATCCTTAAAGTGAACCGAATTTACCGGCTCTAGCTGAACGTTTCAGGAATATCGTTTTGAGAAGCTGAAGGGTTTGCCTCATTTTCAGACGGTGACCGTGTCCCGCCTACAAGGCGTGGAGTCGTGCCTCCTTTTCCACAAGTCCCGGAGATAATGCTGCGGATGGCTCGGGAGACGGGGTGAGTAACACCAACTGCTGACATTAGCCGCGGTTTGTAATCTTAAAAAAATAAAAAAAGGTGAATCTAGAAAGCATCGTCCGCCTCCTCTGCATCCTGTCTGCAACGGAGGAGCAGACGTGGATGACGGAGGAACAGGGAGCTCTCTTTGTAACGCTGCTTCTTACGGTAACGGACCGAGTTTGTCTTTATTGGCACTTCAGCTACATGTCACGGTGCCTGTATTCGATGACGAGAACAGCAGCCTTTAATCAATCTCGTTTCTTTCTTTTTCTTTTCGATTACCATCGATCCAGTCCAGCCTCTTCACCTGTAATTAATTTCACAACTTGGCTGGAGAGGCTTCACGGCAGCATTTTATGCTAACAGGTAAAGCCTGCTGCTAGCGGGCGCGCGACATCGCTTGACATCGAACGCTAACGGTTGTCGCGCGACCGTCGCGACGGTGTACTGTAAACAGTTTGGGCTTCAAGCCGTTTAACGATACGAGCTGCTTCACACCGTGCACGAAGCAACCGTGCACTAACGAGCGTCGTGTGACCAGAGGAGGCGCTGCGTGTGTTTAACTTGCATCCAGATGAAAGTTAGGCGCGCCACTGTTTTTTTTTTTTTTTAATTTAAATTTTAAAAACCAGTAATCTGGAGGGGAGCCCCCAGTTCGCACCACATGAAAAAAAATAAAAAGTGTGTTAAAATGGCGTCAGAAACATCCGGGTCGTGATGAAAAGCTGCTGCTGCTGCTGCTGGGGGGACAAAAACAAGTCTTTTGAGTTGAGGCCACACAGATTTCCTTCTTTGTTGCTAAGATACCGCGACAGCGCGTGCAGCCTTGAACCGGCCTGAATTAAAACCTCCTCGTGCGGCAGAGCCGAGTCCAATCAGACAGGGAGCAGCAGACGGTTCCCATCACTTCAGTGTGATGCTGTCATCAGCATGGCGGCCACCAGCGCCATGGAGACGCAGCAGAAGACATTTTAACATGTAGCAGAGGACGAACGAGCACTTTTTTTGTCCAAGAAGTCCCAACAGACAGAAAAATGTTTCAGCACCAGGTGTATTTTCTTGCATAAAATTACCCCCCTTTCTCATCTACTACTACTTTAGTACTTCTGAGATGTTTTAAAATTATTTTGACTCAATCTATTTAAGATGCATTTTGAATATTAAAAAAGATTAAGAAAATATGTAGCACCCATCACCTTTCATGTCAGAGTTTTAGACTAAGATCATTTATGATGAGAGGGGTCTGAGTTATAGCCAAAAGATCAATTAACAAAGACTTTATGAGCAATTTTAGGGATGCACAATATTGGATTTTTGGGATCTTCATAGCACTTTAACTTATGTTAAATGAAAAGTGTTGAATGTTATTCATTAGCATTAGTCGCCTGCGGTACTGTCTCACTTGTGGAGGCTTGTTCCGGGTTCCAAGCAGCAGTGTGGGATTCTCTGCACGCCTGTGCATGAAGGACAGCCTTTTTAAGTTCAAAGTTTTTGTCTATCCATCGTGTCATAAGACTAATCATGCTAACGGGGCTAACACGGCGTCCAAATGTCTGTGGTAAAACTCACCCAACAAGTCGTGCTATCAGCTATTTGCTTCTCAATGATGTTGGAAATGACGGCTTGTAACTCGGTTAACGTTACATCGGAAAAATATCTCATACGGCGGACGATGTAGCGAGGCTCAACATAGTCAGTCCATAAATCTTCAGAATCTGACATCCTCACCAAAGAAAAAGAAAACTTCCACTCCGCCGACATTTTGAATTTTCCTTTCCGTTGTGAGATCAGGTAGGCGCACGTGATGTCATCGCATTGTGCTTCATCTGCAACGTCATCATGTTGCGCTGCCGCTGCAGGCAAAAACAGCGTCTTTTATATCTGCAAGTTATTTTAATGGAATGGCTGATGTCCGATATTGAACTTTAACACAAATATCGGCCGATACCGATACCATGACGATAACATTGTGCACCCCTAAGCAATTTCTTGCGAGATCTCAACAAATGCATTTGCTCTTTGTTGATAATGACTCTCAGCTACTACCCTACCAAATCTGAGCTAAACATATGTAAAATGTATTTAGTTATAGCCATTTAAATGTACTCTAAGGTGTATTACCTACCTTAAAGTTGAAGATTTGTAGATCTTCATCCAATTATTTTCTGAAAGTTTTATTTAAAACTGTCCAGTGGTTCATGAGCTATGTTTCTAACGAGGTCAACTTCAACAGACTTTGTCAGTTTTAAGGAAAGATAATTTTTGTGTTGCAGTGACATGCGGTAAGCTTTGTGACAGCTGAGGCACTGACTCTGGAATCAAATGCTCACATTCCGGGTATTTGAAACAATAATAGACGCTTATATTTCAACATAAATTGTTTTAAAATTATTAGAAAATGTTTGACACTTTAATGTATAGAGGTGTTCTTAGTAGTGATTCTTTCACATTTCTCTTATGGAGCTCCTGTCTGGTCAAAGACTCACCAAACTACATTAAACCATTGGAAAATAATAGAGCTTTGAAGGTTTTATACCCGAGTCAAAAAATGTAAAGTTCAGGATGACATAATTGTTTCAAATGTTGGCGCATAGGCAGACGGTACTTCCATCTATATTCATGAGATCTCTTGAACGTCTTTTAGACTTTAATCAAAGCTAAGTTCAAATTGATTTGAAAACATCCATGCTTTACAAAATAGGCCCAAAAATGAGCTTAATTACATAAAAAAACTAAAGGGAAACAAATAATTGGTATAATTTCATGTATTCTTGGCATTTATTATGTGTGACCTATAATTTTCAAATTCTCCATCTCAAAAACTTCAAAATTATATTTGTTGAATTGTGGTCATTTTATCACCTGGCTAGCAACAAGCTAGTTTCGTTTGTGATGGTGCTGCTTTGAAAACTCAGTTTTATTGTTCTGTTGTTATGTCATTGGGAATTACTTGTTAATTTATAAAGGGGAGTCCTCAAGCTTCACAATGGTACCAAACATTATATGAAGGGATTTCCCAGGTTATGATAGCCGGCTGAGAAAAATAGTTAATTTCAAAGGAAATTATTGTGTATTACTATATAAGGATTATTTCTGAAGACATACCTCTGTGCAGCATGGTGGCTCAATTGGTAGAGCTACCGCCTCTCATCGAGAAGGTTGCTGGATCATATCCCAGCTGGGGACCCCTCAGGATGGAATTTGCATGTTCTCTCTGTGCATGTGTGGGTTTTCTCCAGGTATTCTGGTTTCTTCCCACAGAATAAAAACATGCATGTTAGGCTGATTGGTAACTCTAAATTGCTCTTAGGTAAGAGTGTGAATGGTTGTTTGTCTCTATTCCCTTTTGATGGACTGGAGACCTGTCCAGAGTGTCCCCTGCCTCTCATACAGTGACTGATGTATATGGGCACCAGACCAGTGACACCCGCTATTTGAAAAAAGAAAGAAGTGGGTAAAGATAATGGATGGACGGACAAATCCCTATTAGAAAACTTCTATTCAAAGGTTGATTAGATTTTATACTGTTTTTAGTTCCCCAATCACTAGATGGTGACTTTGTGGACTAATTTTTACGCAAATCTCAAATATGACAAACATTAGTATTTTTTTCTTGTTTTCACCACACTTTTCACAGGCCGACTGATTTTACAACACGTCACTCAGTATAAGAACAAATAATAGCAATAAATATAAGTAATAATTAATTAATAATATAACAACCAAAATATAAAATTGGCCCATAAATGAATCTATGAAAACATTTGATAAGGAAACTGGTCTTAATATAAAATGTTTTCATAAAGCATATTTTTCAACCTGCAATAACTGGATTTGAAAACTTAAACTAATTTTTATCAAAGATAAAAAGTAAAGTAAAGGATTAAATATACTGTAGTACTGCATGACATTTACAGTAATGAACAGGTGTATATCATACCAGTTTTACTAGTTTATCATTGAACTATGTTTGTTTTTGCAAACAAAATGATAAATACAGTATATTAAAATTTCATCCAAAGTCATTTTAA
>JARVLU010001354.1:30556053-30570846 GCA_031762415.1 Simpsonichthys santanae
GTGTATGTTGCCTATGTGTTGCCTGTTTGTTTGTTTTTTTGTACAGCACTTTGGTTGGCCTTGTTGCTTCATGTTGAACTGATGAGCTTTGACGAAGACGAGTTCCTGCCAGAGAACCCTCGTTCAGCCACGTTCTTGTCTCAAGCTACATCACGGTGTCAACTGTTTTTTTTTTATTTTGATGTTCCTATGATTTAAATGACTTTTAATAAGATAACTGAGTCGAATAGCTTTATTATTATTATTATTATTATTTTTATTATTATTATTATTGTTTGATTTTGTGTAGAATAGCCTGATCAATCTTTGCTTTTCTACTAGAGAAGCAACACGTCTCCATTTTCTTTTTATTGAAACATTTGCAACAGGCTACAGGTGTTAGCATGTTAGCAGGTGAAATTAGCTTAGTAATAACTTGTCAGACCAGCAGGACAGCAGAGAACAATAGTTTCTTTAGAATTGTAAACTCAAACAACCTGTTGATTTAAATTGACATTTTACATTTATTACCAAGACTTGTGGTTAAATAAACACATCCTTGATCTTAAACATCATAAATTCATTCAACCTTTATTTAGGCAGGTTCATCCCATTGAGCCTCGAGGACTCATTTACAAGAGAGACCTGACAAATAAATACATAGGTTAAAATAAAACCATTGACCACAATTTAGTTTAAAATCTGTCTTGAGTGCAGAATAAAATATTTTCTTTCGGTCTCCTTATTTGTGTATGTGCCGTAAAATTAACATAACTATAAATAAATATTTATTTTGTAGTATTAAACAGTTCTACCTGTCAAATGAGCATCATTAATTCAATTCAGTTTATTTATACATCACCAGGTCACAACAGAAGTCGTCTCAGGGCACTGAACAGAAACATTCATTTATAAAAATAATAATTTAACATTATTTATCTGAGGAGCAGACTGCTTTGAGTTTAACTCATCGCAGAATTAGCAGGACTTGTATTCTGTGCACGCCTCCAGAATCGGTCCTAACGTGCAGGTGCAAATCCAGGCTGAGCTGAGCAGGGCTGTGCGGAGTTGGGGCTGATTAGGAGCAGTGCAAAGAAGACACAAGTTTCTCAGCTGGCCTGGGAACACCTCGGGATTTCCCCGGAGGAGCTGGCCCAACTGGCTGGGGAGAGAAGTCTGCTGCTACCCCCACGACACGACCCCGAATAAGAGGAAGAAAATGGATGGATGAGTTTGTTTGTTTGTGTTAGCAAAAAATCTCATGAACTTCTGGACATATTAGAATGAAACTCTTGTACATCTACAACTGATTAACGTTTAAGATCAACAAATTTCAAGATGGCTGCCACAGCTAAGTAACCTTAGAACCTTGTAGGGCGGCTGCGGCTGAGTGGTTAGCGCAGTCATCCTCCAATGCAAGAGTTGGGGGTTCGAATCCACCAGCAGTCACATGTCAAATTGTCCCTGGACAAGACACTGAATGTGATCCAAAGCACAGATTAGTCTCTTTAGAATGGTTTGTTCAAGTAGCTTTGTAGAGTTCTGTATGAATGGATAAATGAGGCACAGATTGTAGTGTAAAGCACTTTGAGTGTCTTGATAAGATAGAAAAGTGCTATATAAGTACAGTCCATTTAGAGAATACCCACAATGGCAATATATCTGTTTATTTTAGAAATACTGAGCTAAACTTTAGTGTGGTAGTAGCAGAGCATAATCCTCAACACAGACTCTGAACTCTACTTACTGCACAAGTGTTTTGCTTACATCTTTGGCGTTCTAACTATTTACTACTCTGTTTGCCTTTTATCAAAATGTCATTAACTACTGCACACATTTTATTAAAACTTTAACAATGTAATCATAAGTTAGGTTTTAATTACTTTAATTAAAGATATCCGCCACGGCTAATTGACTTAGCCAACATTAAAATGGCTATAACTCAGGCAAATTTACTTTGGCTAAGGCTTGGTGTGAGACTAGTTGAGTCATCCTCAACACATACTTCAAACACTAACACATTTCACAATATTTCATAAAATTGTGTGAGCGTTATCTACAAAGTTTGATTAAACTGCTGTCTTTTCTCATCATGAGCTGATTTTAATTCCAAACTCTGGCATGAAAGGCAGCAGACACTCTTTCAAGGAACCCTAGGCTGTTAATATTAATAATAGATTTGAACTGTGGCTGTTTTTTTCAGATCACTCAAGGACACCTTACACTTAAGAGGCACTTACTTCAGGGAAAACATATTTTAAAATAAATTGAATCTGCAAGTTCATACTGTATCCTAGGAATTTTATAAAGAGAAAGTGGAATTTTATGAGTTGACCACTTGTAGAAAATTGCGTTTTGAGAAAGGATTTGAATTAAAATAAAAACTGTGGTTCAAGGAAAAGTGGCAGCACGGGGCTGAAGACTCAAGTCCATTGTAGATGGGATGGCAGACTGAATAAAGCACTTGGAAGAAGAAGATCTGAGAGTTCAGAGTGGATTGTAAGATTGGAGCATCACAAAGGGGTACAGAGGAGTGAGGTTAAGGAGAGGTTTGAAGAGGAGGAGGAGAAGCTTAAATTCAGTGCAGCAGCTAGTGGAGCTGTTTCAGGATGGGAGCGATGTGTTCATGTACAACAGAGCTTTGGATCAATTCAAGCTTTTTAAAATTGATCTGTGTGGTTGAACAGAGAAAAGAATGAACTTAATCAATAAAATAAGTGAAAAGAGTGTGAATGAAGGCAGCATGTTGGTTGAGCACGACTATCAGAGTAATGAAAGTCAGCAGAAAGGATGAGACTATTAAGTTTTTTCAAATGCAGTAGTCCCTCGTTTTTCTAAACTCTAAACTTTCTAAAAGAGCACAGAATGTCCTGATTTCAGCTCCCTGCCTCCTCTCAGCCGCCTGCAAGCGGTCTTGGCCACACCCACTTCTTGTTCTGCAAGGAGAATAGCTGTTTAGCTGCAGGAGGAACCTTATCCTGCAGTATGGGCTGCACAAAGGTGCAGCAGGTGCTAAAAATTTAAAACAATTTATTTGAAATAAAAATTCCATGCCGATCGTTGGCTCATCCATCCATCAGCCAATTGTGTCATGTCCAATCTTATTTTGAAAAACTGCAATAGAGCGAGTCCGCAATAAACGAACTGCGAAGTAGCCAGGGACTACTGTACAGTACAGGTATTTTATATCAAGGATGACATCTAAACTCATCAACAAGGACATTTAGAGAGGGTGAACTGGGGACTATCCATCCATTATCTTTACCCACTTCTTCCTTTTCGGGTCACGGGGGTCACTGGTATCCATATCCAGCAGTCGTGCAAGAGGTGGGGGACGCACCCTGGACAGGTCCCAAGTCCATCACAGGGACACATAGAGACAAATGAGACAAACAACCATTCACTCTCTCTCACCTAGGGACAATTTAGAGTCAACAATCAGCCCAACATGCATGTTTTTGGTCTTTGGGAGGAAACCGGAGCACCTGGAGAAAACCCACACGTGCACGGAGCAAACATGCAAACTCCTCCCAGAAAGGTCTTGGGCTGGGATTTGAACCTGCAACCTTCTCGCTGAGAGGCAACAGCTCTACCAACTGAGCCACCATGCCTTCCAGACTGCGGACTAACAAAAATAAATGGGAAAACCAGTTCTTTGTTTCTCCCAAACAGAAAAACAAGAAATAGAATGGAAATATTGAAGTAGGTTAACAGACAGGTACATCTGGGCACTGTCTTAGATACATTGAAGCTGAATATTGTTTCCTAGGAAAAGAACAATGCGCTAGGACTAATCCCTGAGGAACCCCACTGATAATTGTGGAGGGTTGTGACTTGAAATTTTACATTGCTTGAGCTGAGTGTATCCAAAACCAAAGGAGTGATTTGTTGGTGATAGCAGAAGAAGTAAATCAGGCAGGAGAGATGATTTAAGATGAGGTGTTAAATGATTAATGAACAAATGGGTTTTATGCCTGTGTTTGTAATCAAATCAATGCCACACAAATTTAAACATGTCCAAAATCACTGTACAGAGTGTTGATAAAGATATAGTGTGCAGCAGCAACAAAAAAAAAGCAACTCTTCAGTGTACACACAATAAATCTTCTGAAAAATGAATTGCTTCATAAAAAAATTATTACCGTTTTAACGTCGGACCTTTGTCTTGTATTTGTTTATTAGCCAATAATAGAATGAGCATTTGCTTGTTCCTTTATTGGAAACCCGCGTCGTACTCTGGGACTGATAATCTTGACGTGGCACAGCCCTCACCTTTGAATGCTCCTCTGTATGTGTGCAGTATTGCATCTGGACCGACGGGCTGTGTGCGCTGCTGGGCAGGGAGATGGGCAGTGACCTGACACGCAGCGACCTAGATACTCTTATAAGCATGGAGATGAAGCTCCGCCTCCTTGACCTCGAGAACATCACAATCCCAGAAGCTCCTCCTCCCGTGCCAAAGGAGCCTAGCTCTTACAACTTCACCTACAACTACAGCTGAGATGTGTGTTTCCGTGTGCGCCTGATGCATGTATGTGTAGATTAAGGATTGTTTTACTCATCTCTTTGAGATGAAAAGGCTAGTTTGACAGTGCCAAGAAAAATCAGAGGTCAAAGTTCACCACAGTGCTAAATTTAGTTTAGTCTCCGGTTTTAATGTTTTCTAATTCAAAAGCAGAAATAAAATATGAAGTTAAAAATAAAAAAATCAAAACCTTCTATTATCGTAGACTAAGAAAAATTGGATCAGTCAAGCAACGTGTGGTGTCCATGGCAACAGAGGAAGTAGCCATCATTGCATTTTAAGTCCTGTATTTGCTCAAAAACTGCTGAACGCTCTAAATGCGCAGAAGTACAGAACATTGTAGTCAGTTTAACTTATTTTATACATTATTGTTACCATTTCATTGAGAATTTAACTAGTGATCTTTGTATAGTAAACAAGCTCCAAAATGGGACTAAAATGAACCCAAATCCAGACGCCGAGTCTTTGAATTCAGATCATCATACATGGTCTGTTGTTTTAAACTTCCCTGTTCTCAGCCCAAATTCGGCTCAGGTCCCGACCACATTTGGTAAACGGCACCTGATGGACACGAGCAGATGGCAAAACACAAGCAAGTTTGCAGACCGAGCTTTAACTGGCCCAGTTCATTTAGATTTACTGCCAACTACTGTGTCACTCACACGCTTCACCAGACGAGCACGCCTTTTCTTCAGCTGTTCTACAATGTGAACTTGTCATATATAAAAAAAAAAAAAATACTATCAGGAAAAAAATGAAATGAGGTGTGATAATTGTTGCCTACATTAGGTGTAAGCTTTTGTTTGTGTGGATGTCTGAATGTGAGGTTCCTGTTTATGTTGAATAATCTCAATGTGTTATGAGCTTTTAGCTCATTTGTGCCAGGGTCAAATTTCCAACTCTTGAACATGTTAAACATGAATGATATCATCGTCACTGCCTTATCACGCTGATGCTCATCATGTAAGACTTTTAGCTAGAACGGTTTATTAAACATGTGACATCACTGTATGATGTAGTTGTAGAAGCGAATGTTTCTGTTTATGGTACCTTTAGAGATTATTAACCGTAAACTGTGGAGGGAACACTTTAACTTTGTTATGAGTTATTAAATCCTCAGTCTTTCAGTAGTGTGTTTATAAATATTAATATTTTGTGCCTATTTATTGTTTATATGTGAGAGGAATGAATTGATTTTTGGGTATACTATTTCAGATTGTTATGTGTTGTCAAATATTTGTTGCTCCACATGCTAAGTGGTCATTGGAGACCTAAATTGACGCCAATTAGTGTGTGCTTAAATCAACTACAACTACATTATATTGTATTATGATTCTAAGCATTTGTTAATTTTAAAATCCATTCGTTAATATTGTCATGTATTGACTTGCTTTATACACGCTTACCTGATATCTATCTATATATGAAAACAAAGATAAACAATTATTTTTCTTCTTGGAATTAATTAGCATTCTTATTCCCTTCATAAGCAATCAGATCTACAGGGCTGCTCTGACCGAATCTAAACCTGATCCGTAAAATAACAGGCCAAAGACTGTACGGTCTACACCTGCTCCTCCTGTGTGATGTCTGTGCGCACACTTTGCTTTGTGTGCAGGAACATTAAAGCACCGTTTCTTGCCATCGTTTACTCCGTCTTACATTCTTCTTGAGACTTGAGTCGTTCCCGTCAGCTTGTAAATCCCTGCTTCTATTTGTTATTGCACTATAGATTTATATTTTTGTAAATGATTGTCCATTTGTCAACTGTGACAAGAGTCTGTATGAATCAGCATGCGACTTTTACACTGAAATGTACTTGCCGCCGTACACGTTGCACTGCCGTATAAGTGGCATCAGTCAAAATATGTCTAATAAAGTGTAAAAAACATAAATAAGTCACGTCGCCATATAAGTCGCATCTATAATGCATCACCGCTGACGCGTCACGTTTGTTTTGCATCACCGCTGACCACCCAGAAACGTGGGCTGGTGTTGTGCCAAAAATTGACTGGCTGCCAAATGGCGGCCGTGGGAGCGTGCACAGGACGACTTCAACAAGAATTTTTCATTCGACTTATATTTAGACAGGTTAATCCCATTGAGCCTCGGCGACTCATTTACAAGAGAGACCTGACTGAACTAATTTAACAAGATTAACACAAAAGTGTGTCTCTGTTGAACTTTTCCTTAATAAATGCACTTTGACAGTCAAATCAGCTGCATTTCAAAAATCGGATTTGCGAAAGCAGGGGCACGCAGAGGGAAAACTCGCTGTGCATTTCGTTGAAATTTAACAAGATAAACACCTAAAAACAATTATTTGTTTGCTGGACATTATAGTTAATGTGTATCTCAGTTGAACTTTTCCTTAATAAATGCACTTTAATGGTCAAATCAGCTGCATTTCACCTGGGCGGTGTGGCGAAATGCAGCTGATTTGACATTTGCTCCAGGAGTTCTGGAGAGAGACGAAGGTGGCTTGGTATGGCAAGCCAGGTGTCTCATTAATAGCCACTTTTACCTACTTTGTATTAATGAGACACTTGGCTTTCCATATTAGTCAAGGGCCTTCTAGTGGCTGAAAATTGTAGGTTCAATATTTTTTATGTCAGAATGAATGACATTGTCAGATCTCAGCCAAAAATTGCATTATAAATATGGGAAAAAAAAAAGAATATTAGTCGCTTCAGTATATAAGCCGCAGGACTTGCAAATTTATGCAAAAAGGTGCAACTTATACGGTGAAAAATATGGTAATTTTATTGGTTTGGAAAGAAACCAGCTCCGGCGCCTAACTATGATGTCAGCTTGTAACTCATACTGAAAATTGCCAATAATTTTACGTTTGTGAGAAGAAATATGTACGAGATCTTTTTGTGTGTGTGTGTGTTAAATATTCTTTTAAACAGTCGTTTAAAATGTTTAAACATTTTAACCGATTGAATTGTGCTTTTAAGTTTTGAGTGGCCCTGAGAGTTTCTTTCAGTGTAGCCGCAGAGAAAAGGAAATAAACAAGAATACTGTATATATACTGTATATGGTGCAAAACGCTGCAAGCTTATGTAAAATATTTGTCATTTTACATTTTCATTCTATCTGCATGATGCCCTGAGCTCTCGGGGTCACCAGATTTATTCCAGTAAATTACTGAACCACTTAGCTGTGTTCAGACATTACGTTCGGTTCCAACAACCACAGTATGATCCAGTTCGTGAGGCCTGTTGCTTTGGATGACTAACGGTGTGATTTGCTGTTTTCACATCTGGTTCTCTTTGACCTCGTAACATTTTATTTACACTCTGTAGTGTTACAGAAGAATGACAGAAATTATGTAAATATTTGAATATGATATAAATCTAGTTTATTGGATGTATATACAGTATTGTCTTGCCTTAATGGAGATATGTATTATGGTTTGTGTGAATAAATACAAAGTCCTCACAAATCCTGTTGCCTGTTGCTTTTTTAATTTAGCCTTTTCTTTTGAACGTCATGGGTTAATGATAGTTTAATTATATTTTATAGATAATGAAGATGTGGCCCTTTCAAACATCAAATTTCAAATGTTTTGTCTTTACAAAACCAACATTTCTGACAGTAGGAAACTACGTTAAACTCTGCTTTGTAACAAATATATGTATTTGGAGCAATATGGTTTTTTTGTTGTTGTTGTTTTTCCAAAATTCTCACTTAGGCTTCTATAACTTTTAAATTTATTTTCACAACATTAACATTTCAACTACACTCAGAAAACAACTTGTTGGATAAACATTAGAACCTGGAATAAAATTTCCATTCACTTTTTGGTCTTTCTTTACAGATTAAACAAACATGTTGTTATAATTTAATACATCTCTCCTGTGTTTGCATATTTTCAAGGTCTGATATAAATATTTTATTTATGCCGAGACTGTCTCATCTTAAATGGATGGGCCAAATCAATTTTATTTAATAATAAATAAATCAGTATTTAAAATTTCTTTCTTTCTACACGTGGTTTAGGTGCTTTTTAAAAATTGTATCAGTCTGATCAAACAAATAAAACTAAATATATTTCAGGCAGCTGCTAAGACCTGTAAAAAGATACATTGAGTCATTTAACAAGAATTTTAAAATTAATTCAACCATTTAGTTAACTTGAGCACTAACAGTAGCAAAAATGATGAATCAGTCTTAAAAGATTTAAGCTAAATACAGTACATTACTTTGAGAATATAAATACTTGAATAGGAAAAATATGTAACTGAATAACAAATTACGCATACAGTATTTGGTATTTCCATTCGTCACATTACTTTGTAGGTGTTAAATTCATGTACAATGAACATGAATAATTTTACAAACCTAAACTGTTATTGGAAACATACTTGGTTTTAGGCAGTAAAATGTGTTTTGGGTGTTTTTTTGTTTTGTTTTTTGTTTGTCTACAATAAACAGCTCCTTGGAGTTTTCTACAGCTGCAGCTCAGTTTCATGTCTCATCCAGCAGGGGACACACTGTTTGTACTTACTGTATCTAGTTGGCATCAGATGACCCCTGCAAACATGCTTATTTTACATTAAGAAAGGGGGAAGCCATAAAAAGAGATAAAGACATCGAGGTGGCGTTAGATCAACTGTCACTTTCTAAAAAATATATTTCTAACATGCATTTCAAAGCTTGTCCCAAGACGATAATGACAACAAAGTTGTTTATAAAGCTCAAAATAGGCACGACTTTTAAATAGATTTTATTTTAAAACAGAACTTGAGATGTTTTATCAGGAATTTATCAGGATCTGAATGAGTATACATACATACGTACAAGTACTGCAACGTGGACAACTCTGATAGTAAGAGCTAAGCAAAGAGCATTGTTTACATCAATCAACTGTCCAAACAAACAGAAAGGTCCTTCAGCTTCAGTCAAAATGCAGATTTGTATCAGCTTGGAGAAATGATGCTTGTGGAAACGTGTCGCCGTTAAACAGGGTGGAACCATGGAGGTCTGAGCGTCTCTTCTCTGTAAATGTCTGTTTCTGCATTAGTGTCTGGTGGTCGACTCAGTCGTTCCTGTCGTGTTGAGCAGGAGTACGATTGTCCACTTTTAGCTTCCTGGTTAGTGGATAAACAGTCTTTACGGCACATCTCAACACAGAAACAATATATACTTTTATACTGTATATAAAATAAATACAAATCTCTTTCGACACCATCATCTGTGATTTTTTTTTCTCTTGTTCTGAGCTTCAAGTGTAAATTTGCCGTGTTTCATGTATGGATGTGAGTGCCACTTTAAGTCGCCTGCAATGATCTCAGCAGACCTTAAGTGGCATCTCGCTCTGATCTGGGTCATTGTTTTCTTCTGTCTTTTGAGTGATGATAGTCTTGGGAATCTTTATGTCAACACAGAGAGTACCGGGGTTCTTTGCTGCCTCCTGGCCGGGCTCGGTATCCCAAACCTGCCCTGCTAGCAGCAGTACGAGAGCAAGGAGCAGTAGAGTGACTGCTGTGGATGTCATCTGCGGGTTAAGCTGCAGTCCAGGCTGAGCCTGTGGGGCAACCTTCGTCCTGAACGAGACGCACCGAGGCTTTTTACTCTCTCTTGATCTTTGACTCGTGTACTTGGAGCTCTCACTAATCCCTGAATGGAGACACACTTTGTAAAATGTCTCTGCCTGCAGGTGAGTCAGGTTGAAGCTTTGCACGCCGGCAAGGACACGGGTGGTGTATGTTGGTGCGTTAGCGTTTGAGTGCACAGCCTGCCAGGAGAGACGGGTCGAGCGGAGGTTTTGTCTGCTCTGCCAAGACAAGATAGCATAGTGTTCTCCAAACTCCCTCAACTCCAACCTGACATCTGCTCTGATTGCATGAAACTTCTTCAGCTTAACAGCCGTTCCCCTCTTTCGTTTTTTCCCTCTGTCGCGGACTCCCACAGTAACGCTGCGTGTATCGGCTCCCAATGCGTTCTCAGCCACACAGGTGTACAGTCCTGCTTCTCGGGGCGTGATCTTGCTGATCTCCAGAGTTCCTTCAGGCAGTAACTGGTAGTGTTTGAAGAGCTGGCAGGGAGTTTCATCCTGAGCCTGGACACTGGAACCAGACAAATGGTTGAACCCATCAGACGTTGTGTTTTTGCAGAGGACAGAAGCTGGTAAACCTTTTGTTTCCTGGCTTGGTGAGGGTCCAAGTCTCAGGCCAGAGGGGGTCACCCAGTACAGTTGAGGTTGTGGCTCTGCAAGTGCTCTGCAGTGCAAAACCAGCTTCCCCCCTTCTTGAACCCCTACATAGGAAGGGAGGGAACTGGCAGGAATGGTGGGCAGACAGTGGGCAGACATTTCTCCAGAAGACACTTCTCGCACTCTGCGCCCTCTCAGTTCTGGAGGTTCAGAGCACAAGGTTGCTTTGGGTTGGATGAAACGCACCACCCGAACTGACGGTGCATTCATTTGTGTGTCCTTCTTAATGTGAAAATGAGAGGTGTCCCTGGCAGCCCAGTGAAACAGGCAGTCGCATTGCAGTGGGTTGGAGTGTAGGCTGACCTCCTGGAGACTCGGCAGGGAGAGGATAATGTGCTGGTGCAGAGCACTCAGAGAATTGGAGCTCAGCATTAGACTCTCCAGCCTGCTCAGCCTGGAAAAAGCCTTGGGGTGAATGTAGGACAAACGCAGGTTGTTGGTGATTTCAAGCTTGGTGAGCTCTGGAAGGTTCTCCAGGGCAGCTTTCTCAATCGACACCAACTCCTCCATGTTGTTGAGACCGAGCTCCTTTAGGTGGAACATATCTTTGAAGTCCTCTGTCTCGATCAGTTTGATGCGGTTCTTATTAAGGTCAAGAAACTTCAGTCCTGGCACTCTCTTCAGGGCTTGTCTTGGGACTTTGGTCAGAAGGTTGTCATAGAAGGACAGGCTTTCGAGGCCATCAAGCCCTTGCAGTGCTTCTTCAGCCAAGCCTTTCAGACCCATACTGCCAAGGACAAGGCTCCGGAGGGATTTTAGGGCCACAAAGCCCCTTTCAGGCAGGGCTTCCACAGGGTTCTCTCCTAGCATGAGAACTTCCAAGCGAGGCAACGCCCTGAACCACACTGGGTCAATAGTAGTGAGCCTGTTGTTGTTGATATGAAGACGGAGAAGAGAGTCAAGGCCTGAGAAGGCTCCAGGTGCTATCGAATGTAAGTTATTGTGGCTGAGGAAGAGCTCTTGCAAAGCTGGCAGTGAAGAGAATGACGCTTCTGGAAGGTGACTGAGATGGTTTTCTTCCAGGTGCAAGGACAGCAGAGCAGGCAGGGACGTGCTCTGAGTTATCATCCTGACACGACTGAAGCGGTTCTGCGAGAGGTCCAGGTCGGTGAGGTTGGGAAGTTCGTGCAACACTGCAGTGTCCAGCACTGACAGCAGGTTACTCTGCAGGCGCAGGGTGTGTGTGTTCAGCGGTATGGGCAAGGGGAGCTTGGTCAACAGCAGGTTGTTGCAGTCCACAGTGGGAGCCTCATGGTAGACTGAATCAGGGGAGAACCACGGCTTGATCTGACACACACACCTCGTTGGGCAGGTAACGTGCCATGGCAGGGCAGGAGGCAGTGAGCCCACAGCAATGGGCACGCACACGCCACTGAACACACACAAGAGACAATGTGACTGCAGAAGCACTAAAGCCGGCCTCATAATCCTCGCAGATTTCAGGAGCTGCTCCAGCCAAGGTGAGGAAGTCTTTGTTATGGAGAGGAAAGATGAATCATTTGGCCGAGAGACGTGTGAGCTAATTGTAACTGTGGAGCAGATGGTTTACCGTTAATGCTCTCAACATCGTGGCTTCGGAGAAATATATATATATAAAAAAAAGAAGCTGAAATGTTTTTGAAACCCTTCCTACACGACGTCTTGTTCTGTGAGTGGCTCTGAGCGCAGTGATTGGACAGGAATCGCTTGGTGAGGGTCTTTGTAGTCACAGCGTTGGGCTCATGCTGACCGCAGGTGGGCGACTCATGTCTGGATCACTGTCGTCAGAAACACAAGTAAAGACAAATAAGTTGTTAAACAAAGACACAAAAAAGGGAGAAAATTATGCTAATCACACATAAATAAACGCTTAATGCTCCACTTACACAAAGACCCGTTTACTTTTAACGCCTCATCGGTTTTCCAACAATTTATGCTCAATTTGGATGTTTTATTTGTTTGAATAACAAGTTTTTTCCAGTGACTCGTAAAAGCAGAAATACTCTGCCGCTTGGAACAATAATGGAGAGATGGACATTAAAGACTGAAATGACACGGAGAGGAGCGTTTGTCCTCTGAAACGAAGCTGGAGTCCGTTTTGACGGAGGCACATAAATGACGACAATCGTGGCGAAACCCGAGATGAGATGGTTTCACACAATACTGGTGGAAGAAAGACAGAAACATGGTGTTCTGTTGTAACTGTTAGCGCAGGTTTCAGGCAGGAGTGATGAAATCATGTAGCAAGCATGTAAATATTTCATATTAGCGCTTCACGATCTGTGTTAGTCAGTGCATCGCCTCCCACTAACCATATTTATTATGTAACGTTTTTAAAAAGACCCCAAGGACCTTTTATGATATCAGTCGTCTGCATATCAGACGATCTGCTGGATCACATATCGCCGCATGAATCAGTGGTAGACTTTTAAATTTGCAGCGTTAACATTCGTGGTACAAAACGCTCACAGCACTGCGTCGTGATGCGTCCCAGTAACTGACTGACTGATGCTCTCTGCATCTTCCATCATTTTTTAGTATCTTGTTTTAATCGCTTTATCAAGGCTGCGTATCAGAGAATGCTGAAAACGCTGCTTGTTAGCGTTTAATTGCCCTTCTGGTTTACATTAAACTAAAGGAAAATTGTGATTCTTTGGGTTAAATAATTTCTCACTCGGTTCACATATGACAAAAACATGTTTTTAAAATCAAACAAGAATTGTCAGGAGAGCTGTTTATTGCCTGCTGACAAAAGGCGGCGTCTGTCACCAAAATACCTCATAAACCAGCGGAGAAATGTTAATGAAACTTTCCATGAATAATTATCTGAATAGCTACATCTGGTTCACTTTTGAAATCAACCTGATTCGTAATGGCTGCCACAGCTACAGTAACTGACCTATACAAACACAGGAAACGCTACAACTCATCATTTGATATCGAGTCGAAATTTAATGTTGGTAGAAACTGAGAGTTATCTCCAACACTAATTTTGCTACGTTGCATGAGATTATTTTCAAGGTTTAGGTGAAACGTCTCCAACGCCGTTGTTTCTTGACACCAAATGATTTTGGTGTAAAAAACTGTCTTTAAAGGCAGCAGATGATACAAATCTTTTAATGGACTTTCATTTTAATTAAACGTTTCTGGATGTTTATTTTGGTGTATTGTGTAAAAAATTAAATTTAAAAGTGAATTTATGTCAATTTTGGGTGGAGATCTTTTAGATATTTGCTAACAAAACATAATAATTTTAAGACCACTAGTGATTGTGAACAGTCACTGATTGACAAACAAGTGTGAAATCAGAGGGAGTGTAAACAGATGTTTTGAATAAATTATACATTTTCTTGTATAAAAACTTTACTTTTATGGGGAAATAATTTTTGTCCTAAAGATTTAAATGAAAAATATTGAAAATCTAATTAAACTTTTTTTTTTATTGCCTGTCACTCTAGTGGAAGTAAATAATAATAAATAAAAAAATATATATATTTTATCTTAAATGCATATTCTTGGGATTAATCAACGGTGCTTGCACATGCTGAAAAGCAATATGACATTGTTGCTATGGGAACCAATCTACCAGTCTTTATCTGTATTCTTGTTAATTGTTGGGCTTTCTATGGTTTGGTCACTTTAAAAGATCTGGGACTGGACTAACTGGACTGAGGAAACCTGCAGTACCCTCTCAGACTGGATCTCTTCTTTAGACTCTTCAGTCTGCAGATCTTTGCTGCTTCGTGTCTGGACCTTTCGTTTTTTTCTCTCTCTGCCCTGTTCCTGTCTGTCTGCTTTCAAGTAAAGGTCACCATCGTCTGAAAAAGTTTGGATTTTTATCCACAATCAAAACATGAATCCCTCTGATGGGGCTTCTTGATACTAAGAAGCATGCGACCTGCAGTAGAAGAAACAGATGTGGCTTGATTAGTTTCCTCCAACACACAGCTACATAACTTCCAACAACTGGGCTATAATTCAATGCAATTCGGTTCAATTTATTTGTAAAGCATCAAGTCACAACAGAAGTCATCTCAGGGCACTGAACAGAAACATTCATATATAAAAATAATAATTTAACATTATTTAT